>JAUMHQ010000053.1:23428406-23446210 GCA_032361165.1 Enteromius paludinosus
TAAATGACTACCAGACTGCCACGGTTAAAGTTAAAAATCTTCGTTTGTGTTCTGCTGAGGAAACAGAGTCACCTACAGCTTGGATGCCCTGGGGGTAAGCAAATAAACATCTAATTTTCATTTTTGGGTGAACTATCCCTTTAAGGCTAAATTGAAATAGCTTGAATTCATTTAACATTTTTTACAGTTTTTGTTGTTTTGACTGTAACAGTTTTATTTTCAGTTTTGTTTTGAGCATTCTAGTTATTCTTAATTATGAGTCTCATTATTTTCATGTAATTTCTATTTGTTTAAATTAGCATAAATTAAAAGCAGTGCCAGTTGTTGTGGATGACATGATGAAACTGCAAAAGCATTAATGGTCCCAAAAATAGGCTTCGATTTCTTTGTGTAAAATTTTGTTAGCTTCACCCACCGAGACTGGAAACAAAGTACAACTTTTTCCAACTTTTAATTAGTAATACTGGAATATGCAAACACAACCATCTGTTGCATGATACAACAAATCATTTGCGAGTTGAGTCTCTCATGCGCTATTTGTGTTTGACGCGCGTGTCTCTGGTGATATATGGCATTACAAATCACATCCATAATAGTTATATTGCGCCTTAGCAGGGAGCTGCATATGTAGGTTGTATCGCTGATTTTACCCATGTACGCAAATATAAATATTTATTTTTCTCATGGTTTGTTTATTTATTTTTCCTGAGAACAATCATGCTGGGCTGTGAAATGTGTTTAACCGCTGCTGTCATAAATAAATGAAAACATGCATTACATTATTGCTAGATTATCTATTGATTTTGAAAGCATCATTTGAGCTGTGTATAATTATAAATAAATAAATAAATACACTTGGTGTTGCTTTGATAGTTGATTTCTCTTCATTTATTTAGTCTAAATCAAGCGAGGAAACCATATCATACTGTGCAGATTGATGCATTAACCATTAACCTTCTCATCAACTGTTTCACATGATTTTTCATATACTTTGACAAAAATATTTTAATGATTTCTTAATGTTCAGGTATGACACATTGCTTATATCCTTGGTTTACCTTTTGCCATTTTTATCTATTTGCATTTTTTTTTGTCCAACGTTATCCCTGTCTAATGTTTTCAAGTATATTTTCAATATTTTTATTGAAAAGGCATTAGACTTAGGTTAGGTTTGGATCTAGATTACAGAAAGAAGTGGTGAAGTGGAGTTTGCAACTTTTAGTATGATTTACTGTCTTAGTGAACTGTATCTTTAGTTTTTAGGTATAAACTCTTAGAGGTTTGCCGAAAGCAAGTGATTCTAGGTGAAGGACAAAGGAATGTAGAAGTATCAAGCATTATGCAATAGGACCAAAAACTACTGCATTTCCCCTCCAGTATGATATCCTACAAATAACTTTTGTGGAACAAAGTCATAAAGCTTCCGTTCATCTTGAAACTTTTTATAGGAGAAAAAGAGAAGGGGAAAAAAAAAATCGATATATCAATACTTTAAAATAATGCATTTTAAAACCTCTGCAGTGTGGTATTTCTCTTTTATTTGCATCTGTGGCCACTGGCAGCAGGTGTAGGAGAATCTGCTTCTGATTTTACTGCCAAATCACATTTACGAGCAAAATGTCCCGAAGAACAGATTCAATATGCATTAACGGTGTTAATGTGAAATGGGACTGATAAAAACATTGCAATAATCCACACAACTCAAGTCTATCAGTGTATGTCTTGTGAAGCATAAGCTGCATGTTTGTAAGAAACACATCTATCTAAATGAATGGTTCACCAAAAAATGCACATGACCCCATAATAAACTCGGCCCCAAGCCATCCTAGGCATATATAACTTTCTATCTTTAGACAAACAGAGTTTTTTTTTCTTCCAAGCTTGGTTATGCTGGTGGACATTGGCCATTATTTAAAAGCTCCTTAAATCACATATATCTGCATTTGTTCTTGTAGTGAAATTCTCTGACATTTTCTGTTTTTCTTTACTTTTATTTTTTATCATTTTGAGAGAACTTTTCCTATAAAAATTATAGATTTGTTTCGTACAAGCATGGAGCTTTTCCCTAGTAAAAATAGTAAGTATGAAAGTGCAATTCAAATCTATTATTTACTGACGTCTTGATCAAAACGAGCTGATATGGAAATTACTTGCACTTTATCGTCCTACTTATGGGTTGCTGGTGCAAAAATGTCACACTTACGACACACCGTAGGACGCAGTCCAATTTTTATTTGTCAGCTACCCTTGTGCACAACACACATTTTTTATAGTATTTTAACAATATTGGTCTAGGATGTAGTCAATTTTAGAAAGAAATATAAGCTCATACGTCTTCACATGATACAAATTTGGAATGCAGTGAAATGTGAAACAAAGTTTCTCTTAAATCCTACAATAAAAATCAAATGCATATTTTATATATTGTTATGTTTGGTTAATAAGCAGTTTTCAACTAGCAGTTTTTCCTTGTTTAGCTTAAGACTGAGTCCACATGTTCAAGCAAACTAGTCTAATGACATCATACTGGGAAATGTATTCCACACCATCCTGTAATGCTTCCAAAGCTCACGATAACATGAGTTCCTTCTGTTTCAAGATTTAAATATGTCTCATTGAAAAACACTGGGTAACAACGAATTTCCCAATTGCAACCAAAAAATTTTCAGCATTTCCATAGCACCAGCTGTTCTCCGTCAGTCTCTGGAAATCTAACTCCATTCCCTGACCTCAGACCAGGCCTGAGCAGCGATCCATCTCCAGGTCTGGAAACCCCTGATGGGTCTGGACTGGGTTTCCAATGCTGGGACTCTGCGCCGGTCTGCATCTGGCTGTCTTCAGGGCAGGAATGATCTCTCTGACCAGCCGTTGCCCCTCTGGCCTCTCCATTCACCGGACGCCTATTTGAATAGCCTGTTCCCCAGGCCATGCTCTTATCACTGGCTAAGGCATGCTTGGAATTGCGCTAACACAAGCCACATAATGCCAGATGAATAGAGAGTGCAGAAGAACATGGCTGGAATAAATGAGCAGGCTGGGCTGACATGAACGGGTGGATTGTTAAATCAATACGTCATGCTTCTCAGGTGAAACATTAGCATTTCCAGCCAGACGGCAGTAAAAATGTTTGCGATATTCAATCAGATCAGGTCACAGTGCACTGTATTTCTACAATACATGTTTTCATCATTCACAGCAGTCGCATAGGCAATGCTAGCAAAGATTACTTACTGTATTATAATATTAACAGCTCAGAAAGGAATTGTGAATAAAGCTGAATCTTGTTCTTTTTATCATACGATTATGCATTCAAGTATTCTGAATAAAGCTTAAAGCCTTTGTGCTTTCTGTTCAGTTGAAATTACATTAACATATTAGAGATGATTTCATGATCACATAGGGTAATCTAAATGACCAGTTCATAGGCTTGTTTAGGGTCATGTTCAGCATAAACTAATCAAAGAATTTCTTAGGGATGCATAGATGGATATCTAATGGGATTTACGTTATTTTAATTCTTTAAATATAACATCTTTTTGTGCAACACCATCTTAGGCCACACATTCATAGTGAAAATAATACATTATGAAGATTCATTCTGTCATTGTACAATGTTATAAATGTTAATTCAGTGTACTGTATTGTATGCTAAAGCAGGTGATATAGTCCCCTGATTATTAATTTAATGCTAAGAAAAAACAATGACGGTAAAAAACAATTAAAATGATCTCTTTATTGTCTAAAATATTAAAAAATTACATATAATTAATAGTATCTAAGATTGTTTTGTTTTTGTAAATAAGGCTGCAGTTATTTTAACAAAAACACTTAAAAAAATTATTTGTTATTATAATTTCAAATATCTGTATTCTGTGCAGATATACGACTCAATCTCATGAACAGACATAGCAGTACACAACAAATAATATTTTTTTTTTTTATTAAACCTTTACTAAGTCTTAACTATGTCCATGTTGCTTGCAAAAGTTATGCAATTAAAATATATTTAAAAATAAATAAATAAATAAAATACTGATTTTGCATGGCTGTTAATGAACATTTTTGCCCACATTATTGGTTTCAATATCTTTCTCACTCTCCACTAGTCAGCTATTTGGTTTTAGCTGACCACACGGTCATCATATCGTTGCATCTCAAACCTGACTTGGTCTGCAGTAGATTGTGTAACTAAAAGTGTGAATGTTTTGTCATTTCATTGTCAGCTGTAGTTTGTGGCATCTGTGTTGCTCTGTTCAACCGTCACACTGGTGAAACGAAGACTCGCCAGTGGCATTGTGGGCTGAAGGTCAGTGTGCTCTGATTCGGTTCCAGGCCACAATTACAGTCTAATCTGGTGGAGACGTCACAGGATGGGTAAAATACGGCCAAGGAGGAACACAGTGATTTCCTTGCACGCTTCAGCACAGAGATCTAACAGTTATTTCCAAATCAGAAAATCAAAGATCCTGCAGGAACAGACGAGAGCAGCTGATTAGTGCCCGTCTGTGATGTCGACACGATGGCAAAGTTGATTTTATTGCGTTTGGAAATGTAACAGCATGTCATTATTGCGCTCCGTCAGACATCCCGAGGCAAAGTCACTCGTGTCTTTCTCTGAATGAGTACAAGACAGAAAGGAACAAAAAACGACAAGAAAGTCTGACTGTTCTGTAAACCATTTGGATGCTGTGTAAATATTTAAGCAATATTGCATACGGTGTCATGCTGTTATGATAAATATCAGCATGATTGTGATCAGACTTCAATTGATCATTATTTTTAGAACCAGAAAAATAGAATACATCAAAAAAACAACCAACAAATAAACATAGAAACAAACAAGCAAATGTCCCCATCAGTAGAAAACATGCCTATTATTATTATCATTATTAATAATGTGTTGTTGTTGTTGTACATTTTAAATGTATTTTTTAATAAATGACTTTTTTTTCATCAATATTACATTAAACTGATCCAAAAGTAACTGTAAATACATAATAATAATAACTATTATTACATTTAAAAAAATAAATACTTTTATTCATCAATAATGCATTAACTGATCCAAAAGTTACAGTAAAGACATGTTTCATGTTACAGTAGATTTCTATTTCAAATGTATGTTGCTATTTATGCTATTTTATTTATCAAAGAATTCTGAAAAATAAAATGTTATGTTGAGCATATTGAAAAAAAAAGATCATGTGACACAGAAGAATGGAGTAATGCTGCTAAAACTTCCACTTGATCTCAGCAAAAAATTCTATTTGAACTTATATTCACATAGAAAACATGCATTTGAAAGTATAATAATATTTAATAATTTTCCTGTACTTTTGATCAAATAAAAAGAGCATAAAATGCTTTCATATTTGACAGCACAATCCCATTTATAAAGTATTTGTCAAATGCATGTTTAACGAGGTCACAGCTTTTTCTATGAGGCACTCTAAACTAGACAAACGTTGAGCAAACTTTGAAGGAGACATGTGCCGCATTTTTTTAGATAGTGATATATTTTGATGCGTCACTTTGTTGGATTGTGCCATGTGCTGTGATGATGGAGTTGCTGGTACCCAGGCCTAATATTGAGTAAGTGGCATTTCAGACATGATAAGGCCAGATATTGAGGATTTTTGCTACAACGGAAATAGTTCCAAAACAGCAGTGGACACAGACCACAAGCTGTGAAACGCTCCAGTGCTGATCGCTGCTTATCCAATCCAATTAGTGGAGCAGTTACATAAATCTGCTCAAAAAACAGAGAGACATGTTTGAGCAAATATATTAACAACAGTGATGGATTAAAACGACAAAATCACGTGCTTTACAATCACTGACAAAGATGTCAGATGGTGAGCGTGTCAAAACATAAAATATCAAATTTCAAGCCCGACCCTTAAAGGCAGTTCTTGAAATACTGTAATGCTGAACTTTGAAAATAGCCACCAGCTCATTATTCTGAAGCAGGACGAGAGAGACAGAGACAGAGAGTCCTCTAAACTCCACTGACCTGTAAAGACCTTCATCTTCAGACCTTCAAAAACATCCCTTTAAAAGGTTCGTTCAGTGAAACGTGAAAAATCTGTCAACTTTTAATGACCCTGTCGTTCCAAGCTCTTATGACTTACTGTGAAGCACAAAAGCAGATGTCCAGCAGAATGTTCACGGTGCTCTTTTATGTGAGCTGGGGAAACCTAATTTGTACTTGCCACACAATAATAGCAATACGCTGTTTGTTTTGTTATGTTAGAAATGAAGCAGGTATTATTATGAACTATTAACTGCAATTAATCACTTCTAAAAAAATGTTAGCAATACTTGTGCACTCTGTATGTTTATTATGTATATATATATATATATATATATATACACACAACACTAATATAACGTCTTTAAGTAAACAACTTTATAGTATTTTTCACTATATAATCTGTCAAGAAAACAAGTTATTATTATACAAGTTAAATGTTTATATTTCAGCAATGAACTGGAGTTCACAGCAATCTTTAGTAAAGCACTGATCCTTATTATAAAAACTTTCTTTAAAAAAAATGCATATATACATATATTTATTAATTTTTTTGTTTGTTTGTTTTTTGACACAACGTCATTTAAATAAAATAAATATTTAAATTTCAACTTGGGTTTTTGTGTTTCTATCTGAATAATACTAATACTAATACTAATACTAATACTAATACTAATAATAATAATTATTATTATTATTATTATTATTATTATTATTCTTTTGCATCATTATTACCTATTATCATTATTATTGCTCCTGAAATAAAACTCAGAAAGATAAAAGCAAACATTTATGCAAACATGACTCATCGTATGCATCATAGTCTTTGTGATTCAACTTTTCTCCTTGGTGATACACAAAGGTAAATAAACAACGACCAACTTCTCATTATAGGTGCTTCATGAAATGAAGTCATTTAGTCAATTGACCAGGCAATGCTTCATCTCAACCTTGTTTACAGATTTCTTTAAACAGCTGATCCTCCCCTCCTTCCATATTCCCATCAGGATTATTACTTGCAATCGACTGCAGTCAGAGGATCGCAAGCCAATTTTATTAATGGCAACAACTATTCCTTCAAAGTGACCTTTCCTAATTCATTAAGAGATGCAGACACAGGAGACGATGCTAATGGGAGGAGACAGACGCCGTGGCCGTCCTGTGATAGTGGCCATCTCTCGCTCGTGTAAGTGTGTTAAATCTCAGTCCGTGTCAATCACGTGCCATATCTTCACTCAACGCTTCAGCAAATGGAGAGCAAGAGATAAGCGTACATGAGGCGTGAGGAGAAGTGTTTGTATTTAGTGACCAACAGTGTATGTTCATTTGCATTCTGTCTTGACATGAAAGAGCCAGTCTATCTTTTTCATGACAACATGCTATTTTTTGTTTACAGTTTGTGTGTCATTTAAATAAAGAAATTTATTTTAATTGTTTTATTTAGCAGTAAAAGCATCGTTAATACAAGATATTTTTACTTGGAAAACAAAACAGCGTAAGATAAAAGTCTTGTTTATTTGTATGTATATTTGCATAAAACTTGCTCAATTATATTTGGTGTTTTGCGTAAAAAAAAAAAAAAAAAACACAACAATTGGGTAAGAAAATAGTGTCATGATCCTCTTACACTTTCTGCAGCAAACAGTATGTTTTCTGTGAACAGTATAGTAATAATAATTATCTGTTGCATTTACCAACATAACAACCGTAGCATACAACAAAGGACACTTCACAAAATACTTTTTCCCACAATCCAATGCGCTCAACTTGACCTTCCATTTCCAGCCTATGTACGAAATTGTGTATAAATATACAGTACTTAATACAGACAAAGGGTCGTGCTCAAATGCAAAGTGCTGAAGCACACATCAGAAACAGAAATGAACTATGACGTTGCACTTTTGAGAAACTAAAAGTTTGCGGAACGAAATACATTCAAGCATTCTCAGAAATGCTTCATAATCAGTTTCTACAGCTGTTCTCTCAGAGTCTGTTTTGTCTCTTGTGGGAAAAAAAAAAAAAAAACACTTAAGTGAAAGCAAAACTTGCAGTTTTTATTCTGACCTTCTAAAAATGTGTAGAGCAGGTAAATTAAATTTAAACCTGCATTACAGCACAGTAACTAAATAAATGTAATGTATGACGAAATAGATGATTTTGTGTCTCATAGGAAGCACATGGATGCATCCGTCTACAGTGTTGGTCTGTGTATATCATCGTTCAGATATTTTAGGCCGTTGTGATGTCTCGCTGTTTTATTGTGCATTGCACCAAGAGCTCGTTAAAATTATGCTGTGCAATAAAATAAAAACATAAAACTGTTCCATCCACATCATCTATCAGTTTTGCTATGAATGGAAGGGAAATAAAGTATATTCCTCTGATTTCTTCTGTGCTTTGAGAGTATAAAGTTGTAATTGACATAAAATGTTAAAACTATGTGTATATACATATTTATAAAAGGCATATAATAATGATACAATTTATTATTCATGAAATTAAATGCCAAGACTGAAAAGATTGGAATAATTATGATATCAATAAATTAATTAATGAATACAATTATTATGAGTTAATGCATCATAATAATAACAAACGTGACACAAAAATGTGGAACTATGACATAAAAGCCATAGCTACGAGAATTCATAATCATGACATAATACCATGTTTTTTTTTATTATTTTTTTTTACTCATAATTGTAACGGTCATAATTTCATGTTTGCTCATATTTATGACTTAGTGTCTCTTATTTCCAACTTTGTGTGTCATCATTTTTGTATCTCAGTTGTTACATTTGACCTCATAACTGTATATTTCATATTTGATATCTCATTTACAAGTTATCTCTTAATTTTGACTTATTTCATATTAGATCACAACGTTTTTACAGTTGATCTGTAATGTTCTGATGTGTACTGTATGTCATTATTGTGACTTGGTATCTCATAATTATTACTTACAAAGGCATGACTTGGTATCTTACAATTAAGACTTTTTATTTCAGAAATTTTCCTTACAAAGGCATATTTTTGGTTTTCTGGTGTGGCATAAACAGACATCTATATATATATATTTTTTTATCTAAGAGTGTGGCTCTTGGTCAGAATAAGCTGCAAAGTAGACTAGACTTTATGACAGCAGTATGTGAGACAATGTTTCATCAGCAGATGATTGTTCATCTTCAGCTACTCGCCTTTGAGAAGATATTTTCATCAGCACCCATCATCACCCATAAAATCCATCTTCTCCAAACATCTCAAAGACAACAACCTTATAGCAGACCAACAGCACAAGACTTTTATCCAGATCAAGAATGCATGGATGACCGCCCCCCGCCGCGACCTGACATACTGTCATCCCGATGGGATGTTTTATGCAGCGTAATGACGTGCAACATCAAAGCCTGTTACCTACTGAGAGCTTTCACAGAGAATATTCAAAATAAGACGGCAAGATAAAAGATGGCTAAAGTTGAGCTGCTTGTGGCGCCGACATATTCCTTTCATTACACACCCCAAATGTGTTAGAGATACTTCTATCAAGCATTCATATTTCAGATTATGACCAAAAAAATTTGCTAACCAAAAGGGAAAATACATTAGACAGCAGAGTGCTTCTGCTAACTAGACTATTTGAAGAATTAAAGCAACAATCATGACGCACGCAATTAGACATAAGTGTGGCGCTTGTATCTAGTTAGATATCAAACTTCACATTAAAACCGACTCATTCAAAGCTGATCACATCCGCTTAACTGTGAGCATGAGGGTGGAGAATGGAGGTTAGTTTTTGCATGTGAATTCATCCACAAATGCAGACCCAATTCGGTAATAAAACACTCTGATAGTATTTCTAGTGCCACTGCTGAATCTTCAACACCACAGAAAAATGAATAATGTTTTATGTGTCATGAGTTTGCAGCCTGAATTATATTAAATAATACAACTAAACAATAAATACAAAATGTTATTGCAGTGTCATTTCTGATTGCATGCGATAAATTGTACAGTGTGGTTCATGAACAAGTGATTCTTATGGGTTTTAACAAATTAGACAAACTCATCTGTCTAATTTACAAACCATTTACACTTTCCATTTACACAAAAAAAATAAATAAATAAAAATAAAATAAATATATATATATATAATTAAATGTAAAGAAATCATAAATTACTGATATATTAATAAATTGTATTAATAAAACTGAATTAAACAATATAATAATAATAATAATAATAATAATAATAATATTGAAGCAATTGTATTTTAAGAATGCACACGCAATGCAATATGTAATTTACTGATTTTTTTTTTTTTTTTTGAAAATGTAACCCTAATATAAAAATATAATAAAATATAATTTATTTCTTTTTTTTTTATTCAATATTATGTGTTGTTTTATACAACAGAGCACAATGCATTGAATGATAAAATAAAATAAACAATAGTATTTTAATAAAATAATATACATTTTTATAATTTAAAACTTTTAAATGACTTTAAAAGTCGTTACTGCAAATGTTAAAAAAAACATAATTGGTTACATTTCTTGCAGTTTCTGTCCCTGGTGAGCACATCCTGTGTAACCTCTAGTATTATCAGCCAGACAGATTCATAGGCATTTATTTTCCCTGCAGGCGCATCTCGTCGCAGCTGTGCAACTGTTTCTCTCTTCTAAAGCATGTGTCAATACAGCAGATGTGCACACAGTAAAATCTAAAAAAAAATTCTGATAGACAAGAATTATAAAGACATAATGAAGTTTTTCCTATGTAAATGTTGAAAGGAAAACATTTGTGCACTTGTTTTGTCTGCTTTTAATTTGACACACGAGCAGCTGGATTGATGATGGATTCAAAAAGTCATTTATGCAAATCCTAGGTGTTGCAAGACCCTGTTTAGGAGGGCTTCAGTCAGCCGTCTTTCATCTCAGACTCCCTAAAAATATCTGTGATGAACTCAGCTGTCAGCACCCTTAAACGTCTGGGATTCTGTGAGCTCTGTTCACGTGTACATGCCTCTGTGGTTTGTCAGATGACATGTAAGCTTATTTCACTCTGAATCGCACCAGTCTTTACAACATGGCCATATATGCCATTGCTATTTATACAATCAATCAGTTCTCAATTCTCATTCGTTCGTATTTCTAACTCAAATCAGCTTGTAGCAGAACAACAGCGCAGACAGTCAGGCAATGCAAACATGAACTGGGTGTGGGCAGTGTGAACAACCAAATGAAACCACAGTGAAACGCATGAGTCACATACCTTGCAGATGGAGTTTGCTCTCTGGACTCTGAAGAAGAACAGAACTGACAGAATCCAGATTATCATACGTGCTGCAGCCGAGCGGACCCGTCCGCGTCTCTGTCACCTGAAGACAGATACAGATCACATTAAATCAGGGGTGTAAAATATTGCTATTTTTACTGGATTACAGTACTTTGATATTATTTTGTGGTGATGTGTACTTTTTCTGATGAGCTAAGTACTTTTTTTTTATATTTAAGTGCAGTTTAAAGTTGCACTTTTACTTTCACTTAAGTACGTTTTTAGCCAAATACTTGCACTTTTATTGAGCAATTTTTGGGCAAGTTAAAACCCTTGTATGAAACAGGTCACTTTAAACTAGCTGGATGTAAGGGCTAAAAACATAACAGCATAACATCAACAACTTCAAATCTGCTTAGGCACATTTACACATGAAAATGACAGTGAAAACTGAATACAAGGTTTTTTGGTTCACTGCTACTAATATCATTATATTATTTATAGCCGATATTGGTGTTGGTTATTGCTTCATGTAGTATGTTTCTTCCTTGATGTGTCAGATCATAAAGTGTGCACACCACCTTACCTCCCAGAAAACTCAATCGATATGTTCTTGTAATGGCCCTGGGCGTAAATCCTATTGCTTAGAAAAGTAATAGCACACCTCCCTCACACTGCATTATTTAAAGAATCATTCCTCAGTCCTCAATCAATCTGTAGAACAAACTAATGTGGGACAACTTGTGTGATAAAGTTTTGGACATAAATAGTATGCATAGCAATAGTGGCATTAACCCGAGTAAACACTCTACACTCTTTAGATGCTCTGCATTGAAAGGGTGCAAAAAAAAATTGTGAGGAAAAAACCTGCATGTTAAAAAAAAAATAATAATATATATATATATCAAATTGCTTGTATCCACCCACATTTTCTTTTAGAGCTGTTAAGGCTTCCAAACTGTGCTTCATCTCTTTATAGGCTATTGCTCTCCTGATTAAGACCAGAAAACTTTTTCACTGGAGGAAGCAATATGTAGCTTAGTCGGGACCAGCAGTCTGAGGCTAAAAGATCTTAATGCTTGATTTGTTTCTCACAAACGTGAAGCTTTTGGCTTCTCAAGACGTACTAACTGATTTCAGATACTTGTAGATTACTGTAATGTTTTTATCAGCTGTTTGGACTGTCAATCTGATGGCACCCGTTCACTGCTGAGGATCCTTTGGTGAGCAAGTGATGGAAAGCTACTTGGTCTCAAGACCAATTTTTACATATTCGTACGAGGTGCCAAATTCGTGCTAATTCGTACAACCTCAATCGTACGATTTTGTACGATTTGTCTAAAACCCAGTCACAGGTAGGTTTAGGGGTGGGGTTAGGTGTAGGTCATTCGTACGATTTAGAAGAAATCATATGAGTCAGGTCATACGAATTAGCCACCTCGTAAAATATGTATGAATTGCTGTGAGATCAAGTTGTCAAATCTGTGGAAGAAACAAACTCATCTACATCTTGATGACCTGAGTGGGAGCACATTTTCAGTTGTGGTTGGACAATGCGCAATTAGTTCCGTTTCATGGCTTGCTACTATATATAAAAACTAAATGTTTCAATGTGAATTGAAAAGGTGTGCAGTAAATGCATTTTGCTAGATGGTATTTATTTTTTGTCTAAAACAGTGAATGCCTGACTCAGAGGTTTGAGTTTCCCAGGTGCATTTGAGGCAGCATTGTTTTCTTGATTTTTTCCAGGTGTTTTGTAGTTTGTTCATTTACCTCCCTGTGTATTTATAGACCTTGTGTTCTTCTAGTCTTGTATTCCTCGTAAGCTGATGAGTTCTTGATTTTTAAATATGCACTCAGAACTAGTTCTTTCTGTTTCTTCACTGTTATTTTGTCATCTTACAGCATCTTATAGCCTCCAGAGTCTGATTTACAGCAGCCTTTGACCTAAATACAGTCTTTGGTTCAGCAGATAGTGTTACTTCTGCACACTCTCAGGGTCACTTTAATTGCAATGACACGGTAGCAGAACTGCAGCACGCGTCTGACCTTTAGTGCCTGTGGGCAGCTGAATGCAGGCGACACGTCAGAGCGAATCACAATAACACACCTGAAACCTACAGAGCCATTCGCCAGTCCCTGTTAGGAAAACACCAGAGAACTGAGAATGAGAAATCACTCTATCTTAAGAATAATTGAGGTAAAAATGAAACTCTGTCATTTAATTACGCTTTTGTCAACCTGGTACATATATAGTTCTGAATGCTGTACAAATATTCTTTATGAAAAAGAAGTGCACTTCATTTTATTGATCATGCACTTTGAATCATTAAAGAAAAAAAACAACCTGTACTCACAGATAATATAATATTAATTAAATATAAAACCTTTTAAGTGCACTTAAGAGTGTCACTTACATTTCCCAGCATGTTGTACTAATGTCAAATTATTTCTATTGTCTTAGAAGTATAAAGTGTTACTGCTGACAAATGTTTATAGTAAGTTAATATATTTATGTTATTTATATGCACGTTGTGCATTTGAATATATTTGTAATTCCACATTTATAAATAACAACATATATCAATATAGTAATGTAATATTAAATAACATACTAGAGTTCAAATTAGAATATTAGTACTTTACATGTGCTATAGTATGTTAATCAACACACCAAAACGTTGTCTTTAGCATGACAAAATATTATAAAAATGCTCTTTTAAAAACATACATTAAAGTAAACATTTAGTTATGAAACTAAACATAAAGATGTACTTAAGTGGGTAAAAAATGTACATTCAAAGTTTTATAATACCATAACATTTTATTGCAATCAATATGCAATTAAGTGTTTGAAAACATTACTTATGGTTTGCAGAAGTATGCTATAATGTATTTCTTTTTCACAAAGCTTCAAAGGCTACAATAAAGATTTTCTGCAAATACTGAATTAAATATGGATCTGTTCCTTGCAAGTAATTATATGACCTGAGCTGAATGTAACAGAGCAGCATGAACATCCCGAGAAATATCTGCTTTACTGCTAGAGGAAGAAAATGACTAATAATTCAGAATAATTGACTGATGTTTCACGTTTCAGAAAACTATTTCTTGAAAATCCCTTTATGACGCTCCATAACACACGTCACTTGGCATGAAAAAGGAATAATCCCTGGAGTCTAAAAGCTTCAGGACTCACACAGACACACACACAAATAATCAGCGGATTAAGACATAGATTGCCAGAGTTATAAAACAAAACCAAAACCCTCATCTAATGAAGACAGAGATTTGTGGGATTACGCACAAACGCTGAAAAGCCGCATGACTTGATGCTCATTCAAGCTCACGCAGATAAACACAATTACACACATGTAAACATTTGACTTAAAAGACTGTAAATCTCTGTGCTTTGATTCCACCTGCTGCACATGTTGTGCGTTTAGGAAAGGCCTCTCTATACAGATGTGTTTGTGTAGATGTTGTTTCTGCTTTAATCACGTATTCATGTGAAGATCGTCTGGAAGACAGCGACAGCTCCGTGCTCCTATCAAAGCTGGAACTGTTCCGTCTTATGGGGAGATTAGAAGCTCTTGTAGCATTAAAGAACAAACAGTATCCAGAGAAATCTGTGATGAAGCAGACCATCATGGGACGACAACTGTGCCTGTTTCTTATTACATCTGTCACCTGTCAGCCCTATAATGAAGTTCTATTTTGAGCTTCCGATAGCAAAGGGACATGAACCTCAGCTACCCGAGAGCCCAATGATTTCTTCATTGTATTATTCACTGTTTTTGTTTTTTTGGTAAACACACACAGGGCAAGCTAGAGATATGTTCTTCTCCAACATTAGTGCAACGTCCGAATGTGACACGACTGATGTTGTAAAGCAGTGAGTTATCAGTGCCAATTGTGAATAAAATGTAAAGATGTATATCACAGCGTCTGACATGAAATAAAGCTGATGTCTCGCTGTATGCCATAGCTTTTGCCGAGATCTCACAGCTGTCATAAAAGAATAGCACAGAGCGCACTGGGCTTTACTGGAGACATTCTCAAGACGTGATGCTGTTCACGTGCAGAGTATTTATTCATGACTTACTGCTAAAATAACGCATATAATCTGAAATATTTCACTATGTTTAGAGTGCAGTGCCTTAATAAAGTTTGCTTTGGTTAAGTGTAGTACTTAAATGACTGAATTAAGTCTTTTCTGCTCATCAAGGCTGCATTTATATAAAAGGGGCATATGAAACTCAAGAAACATTTCAGATTTTTATTAATTATAAAAACAGGTGCGCTACTGAATATTTTTGTGGAAACATTTTTATTTATGTTTTGAATAGTGCATAGCAATAATAACAATAATATGTAGGCCTACTGTTTTCTTCTCTTATGTTCGAGGTACTTTTCGAGTCAAATGGTGTCTCCTATATGCATGTACTGTATAATGTATATAATCAGTCATGTTATTATTGTCATGTGACTTACAGTGGCAGTCGAGTTACTCCACTGCCTTGCATAAATAACTTTAAATTATGTAACTGTTCGACCAAATTGTCTGCATTGTTTTCACTGCTCTGTTACAGCAACGTGTCAGAGACATGCTGTGCTGCATGAGTGATGTCATACAGCTCTTCTGCATAATCACACAGCTGATGCTCACTGTGCAGGTAAAAAAAAAAAAAAACTCATTTTTTTTTTCCGGCACCTGTTTTGGGAATGTGCCGCTGGATAGCGCCTAAAATTGGATACTGGCCAACCAATAGATTTTTAAATAGATGTCCTCTGAAACGCTCGCTGCATCATCATAAATTTGCATATGGAGTTTAAAAACTAAATCAGCTGAAAGCATTTGAGAGAGGAAGACATGACCTTGAAGGGCAGCTATCACACAGCTCTCTCTCTCTCACAGCATCAATCTAGGCTTTGTCAATCCATAACACCCAATCACAAAAGTACACCTTTTATTAAAGTGATCTCTGATAGGCAATATCTTAATTTTATTCTTAAACAGTTCCCAACAGGGAAAAATGTGAAACATTTGTCAGGATGAATCTGCTTCTCTATGGGATATGAAGCCGATTGCAGAAACATGACAGAATCTGATTCACCTCATTTCTGATTGAATGTGTAGCCTATATAAATATATGCTACAAGTACAAGAAACATCACATAAAACATACAAAAAATACATGCATTAAAAAAAAAAAAAAAAAGGAAATATAAGAAGCTGAGATTTGATTATTCTGCCTCTGATCTCTTTGGGTCACTGCATCTAATGACCTCTATGTGTTGCCCGCTAAATGATTTCTTTGTGTTTGCTGCATTTCAGTGCTGCAGTGTTTCTTTTACTAGTTTGGTTTCCATCAGTAAACGTCCAGATCAAGACAACTGCCTCTACTTCCCAGCTCCAATAGGCAATTTATAAAAAGAAAACTGGAAAACTGGAATCAGCTGTAAGGTTCCCATTTTATAAATGGCTTTGCATGTTTACAATGTTTACAAATAGAAATCTATAGAAAAACATTAACATTAACAAAGGGAGACAGAAGCATTCTGCCTTTGTTTTTAACCCTAATTTCAAAAACATGCAACTTTATTTTCTTTGGAGCACACAAGCAGATGTTTAGGAGAACTCTACTTGATATGACTACATTGTTACTAATTAGACTTTAATTAGAGAAAAAAAAATGTAATTACTACAAGAATTGCCCAACAGTAGTTATTTTAAGAAATGAATAAGAAACTACAGTAGATAGTAGTATTTGTAATTATTATTAGTTTGACAAGAATTACAAAGCTCTATAATAATTACAAGAACTGGATACGAAAACTATATATTTTTTGCTATATTGCTGTCCACAAACAAATGCAGAGTTAAAAAGTAAGTAAAGAAATATAAGAATTAAAGATTAAAGACTAACATTAAAAATATATGAATATTAAAAAAAAAAAAAAAAATGTATATAAAAATAAGGATAAATAAGACTAAAGTGAAGAAATATGTGCAAAGTAGCAGAGAGTTATGAGGTAGATATAAATGAGCTTAATGTGCAAAGTGACCTAATGTGCAAAATTACTGTATGGGTAGCTCAGCTGTTTAGGAGTCTGATAGAAGTCTGTAGAAGCTGCTGAGGATCTTGGCTGACATACCGAACTTCCTCAGCCTCCTCAGGAAGTATAGCCGCTGTTGAGCATTCTTGACCAGCTGTGTGGTGTTCAGTGTCCAGTTGAGGTCCTCACTGATGTGAACGGTACTTAAAGCTACTCTATGCAGGGCTCACTAAATATAATTGTTACTATTGACTTGGACTGTAAAAAATATATATAAATAAATAAAATAAAAAATAAACATTTATTATCATCACATCATTATTTTCTGTAATGTACTGATAAACATTAGACTTTAGATATTGTAGATTCATTACACACAACTGAAGTAGTTCAAGCCTTTTATTGTTTTAATATTGATGATTTTGGCATACAGCTCATG
>JAUMHQ010000053.1:23471908-23491654 GCA_032361165.1 Enteromius paludinosus
AGCTGAAATATTGTGAAATCCATTAAGACTGTTTTCTCATAGGCTTTATGGACGGATAAGTTGTGAGTGACTCTTGAGGGAACAACATCACATCCTCTTGAACCACTGTTTGAAGAGTTGATCTTCTAGAATCTAGCAGTAGGTTTTCTGCAAGGCAGACATTTCAGTATAGTGGTCATTTCTTAACTTTCTAATTCTATTCTTGCATTAGCTTTGCATCCTTCTAATGGACATTTTTCCTCCATATTTTAATGTGCCCACAGATTGAGAAACAAATGGTGATATTATGCTCCTACGTATGTGTTGTTTACCTGACTATTACTGTTAAAACACACATCACAGTGCCCAGCATTACAATGCTTTCATTTCATAGTAGGCCTACCGATAGTGAATCCAGCACCGGCAGCTCTCATGTAAACTGCCCATGCTTTCTTCTGTCCTTGCTGGAGAGATTTTGAAATTGAAACCGCTGACTCACTGAATTTCACACGTGGGTCTCTTCCTCTCGTGCACAATTTATATATTTAGACATACAGAGCAATGTAGAGCAACGAGACAGTGTCAGCATTTCTCTGCCATACTCTCTGTTAGAGACCTGCAGATTTGTAGCCCTGGATGAGAATTCGGACTAAGTCGGATAACATACTAAATCTAAATCTGAGCATGACTTGTCTTAGAAAACTAGGACAAAAACTACATTTGTGTAAAATATGACAACTGAACAACGTTCTGACATCTATATGTGCCCTCGGCATGCATCGGTTTGCTCTTCAGGAACAAAACAGGACGCATCACAGAAAACCTCATCTTTTACAGAGAGATCTTCAGTACAGACACCAAAAACACAACACATATTTGTTTGTTTCTGTGTAAATATATCCTGCACAAATCACACTGAACTCACGGCGTCCTGTCACAAGCTAATTCCCCTGCGCGCTCTTCTGAGGGAACAGCTCTGAACATTTATAGCAGGACCCCGTCTGTTTTGCCCCATCAGAGCGTTCAGACAGACAGCAGCGTAATCAAAGACAATCGCTCATCTGAGTAGAGGACAAATCCCACCAGGCTCTGCTTCACCTAATGATCGCATCTGATGCTTGGCTAGCAAGCCAGTTGGATTTTATGACCCAAACACAGCAACATTTAGATATAATAGAGAGACACTTTTCACAATCCAATTAATTCATAACGATTAAAACCATGTCTGACCCTTTAGGTTTTTCAAATTGAATATCCCTTCTCGCTCATAAATACATCACGCTAATGTAACAGTATAATGAGTTGCGGAAACCATTTCAAACTGATGTTAACATGCGTTCTTCTGTTACTTCTGTGAGTTGAAAGCATTTCCTGCATATTTCTACTAGACACATTTCTAGCATCCCTTTAAACAGTTGCTCATGGCTTCATTAATCAAAACTGTGGAAATCATACTTTGTGTGAAAAGGAATAAATGTTGTGGGATGTTTACAGCCTCTAGTGTTCTTTGCAACTACAAACAGTAGTGATTTGAATGTACGGTATAAGTACGTTTTGCAGAAATGTGAGTAGGGGACTGTATTTCAATGGGGCTGGGGCATGACAGTAGCTGATCTGAAAGGGTTTTCTTATAAGTTTGTTTTTTTTGAGTGTTATTCAAGACAAAGGTCCATATCAGGGAACACAGAGGGCCAACATACAGTAGAAGTTACCATTACCCTGTTTCCACTGACAAAAGTCCAACAGGAATTTTCAATGACATTTTATAGGGACCAACTGTTACTATTAATTATCTGCTTATTAGCATGCCTATGACATATTGGATGCAGCACACATTTGCATGTCTATATAACTAAACTTAACAACTAGCTGTTATTAAGAAGTAATTTAGGAGTTTATTGAGGCATAGTTAATGGTTTGTTAATAGCGAGAATTAGATATATTAAATTAAAACTAAAAGTTTTCCTTTGGCGTTATTGCAGGAAATCACCAAAAAAAGTTTATTCTTACACATTTTGCCTATTAAAAGAACCCATTATAAATGAACGCATTACTGTTAATGAATTCTAAAGACAAAGTGAAATTGCCAGGAGCTTGACATGACTTCAATATCATGCTTAAGCATCCAAAAGCTCAGTCTTTGTTTAAAAGCATTTTCCATAATTGTTTGATTTAGAAGAGTTTACACAAGCAACTACAAACACCATGAGGCTGTGACTAGTGAGTAGATGAGTTTACCTGTTCAGTGTGACAATTAATGTTCCCAACAACCTCTCTAATCCACAAGTGAAAATTCAGAGGGGAATATAGAAAATAAAATGACTATATCTTTGGCTTTACCACAGAACTTATTTCAAGCATTTGAATAAAAACCATTTCCAATGACTTCAGGACCATAAATCTGGCAAAAATGCTCACTCGAATCTGGGTTTTCAGACTCATTTCTGCAACACTTTTTGGCACTTTGGCAGGAAAATGTCTACCGAGCACATATACGGTAGATGTACCACATTTAGCAGTTCACAGAAACTGATTTAACCATTGAAGGCATTTATCCACTTTATTTGAATGGCAGAGATTAAATATGTGACATAATGTATTGAATGCAATCACTGGCTGGATCATTCGCAAAACCCAGTACTATCTGAACTTGAGTAGAGCAGACAGTGCTGCGGGTGGGAGGTTTTCTTTTATATTGTAATGCGGTGAATTGAAGTGCGTCAAGGAGGGTGAAAGAACAAGTGAAGGAGAGATGCTATGAGAGAAGCATTTGATGAATTGTATGACAAACTAGAATTTACATGAGTTTCACATTTATTCTTGTGTACAAACCAAGAGTGTGTAATGTAGGAATGTATTATATTAATGTTCTTCACCGGGATAAAAAAAATATGCAAAAAAAAAAAAAAAAAAAAAAAAGGAAAGTGAATAGGAATATTAACATATCATTTTAATCCCCTAAAAGAAAATGAAATAATATAGTAAAAAAAATAAAAATCACAATTCACAATGTGAAGTCCCAAATTTATCTGGGACCTGGCATCCCTGAGAGCAGATTTATTCCATATTCCTTAAATTACAGGACACGCATTTTAATATTTAAGCAGTGAAACATTATTAATTATTGATTATTTACATAACTGGGTGAAATTAACATCAGGGATTGCACAGTCAGTGACTGACAGTCAGCTTACAGTCAGTTGAAAGTTTTCATATTTTAAAATGAAACTTTTTTTTCATCATTTGATCATGCAGGAATGTTTCAAAGTCATGCAAAACAACAAAAACCACAAAACATCACTAACTGGTGTCTGTGCAACATTTTTTACTCAAAATGATGTCATTTCCTAAAAATGTTTAACAAAAGAATAAGAGGATGAATATTGATAATAAATTAAAACAATTATCCAAAACAAACATTTTAAATACAGAAAAAGTAAAAAAAATGAATAAAAATCCTAATAAATTGGAATAAATAAATAATGAACATCCACTTAAACTAGTAAAAATGTTTTTTTCTATGACCTCCGTCTTTAAAATGGATGTTATATTTAATCTAATAAACTAATGCATGTATGATCTGGACATTAAAACAAAGCCTGCTGGATATAAGCAGAATGATTTGAACTATTAGTGATCCAGTGAGAATTTTTAATTGGACGATTTAATTTGCCGTTCCATGGGAATTTAGCTGGTTAATTCCACTAACAGTGGCATAAACTGAGCATGTCTAATTAGATCAAGGCAAGACCTTGTTCTCGAATTTCTGAGCATATTTGTCACATTGGTGCTTCTTTTATGCTAATGAGCTATAACAAATTAGATGGATTTTTGTTAAGACGCAGTGAATCGTGGTGGGCTTGCAAACTAATAATATCATGGATTTAGAAACGCTGATACCTTTTGTAGGTTAGTTTGGAAAAATCCACTCCTGACCTTTCTGCAGATCACAAAGGATCAGCTGTACAGTGGCATACGGAAACTCCTGCCGACATCTAATCACAATCTGTCCGCTGATAACGTGCACAAACACACATGTGCTGTATATACTCCACCCCATCCCCAAAGCAATTTAACAGGAAAATACATTTGGGTGACATTAAAAGTGGGAACGTGTGGATAATCCAGCATGAATGGTTTCTCTGAACGGACACTCCTGACAGCACCATCTTTCAGCCTGTAAAAGACATAAGGGAGTTATTTTTCTGAGCTTTCTAAAATAAATAAGACTGCTAACGGCGCCTTGGAAACGACATTTCTGTCAACAGGAGTTTGAATCCATGCAGTGTTCAACTCCTTATGTTCATTATTTAAAATGGCAAAAATTGTGTATCAGCTGCTGACTGATTCACACTGACAGAGCATCGCAAAATATATGCACAATTTGCTTATATATATAACAAAATAAAAATGCAAAGAAGTCGGTTATTTCTGAAGAATGAGTGCATGCTTAGAAAAACAGATCATTTAAAGCAATTTTCAGAATTTAAGGCTCTTTTATTCTTGCGTGTTTGATGTATTATCTACAAATACTGTAACTTGCATTAGTTAATACACATGGTTAATACAAATAGAGTTTCTTTATAAAATCACATGAAGTGCTTTATTTTGATAGTCTCTTTTAAATTTTATGTTGGTGTAGTTACATTACCCCCAAATGTTTATTGACTCTCAAAAGAGTATGAGTAAACTGTATGCTTAATATCTGCTAGCCCTATTGTATTAATTTAATAAATAAATAAATCAAAGGCCCTATGAAAGTATTAACTGTCACGAACTGCATGTGGCGAAGCAAATCCTTTTAACAGTCAAAGTGCAGGAAGACAGGCAAGCAGGGTATCCACGTCGACAGACACTGAACAACATTAATGACCGGACCACATGAACTAAACTGAACATAACTTATTTAAGACAGACAATCACGTTAATTAACAAGACACACCTGAACATAATCAACAATATACAGAAACTAGGTCAAACAAAGACGGAGCACATGGGGAGATGAAAACATTAACAAAACATAGTCCGGCCGTGACAGTTCGCCCTCCTCCCGGAAGCCACGTCCTCGCAGCGTAAACAAAACACAGGATACAAGAGTCGGAGTCAGGAGTAGGTTCAAGAGGTGGTCGGGCTACCAGGAGGAGGACTAGGAACAGGGTCCAGGGTGGTACAGACGGAGGGGGGAGCCAGGGAGAAAACAGGAGAAATCCGGAGCAGAAAAAATCCGGCGGGACCCAGAACCCAGCCATAGTGTGGACTTTCTGATTAGCCCGAAGCGGAGATGGAGAGCCGAAGATCGAGGGCGCCAACGAGGATCCAGAGGGCCGAGGCAAAAGAGATAACCCTGGCGACCGATGCGGAAACGTGGATCCGGAAGGCCGCAGTGGAGCCAGAGTGACAGCGGACAGAGGCGTAGTCAGAGGGAGGGAGGAGTCTGACCGAGCCGGCAGGATGGAGGGACGAGGCGCAGTCGGAGGAGTGGAGTCCAGAGTCCAGATGGTCGACGACTGACCAAGGTGGACCTGGAGGGACAATGGAGCCTGGTGGAGCTGGTGGACTGACAGGCCAAGGTGGAGAGGAGGGAGCTAGGTGACATGGTGGAGCCGACAAGTCGGAGGGACGAGGCGGAGTCTAAGACTCTGAGGCCGGAGGCAAAGCTGAGGGATTATCCAACCATGACGCCGATGGCAGCTGGCAGACCTGTGACGAGACCAGCACACAGATGGTGGGCTGTGGGTGAGCAACGGGGCTGGCTGATGACAGGGGTGGCATGGACATGACTGGGTGGGTGGGTGGGTTTTTAAACTTTGTACGAGGTGCAGGTACAGGAGGGCGCACTCGAGGAGCTGGTGTTGGAGTCTTTCGTTCAGCCCCCTCCTTCTCTGATTTCCCCAGATCAGCCCACTCACCCCCAGCCATGGTGCACTGGGCAGAGCTCCACTCCGCGCTGTCACTGTCCTTAGCGCTCCCCACCATCGTGAGCTCACACTCAGGCTCTCGCACCTGGTCTGTCATCACTGATTCAGGCTCTGTCATGCTCCTCAGCACTGTCGCGTCCAAGCATGCTGGCTAATCGGTAGCGCCAGGCTCTTTTGTGGCGGTAGCAGTGGGCTCGGAGATCTGCTCCGCGTCGTGGGGAGATGGTGGGCTGGGCTCTGGGTCTGGAGTGGCACTGGCGAGCTCTTTCACGGGACAGACGGTGAATGACGATCCATTCCTCACCAGTGTCCACTCCACGAATGCAGCAAAGTCTGCTCGTGGGCCATCTTCGGACAGTGGCATGCTGTCCGGGTAGCTGGTGTAGTGAGCAATGTCTTGTATGGCCCTGAAGCGATCTCTTCCCCTGCTCCAGCACGAGGAGGAGATAGTTGGGTGAGAACAGGGTGTCCATGAGGGATGACCGGGGAAAATATTAAATAAAAACTGACAAGAAACATGGAAACAAAAGGTTGAGAAAAGGTTTAGGGGTGTAGGTCATTCGTACAAATTCATACGAATTGTCAATTCGTACAATACCTGTGATTTAGCAAAAATCATTTGAATTTGTATGAGTAAGGTCGTGAGAATTTGTACAAGTTTGCCACCTTGTAAAATATAGATGAATTGCATTGAATATAAAGTGCAAAATTTTAAAATGACAGTTATCATTTTACAAATCAATCATTTTGTGACTGATGAGCAATTAACAGCAGAGAGAGACCATGATGTGCAGTTCTGCCTCAATCGCTCACTCTCATCCCATCTCACACTTCTCCTGTTCATGCAGGTCCCTTGTCAGTGTCTCTTCTCTTAGTTCCCTATAAAACTTCCTCATAAAGTGGAAGCTGGAAGAGCTGCACAATGCAGCTTTTCATAATCATCAGCCTGGTTAAACCAAACCCATAAATCATCTCAGCAAAAATACAACCAGACTATACAATTCACTGCCCTTAAATATACAGGCCCTGTGAAAGTAGGTTTGAAAATCAATGCATTTCATTTCCGTTGCATGTTCCTTATGCCGCCTGGCCTCATTTTCATTCTGCTCACAATGGTTAAACGCAGCCTGGAATCTGGAAAAGTGTGAAAAGGAGAGTCGAAGTGTGTGGGTTTGTTTTATAGTGGCTTAATATAAATGAAACCACACCAGCCTCTTTTAAAATCCATATAAACTATTTCAAGAACAACATAAGAAAGTTGAACGTGTGAAAGGCAATTAAATGTCTTTCTTTTCAGTGCTTGGTTGACATCACTTCTGACAGAGACAAAAGACCCTTGTGTAGGGTGGGAGTTTATTTTATGCATCAGATTGACTGTTTATATGTGGGTGTGGCACTAAAAAGTGTATGCAAATAAGTGTGAGCCTGCAGGGGCGGGGCTTCATCAAATTAATTATTGGAGAAATAAATCATCAGAGAGGTCTTTTCTTTCCATAGGAGAATCAGGTAATGACTTTTTGAATAATCTTTTGCTGTGCCAAAAATCCTTTACTTCAATAATTGAGCTTTAAACATGTAAATATCCCATTAATGCTATATTATGACTAAATCTTGAATTCAATCTTTTTTTTTTCAAATTTGAATGAGGATTTTTTTTTCTTATTAATTTTTGACTGGGAACTCCACAAATGTTACACGAATGAAATGAAATGCAATAAAAGTTGTTTAAAACAAAATCTCATTTGACCAGAAAACACAATAAGGATTAAGCACTAAAAAAAAAGAGACATAACATGTGTTTAGAAAATAGGTACATTTTCATTTCATGCCAGCTTTAAAAACAGTGCTCGATGTGTTTCTTCATTTTAAAGTGTCTTCCATTAACTTAACATTCAAGAGGTAATATAGCATAAAGCAGAACACGAAGAGAAGAATAACCTCTGTTCTTTTGAAGCTCTTATTTCCTGATATATATTTAATTTCTTCAGCACACGCTGCAACATTGTTCAGGCTCATTTGCAATCAAGTCCATCTAATGACAGTCACTATGGAGACCAACACAATACTCTGTTTATTTGCTGGAGAAACTCAATGTTCTCATCTGAATTGCTGCTAATTTGTACTTTAGCACATCTGGGCTGGTAAGCGCTCATTAGTAGTACTTAAAGTCACTCTTTTGGGGTTATTGATTTGAGTAAACTCTTAAGCTTCAGTGTGTTACTCACAGATATGAATGATTCCTCAAATCATGTGTATGCTGCTATTTTACTATGCAACTTTTATAGGTGGTAAAACAGGTGTAAGGAGGACAGATCTTTGTAATCACCCAGTTCACTAAAAATGTAGGACAGATACACCTAGCAACACCCTAGTAACCAATTGCCATGTTCTAAAAGCACTAACAGCCATACAAAGCATGACTATAAAATCTTGTAAACACCTGAGCAGCGTTTGAAAAGCAAGAATAATACAGTAGATATATAGATAGATAGATGATAGATATATTAACAATATGTTTTAAACAATAGTTGACTTAAATAAACAACCCAGCATTTCGGGTAAAAACACTTAAACCAGAGTCTCAGGCAATTCTTACATATTTTCCAAGGTGGTTAATTCGTACGACCTCACTCATACAAATGCATGCAATTTTTGCTAATTTGTAATAGTTGCCAATTCGTATGAATTTGTACAAATTACCTACACCCCTAAACCTACCAATATTTACCCAGTGCTGTGTTGCCAAATAACCCAAGTCGGGTTGATTTTAACCAAGCATTTTTTTGATCATATATTCTTTAACAGTCTAATAATATGTGTACTTCCTTTCCACGTGTCCACATGCAATCTGCAGTGATGCACATACTGTATGATGTACTGTGTGTGTGCTCACAAAACTCTCTTGGCGTTTTGAGCTTCAGAAACAGGCCCTTTAATAGTTACTTTCCTCACCCGTATGTGTCGTTCACAGCACAACACTCTCCAATATGTGACAGCAGACGGCGGGTGACTGTCCCGCAGCGTCCGTCTGTCCACACAAAGCCTGCCATTCACACAATGACAGAGAGAAAGAAATCCTACATTTCCATTGCAAAGGGGATGTCACGTTCGTGTCTAAGGTTTGCTTTATGGAGTGACATTAGCTGTCACCTGTACGGCCCTAATTTGGAAGGACAGGAGACGGAATAAAATAGACCTGACAGCTTTTCCCAGGAAACAGCTACTTGTCGGACTCTGATTTGAACATTCACAAAATGCTCCACTTTCCTGCACCGAATGACAAGCCTAGCTGTGACTCTAATGATTACTCAAGTCATCTGTGAAGTCTGACATAAATACAGATGTGACGTTTATGGAAAAGTTTTCTGCTGATGTAAAAACCTGGTGAATCGGGAGTTGAGGTGCAATGACATCCACACCAGCCCTTTGTTATCATGATAAGTTGGACATGAGCTCAAGACTTTTACTTTATCAGCTATTTCTCATGATTATCCTCTCATTTGCTTTCTATTAGCCAAATGTTCTGCTATCTTTTCTGGACTTCAGGAGTGTGTTGAAAGTAAAACTTTAGCAAAGAATAAAAATGTCTGTGATGAGAATTTGAAAGGTATTATTTGCCTTTCACAGGATGAGAGATGAACTGCATGAAATAGTAGATGTGTAACACTGATGTGAACTAAAGGAGCTGTGAATATAATAAGTCTGAAAGAAAAGCATCTTTGGTTTTGAGTTTTGTTGCTCAAATTTGTTTGTCAGTCCCATTCAAAAACATTTAAAGGGTTAGTTCACCCAAAAAGAAAATTTATGTCAGTAATTGCTCACCCTCATGTCGTTACAAACCCATAAGACCTCTGTTCATCTTCACAACACAAATTAAGATATTTTTGATGTCATCAGAGAGCTATTTGACCCTTTATAGACAGCAATACAACTGAAATGGTTCAGTTCCAGGTCCAGAAACGTAGTAAAAACACCAATAAAACAGTCCATGTCGCATCAGTGGATCAACTTCAGTTTTGCCATGCTACGAGAATACTTTTTTTGCACATTAAAACCAAAAATATCGTCATTTAACTCTACCATTCTTCTCCTGTGACTTTCACCATTTTAGACAATATTATAATGCAACACGCATACAAGCTTTAACGTATTGACGCATTTGTGAAAGAATGCATATGTGTGTAATCCGCGGCTGTTTGCGCATAGAAGAAAGCGT
The DNA here is from genome assembly GCA_032361165.1 of Enteromius paludinosus. Taxonomy (NCBI): domain Eukaryota; kingdom Metazoa; phylum Chordata; class Actinopteri; order Cypriniformes; family Cyprinidae; genus Enteromius; species Enteromius paludinosus. Next base: position 23,482,022 of record JAUMHQ010000053.1, read on the forward strand.
ATGCTTACGTTGTGATGCTTTCTAAAATGGTGGAAGTCGTAAGTCATAGAAAAGGAATGGTTGAGTATATGATGTTATTTTTGTTTTCTTTGTGCCACTGATGTCACATGGACTGTTTAATCAGTGTTTTTACTATGTTTCTTTAAAGGGTTACTCCAACCCAGTATTAAATTGTTGCTATTAATCCCTTACCTCCATGTCGTTCCAAACCTGAAAAAGCTTTGTTTGTTTTTGGAATACAATTTAAGATATTTTGGATGAAAACCGGGAGGGTGACTGTCCCATTGACTGCCCCATAATGAACACTGTCAAGGTATAGATATCGTCTGAAGACTCCATCTGTCATCAGTGGTTCAACCACAACGTTATGAAGCTACAAGGATACTTTTTGTAAGGAAAAAACAAAAGACTTAAAGAATAGCTACTGTATTGTCACTATAGCACCATTTTGGAAAGTATCATCTGAATGTAGATGGGTCAGCCACAGCACACATGTACGTTTTCAATGTGTACTGTATTTATGCATGATGTGAATGAAAACAGCACATCTATGTGGCACGGCTGACACAGAAGAGTGTACACTATTTGCGTTCAGTGGATATGCTTCAAAATGCTATGGTGACGAATTGTTTTGTTTTTTGTTTTTTTGGTTTCTTTCCATAAAAAAATTGCTTAATCGCCTCAAAATGTTACGGTTAAATCACTGATGACAGATGGCCTATTCTGATGATCTCTTTCATACTTTTCTGGACGTTGACAGTGTTATTTACTTGGCAGTCAATGGGACAGTCACAAGCAGCCTCCCAGTTGCTTTTTTTTTTTTTTTAGGGTTGTTTTTCAGCATACATGCACATGATAATTTAGCTTGGATTTGCACCAAAATAATCAGTTCGAGATCACATGAACGAGATTGAAAACTAACTCTAAAGTGGTTTGCTGATGGCTATAAAAGCAATCTGACCCAAAGGATCGGCAAATCAATCTGTACCATAATTCATGGGAAAAGTGTTACATGAAATGCAGCAGTGTCTGATTCTCAGTGAAGCAGCTAGTTGTTTCAATTGACATATCTGATCACACTTTGATTTAAGGTGCAATTTCTGCTACTAGCAAACCATCAACTACAACATTTGCCTCAATAAACTCTTAATGTGCTGTTTAATAATAGTTAGTAATGCAGTTGCTAAGTTTAGGTATTGGCTAGGATTAGGGATGTTGAATATGGTCTTATAGAATATGTGTTTTATTAGTACTAATAAACAGTCAATATGCTAAAGTGTTTAAAGTCTACGTTATTTTCAACCAAGCTTGATTATGAAACACCATTTTGATATTACAAAGCAAAAATAAATTTTTCTTATTGGTAAATTAGCCAGCTATATTATGGAAAAAAACATAATAAAAAATTTCTCCACTAAAAAATGCAATTAATATGCTCTTAGACAACGGATCATATATACACTGTATGTATATATATATATATATATATATAAAAGAACGTTTGCTATAATGTGTTCAAAATGTGTTCATAATGTGTTCAAAATAGAGAAGAAATGATAGCATGCCAGTCTTTGGAGCAACCAAATTAGTTTTCTAATTAGCAACAGTTTAGGAATGAATAAAATTAAATATTTTATTAATTGAAGTAAAACTGCATTTAAACAACCTATTTTAAGGTTTTTTTTTTATTGCATGAATGCATTTAATGTAGATATAGATTATTTTCACTATAGTTTAAAGGACATGTTAAAATCCCCATTCCAAGCAAACTGAAAAAAGGGTGCACAAAATGTAGTATAAATATAACTAATGGATAAAATATGACATTTCGGACAAAAATTCGCAGAAAATATGAAACATACCTTAAATTATAGAATGACCCATATGTGTTTGCTTTTTAGCTTATGGTCAGTGAAAGCTTTCATCTATTTTTTATAAGGTTACCAAATTTGGAACACGCCAAACACAGAGTCTTATATTTTTAAGCACTATAAGACAGCAGAAGATGGTGTGATGGACATACTGTATGAAGATAAACCACAGTGGGTAATGCAGTACTGAACTGCATATGCGTTGTTTTAAGGCTGCCAATAGGGCTACTTATCGCATAATGGTGAGCTGATCTGCTTTGTGAGAGCTGTTTGTGTATTAATGCATAACTAACACAAACACACAGCAGATGTAACAAAAAAAGCAGCTGCAACTGCGTCTGGAAAAGAAAACAATTTAAATGCAAGTGAACATATTTCAAAAGGTTTCAAGGAAAATCATAGGGGTTTACTGTCTGATTTCATAGCAGAATCGTGTAATTTTTTTCTAAAACTGTTACGACATGCATACTGCGGCTTTAAAATGATTAAGCATTCAAAATTAATGGTTCAGAATTGATATTACTTTTATGCATTATGGAGACTTAATGTCATTCCAGATTCATTTTAGCATGAATTTTTCGACTAGAGACTAGGGATGTTTCTTCCAAACCTCTTTAGAAAAAAACTAATGATGGACTTGGTTTTGGTGTCGGCCCACTTCAAGCAGTGTAACAACAATACCTAGACTCTTGGAAACACATAATTTCCTTCCAAACACAATGTTTAACTAAATATGCACATTCTGCTGATTAGCATAAAACACCTGCATGAGAGTTTATGAAAGGTGCTTCACAGATCTACATCAATTTTAGCAAAGCTGATTTATGATTCTGCCTCCTGATCTAAATATAATGCGTACAGCACTGCCAGCTTTAAGACATAAAAAAATGACATGTTAATTTTCTGATGGTCACAGGACCATGATTCAGTGCAAGAGACATGAAGTTAGAAATGAAACTCCATGCAGGGAAGTCGGTCAGTGCAAAACATATGAAAGTCAGTGAACAAAAAAGACAGTCAGGGGTTTGTTCAAATCCCTAACAGTTATGCTTGACTTAACAAACAGCGATACTAGTAGCAATGAAAGTATCGTGGGAGTAATATCTTTAACGCCGCATTTTCTCCCTTATCATCCTGCATTAATTCTAAAGCCCAACATTCCACATTCAGTGATTAAAAAGGTTTCAAACAAACATGGCCGGCGCCCTTACATCTAAGCGCGTTTTCTTTCCTGGAGTGGTGTGAATAAACTCCCCAGAGACACGCTTTCAGCCCACTCGATGGTTTAGGCAGTGCTTAACCCTGACATGTCTTCCAGCTCCATTTCTCTGCTAATTGCCAGCTCTTCCTGCCGGTAATTAACTAATCCCATCGTGGCGGATGATTATCTGGGGTTCGAGAGCAATGCGACATCATCCTCCCCAATTCAGATGTTGTTGATTTTCACAGAGAGGCTGCGGTTAGGGCTGTGTGAAAACGGCTACGCAAAGCGTTTGCTAGTATTTTACTCATTAATGTTAGTCATTTTATCAGCAGCGTGACAACTAGAAACAGAGCAAAGGTGCTGAGAAAAAAATTATAAATAAATCACTGTCATTATGTAAGTATTTCAAGGACTGAAAAAACATTGTCAACATATTGGCACCATCTACGATGTTGTTTGATTCGCATAATTCAAAATATCTTCTTTTATGTTCTTCGCAAGAAAGAATGTCTAACATTTTTGGAGTGACAAAATGGGGAGTAAATGATGACAGCATTTATATTTTTGGCTGACGTATCCCATTAAGCAGTTGATTGTTTTATGTCTCTCTTCCCAACGCACTTTGATCCAGTGATATTTACAATCCATATACCTACTGACAAACAGATGCTATTTCAGTAACTCATTTGAAGAAGTGTTCCATCAAACAGGAATCAAACTCATCTCAGGCACTCATGGAAAGCCATACTACATAAGTCATAGCAGTCATAAAAATAGTCAACTGCTTACATTTTCAAAACTTTGCATTTTTTTTCACAACTTTGCACACACAAAAAAGCAAAGTGCCTCGCAACTTTTTGCAAAATGCACCACTGCATTTAAAATCTCAAAAACACATCTCAAAAGCAAACACCTTTGCCGTAACATACTTTGTGTGTCTTACATTCTATTGAGAATTGTGTGATGTGTGTTTAAAGGGGTTTATGAAATTGACAACTGAGTCAAAGGCAGAGAATCAGTGTATTGGTTTTGCGGATTTGGTTTTGTGCTTCTGGTGTTTAAGTCATAAGCTTTCAGAAATTGTGTGATAAGTAATTCTGTTTATTCCAGCTTGACTTCTGATAAACTCTTTCCACAGACTCAATTGGAGTTCACACATCTGTCACTGTCTTAGACAAACACAAATGAAAATTATATGTGAATTGGGTCAAAATGTGATTTTGAACATTTCCTTTAATCAAATCAGTGTTCTACGAACCACACATATGACTTCTGTCTCAAAAAAAAATCACTTAAATATATTAATAAATTATTAAAAATTGTATTACTACAGCTAGTATTAATATCTCTGAAATGTTCATTAATAAATCGATTAAAGATAAATAAACTAAATAATTCAATTATCTTGCATTATTTTACAGTTGTTGTAGTTTAAAATGTTTTAATATGAAAAAAATAAAAAAATAAAATAAACTGCATTGCATAGTTTTAATCCATTTTTTTTTACAATGTATGTGGATTGAAGGCTCTATATAACAACAACATGAATAAGGCTTTAAGTATTGTATCTATTAATTTGTAGCAACAGACCAAAAAAAAAAAAAAAAGAGTAAAAAAACTCGCAATGCAAAAATAGTAAAAAAAAAAAAAAAATAGGGATTGGACAGGACAGGACAAAAACGACTTGTAACTTGTAATGCCTCACAAGAGCAATGCACAACAATATAACTACTCAATCCAAACTATTTTGTAATGTTTCGACCATCAGGTAAGGCACAAAAAAATAAATAAATAAATGAATAAATCACAATGCACCAAACATGACATGTTCTTGACAGGTTTCCTAAGAAAAGCAAAAGGCCGCAAGGCAGACTGGTAATAGGCAACACACTGATTAGGGCACTTGTCATGCTTTCTGTGTATTAGATGGACAGCAAGTGTCTCTGATTATTTCTCACCTTGAATGTAACCTTTTAGTCTCTCTTTCTCCTCCTGTTAACTCTCTCTCACCCCGTTTGTCTGAAAATGTGTCCATGCATTACACATTCCCCTCACTTCCTGCGTATCTGCGTTCTGCATCTAAATCAGCCACCTCTGCTCCATCTAATTACTGCAGGATCAAGCAAACTCATTCAGCCAGGCCGACTTGGACAAAGGATTTGTCTCTGGCTTAAAACAAAAGGCTGAGATAGAAGGGTGCCCTCCACCATGGCATTCACACACACTCTGAATATATGAGGCAGCTCGGCCTGTCACGCCAAGGCATTGTGTCCTGTGCAAGATCAATATCTGGACGTTTTCATTTAGTCTTGCAAAATATTGGGTTTCAAAAGTGCACGACACAGGACTGAGAGCAGAAACAGCTAAAAATGTGGGCCAGCTTATCTATTTAAAGGTATAGTTCTAAGACTAAAAATTAAAAAGTTTAAATATATATAGTGATAATTGACATTTAATTTGTCTATGAATTCATATTAGTGTCAAAAACGCATTGATTGATTAGTTGGTTGATATTTTCCCTATATGTATTTTTTTCTTTTTTTAGGTGAATTACAGTGATAGGCATATGTACATTTATTGACAAACCAATGCAGCATTTTTATTTTTATTTTGTTTTTACTTTTCAGATTCTATTCTATTTATGATAATTTGCTATAGTATAATTGTTGTTTATTTACTTGCTTGTTTGTTTGTTTTTACTCATTGCAGTAATAGCATGGCAATAACATGGTAACAGTCACAAGCTCTTTTTAACACTTTCCGTTAAATAAATACATGTAAAATCCACAAACATACTTTACATAAAGAGTGAACAATTGCATTTAATTATGAGGAAAAATAAATAAATAAATTGAGATTTATAATTTAGGTTTATTCCTAACAACGGCAAAATTCAGCTAAATCACTAGTGTCAATTTGCTACCATAAACACATCGATAAATCATTGTAAAGTGCACCTGCAGCTGGTGATCATAAGTGAACCACTTCCTGTCAGCCAGTTTTTTATTAAAAACATGCCATGACCATGATAATTAGTTAACGTGTTATTATATGCTGCTCTGGTGGAGCAAGTCAAGTGGCAGCTTGACAGGTGGAAATTAGCACTCTTGCACCTCTAACCAGAGTGCATTTGGTTCACGTTTATTTTTGGAAGCAGTCATTTCATCAGAAAAGTAAGGCGAACATCTTATCCATGCCACTTCCTCTCAGAGGGCAAATGGGGACGTGGGTAACACGAGATCTCTCTCGCTCATAAAGACCCATTTCAATTATTAACTAATTCTACTTTCTCACTGCTGTTGATACTGTAGATAACCTGCAATTAATTCTGAGCACTGGATTTCTTAGTATGTCTACCCAGCGTACTAATTAATGTAATCAAGTGCAACCATAAGTTGCCTTCATTATTTGACAGTTGCACTTTCCTACAGTCAAAAAAAACGAAACAAAAAAAACCTGTAACAGCAACTTAAATAAATGCACGGTTGTTGATAAATGCATACATTTATTTAACGTTTTAAGTCGCATAACATTATTAACTTAATTCCAGTTTACCTCGTGTTGATCATTACAATAACTTACTAGTGTGCGTAATTTAAAATAACATTTATTTAAGAATTAAGTTGTTGTAACTCAATAAAATTGTATTGTTAACTTTGCCTAGGAGGGGATAAATAGAGTAAATATTGAAATTGTAGTATGATTTCTTAGTAAAGGATAATACCTTAGTGTTCTAGTTCCTAGTGATCTAGGAAACTTTATTCAAGTGCGCAACTCTGCACATTCACTGTTCATCCGTTGGCGGTTAATAAACAGCATTGCATTGCTACAGGTGCCCCCTTCTGGACTGATGGTAAATTGCCTGTATCGTGTAAACCGAGTTGTCTGTACCGTGACGAATACATGGCACGAATGTGTGTTTGATCTGGTTTTTTAAAGGGAAACTACTTTATTCCTTTAAGGTCAGACAAACAGCAAAAGACTCAACATTGATACAAGTTAATCTATCTATCTATTCAAATGAAGTTTCAAATGTAATGTTTTCAGGATAATAATCTGAGAATAATAAGGTACTAATTTAGCTTAATTTGCTCAAATACAGTAGCTTGTATAAAATGGGAATTCTATAGTAAATTAACTTTTCAGCTGATGTACTGACCCTTAAAATTAGTTCCATTCATTTTCCTATAAATGCAGCATGCACTTCAGTAATTGTATACATAGGGCTCAGCTGAGGATAACAGACATTTCATTTGAAGAAGAGCTCCTTTATTGCTCCGTGAAGTAAATAGATCTGTGTGTATTTGATTTGTGAGAAATATAAGACTGAAGATCCCCCGCTGTCTCCAGACAAATGAAAAATAACCTAAAATAGACGCTTCTGCTAAAAAGTGCTGATCTTCAAGAGCAAAAGTTGTTGAGGTAGGTATAAGGACTTCTGCAAAATTGGCACTTGTGGAAATGCTGCTTGACATCTGTTATGTGTCGAGGTTAAAAAGAAAAAAGAGAAATCTGCAATTTTTACCCCAAGTTTAGCAGTCATGTTGCAGCATAAGTAAAACCGCATTTCTTTTCTGCAAAACGTATTTTTTTTTCATTACCTAGATAGGATGAGTAGCTTTTCTCATATGTTAATACCACACAACTAAAACACAGCAAACACTGAATGATCACCTAATTTATAAAACTCTGTTGAATCCTGAGTCAATGTCTACAGCAGTCCAACAAAACCTCTCTCACACCTTTTCAACTCTACACAATAACCTGATCAACATGCCACTCTCATAAATATTTAAATTTCACATAAAAATGGTCATTTCTCCTTTGATTACATTAGACGCTTGCAGACTTTAAAGTGCATTAATAGAGAGATTTGCATTTATATTGGATTTGCCATCGACACAAACTGCAGTCCAAGAAAAGTGACGACCGATCAGGCCGATTGCACAAACCCTGGACCATTGGAGGACCAAGAACCTGTGATTTGAGGAACAAACATTCCCATTAAGGAAATACATATTAAAACCCCATGTTTCAAGTTATCTTAAAACTGCCTTGTTGTCCTTTTTGCAGTGTCCATTTTTAACTGGCTGGGTCTCGAGTGCTTACTCTTTATTTAAATATACACTTATCCTTTACAAAGTGTTAGTTCATAGCTTAATCACGATAATTCTCAAAATATATTTTACCAGCATTTGTTAGTAAGTGCGTTGGCTTGATCTTGGTGGACTAGATCTGCTATGCTGTTGCTGAAGGAGAAAGAACACATCTGAATAACTTGAACTCAGACTGCTGCAAGGAAAATAGGGAGAATCCCTCAAGCTGATGAGCAGGTGGTGCTGGGGAGGGTGGAGGGTTAGCTAAATCCAATGGTGTGCCACAATGAACTGATTTGATACAAGTTAGGAATCAATTTGCATTTACATAGAACAAATGTTTGGATGAAGCAACTGGCTTTTAGTAAACCAATCAGCTGCTTGGAAGGATTTCATGACTGATCCAGGGCTGTAAACACCATAGCCATCCCACACGTCCCCCTGCCAATAATTAGAAATGGCCAAATGTCAGCATTCGTCAATTATAGTACAAAATAATTAAGCTAGCCAATCAAATAAAATTAGCCTTCAGAGATGCTGAGTGCAAAGCATCAGTTTGACATTGTAAGAGTGTGAGGTAAGATGGAAGCTACAGATTATTTTATGTTAGCCAGTTGTTTTACAATAAAAATGTTAAATGACTGAGAACAACAGTTATATTGTCATGGTCAGCTGGAGGTGCCAGCGGAGGCCACTGGATGGCACTCCAGCTTCCAGCGAACTCTCTGTGTTTTATGTCTGTTTTCATTCAGGAACTTTTATCAATGAACTCATGTCTCCGCCCACTCGTTTGTTGTCTAGGTACTTCATTGTTTGTTCCACCCCTCTGACCTAGATTCTCCAGTATAAAACCCAGTAGTGTTTGTATGTTTTCACGATTCATTACATCGTCAACCTGGTTCCTGGATTTCCTTTCGTGTTCATTCGTGTCTTAGTTTTCTAGTTTGTTTTGCCTTTAGGATTTATTCGTTGCCAACCTTCTGCCTGTACCTGGATTTTCCCTCGGGCATTTCCCCTGGTCTGATTCACGGTATTTGAACATTGCTCTGTTTTCTTGTTTACTCTACTGCCTATTCCTCCTCAACCCCGTTTGCCGACCGTTTCTGTCTTGACCCTGAGCCTGTTAATAAACTTACTGCACATGAACTCGCACGCCTCGCGTCCTCCTTGTAACATATATTCAGTGAAGCAAAATACTTGACTTTTCCTCAAATATTCCCATTTTGAGAGAGGGAGTGAGAGCTGAAATGCAATTATGTAAATTACCGGCATATGTCTCTACTAACAATCAAGTTGTGAATTTAGTTACTTCAAATTAGAGGTCTGCGCGGGATCGTTTTTTTAGTCCCGCCCGCTCCCGCGAGGTTTTATCCCGCTCCCGACCACTCCCGCCGTGTATTCAGTCTTTGTTCACCCGCTGCCCGCTTAGAATAATTTTCTACCCGACCCGACCGTTCCCGCT
>JAUMHQ010000053.1:23491754-23507973 GCA_032361165.1 Enteromius paludinosus
AACTTCCCCCCCCCCCAAATGTTCAAGACATGGTAACAGCATTGGACTGAATTATACACTGAATTCTATGTTTATAAACTGCAGTTAATATATGAATAGACTCAATATAAATAAAAAGTCATTGTAATAAACAAATGTGAAGAGTTAGACAATACTTTGTCACCATCGTATTGACCATACATAATTTCCACTTCAAATTAAGTCTTTATTGAATTATTATAAAAATAAACTTTATTGTTTAAATATTCACAATTTTTAATTTAATTGCATTTGTATAAAGTGTTCCTTTTATTTGCAAGGTGGGACTTACTTAATCAGAGCCATCATATTTGGCATTCCACTTTCCCATTGATTATAATACTATTGGCCCATTACAGCTACATCCACATGTAGGATACAATTCCCTGAATTTCAAAACGATTACGCTCCCAACACATGCCTAAAAGGCTAATGGGCTTTTGCCTATTAGCAGCACACCGTGTCATTTGATTTTATTGTTGTACAATCTGACTGCTATTATGGTGCCAGAGAAAGGATACTGCAGTCTCTCTCACTCTAAAAAATTATATTATAACCGTTAGTTTGTCAATTACTTTATTGTGTTTGATAGCCAGTAGCACAGTTTTAATATTACTTGTAAAGAACCGCTACATTGTTTTTACATTTTTTGGACTTACAGTTCAAGATGAATGTTCATATAATCAAGTTCTGACCAATGTTAAGTTCCCTGTCATTAAACTTTTAGCCTTAAAACGAAAGACAAACACCTTTACAGCTATGTAATTACACTCTTAATCTGTTGTGCACCACAAGGTTTGATATAATTCTGCACAGACAGTGTTAAACAAATCTCAGCTGTTCTGTTCATGCTGACATCACAGTGTAACGGTAGCCTATTTGACTTTCACTGCAAGAGAGATAAGTTTTTGCTTATGTTTCAGTCTAAACGATTTTCTATGGTGACTCACAGCATGTCACAGAGTTCTTAACTTATTTTTTTTCTTAAATGAAAATATTCCTTTAATGTTGTACTATGTTGCAAAAAAGTTGAATATAAAATATTCTGGTAAATCCAGCTCATGCAATGTTAGTTTAAAAGTGATTCCTGGAAAAGAAAGTTTAATAGTGACAGAATTACAGTTGGTTGATTGCAATCCTGTCTTGCAAGCGAATACTGGAAAACAGTCACAGTCTGAGACCATGCTTGTATTTATTTATTTATTTGAGTTTAATTCACGTTATATTACAGTATCAGTAGCTTATAACTATTTAAGTGACAGGAACATCTCAGTATTAACATTCTTGTTTCTGCTTCTTCTTCACCGTGTATTGATCTAGACATTCCGTGCTGTGGAATAGCACGTCCTACTGTATAATGGTCAAAACAACCTGATCTCACAAAATTCTGTGTAATGGCCACGGACTCTTAGCTCAAAGTTCTGTGTTAGTATCACGAAATGGCTGAAAATTCCATGATGGGCTCACAGAAAAGATTACAATGTAAGTCAGTGACAGGCATTAGCCGTGATCTACGCACGGATAACTTGATTCAAATATTGGATTTATTTATACATTTATGAGCATGCAACTCAACACCTACACTCGAACCTAGCATCCGTTAATAAAACACAAGATAAGCCGGCCGATAAAACTACCAACATTATTTTTTTTTTTAAATATTCCAATTCTTCTGAGGCTGAAGGATAGATTTGTGAGAGAATGCGATCATCATCTCTTCATCTGCGGCGACTCATTTGTGCCGCAGCTGCTGCTTAAAAAATGCCGCCAGGAGAATCCTTATGTAAGGCTTGGTTGTAAATTTCTATTGGCTCTTGTGTGTCTCGTGACCAATAACGTCATGCTGTTGTTGAATACTATTGGCTCTTGTATGTCCCATGATCGATTGCGTCATTGTGTCTTTTTGAATGAGATGTGAGCGCGTTAACAGAGCAGGATAATTTCAACAATTAAAACCTTGTATTTTACTCTCTTCTTCGCATAAAGACATCGTATGGCTTCAGAAGGACTTGAAATGCAACACAACTTGTCTGTGATGCTTTTTTTACTTTGTATAGTTAGGTTTTGCAATAAATACCTGTGACTGCGTTTATATTGTCTGTGTGTGTTTTATATTGTTCAGAAGTGGGTAGGTTTAGGGTAAAGGTGCAGCTAGGTGCTACAATGAAGGTATACATTTACAAAAAATTAATTCTGTTATCCGTGCGTGGATCACGGCTGATGCCTGTCACTGGCTTACATTGGTATCTCTCCCATGAGCCCATCACGGACTATTCAGCAGTTCCATGACACTAACACTGAGTTTTAGTTAAGAGTCTGTGGTCATTACATGGAATTCTGTGAGATCAGGTTGAGTCAAAACAACGAAAGCTTGAAAAATCTGTAAAAATGATGGAAAATACAGTCAATGGCAGGTAAAGAGTACCAGGTTAGTTTCAAACTAATTAATATCTAGTCTGAACTTCACGTAATAAGGTATGATGGTTCTTTCAAAGGTTTTGCTGCAACTCTAAACTCTCTTTTCCTGCTTTCCGCCAAACATGTAAACACTTCTGCTCCTCACGGGACGGCTTTAACACAAGTGAGCAGTCAGCAATGATGTGTCACAACAGATTACTGATCGAAAGCCATTTAATTATTCTCTAGTAACACGCCTTTGGGCCAGTAATCATAGATTGGCGATTCTTCATCTTCCTCAAAGTGATTGTGACCTTTCCGGGCTTAGCCGAGCGCTAGAGCAACAGCATGTGAAATTGCATCGTTTGGCCTACAGACTAAGACGGTGCGTCTAGGTCATTAGAGGAGCGGAGATTTGCTTGTTGCTGATCAGGCTGCCATTGTCCAGCATTAAGCTGTCGTTTAATCTGGCTTTATAAAGAAGCGCCCAGGGAGAAGTTCACTCTGAGAGCAATCTGATTCTGAACACAGCACGCCCTACAGAGCTCCAGGGACACGTCTATTGTTATTATGTTCTGCTCACTACTAACCAACGTATTTGAGCTGCGCGTGTTCCCAGGCAACAAGCAAAATGACTATTAAGAAAAGGGCTGTTGAATAATCAAGGCTATAGGGCATTTGTGCTAGGCCAGGAGCATTTTCCCCAAGCACTGGTGCCTCTTAAAAAAATCTGAATGTAAAATAATTGAAATAATTGTATAAAAAAATGAAATATTATAACATATGACACAGGTGTCCAAATGAACAAGAGCATGTGTAGTAACAATGCATGTTGATGTTACTTTTTTCACAAAATAGGCATATATGGACTAAAAGATTATATGTAATACATTTTATGTTGAATCAAACTAAATATTTCTTGCTGAAGCTACATTTTGTAATGTGTGTTTGACACTGTATATAGCAATGACTTTAAATTATCTTTTGGGAGTAATCTACCAATCAATTTACCAGTGTACCATAGTGACTGCTGAACAGTCGCCTTTACACAACATTAAATCACACTATTCAGCCAAATAAAAAAATTAATGCACCATTTTTATTTAATTTTCTCATCAGGTGCAGGTCAACTGCCAGCTATAATGAATGCATGAATAATTTCTTTCCATGTCTCTCAGTACTAGAACACAATTTCTGTAGAATTAGCAAAGTGCTGATGTGAATCTAATATTTAGAACTCATCAGTGAATCGGATGAATGAAGATTCATATGAAAAATAATTGGTTCAGTGAAGCTGAAATACTTGGAATGCTCTTTAAAATTGCATACAGATGGAAACTTTTCTGTCTGTATGGTTGGAATACTACATTAAGGCCCAATCCCAATTCTACCCCTTACCCCTACACTTTCCCCTAACCCTCCGTTTGGCGCGTTCACGTGTAGGAGTAGTGGTCTCTCAATTCTCCTTTGATTGGAGGGGTAGGGGCTAGATAGCCCTCCAAACGAAGATTTTTCGGGACCTCACTTCAACGAAGGGCTAAGAGAAATGTACATGGTTTAGCAAGCAGACCCATAAATGTAAGTAATCTTTGCCATTAATAAGGATTTTTATGACAAATTTTCACTATATGTATATTACCATCGGTCTTCTGGTTCTGTAAAGAAACGTTTGCAAAAAAAATCGCTAAAGTTTGCTAGCGGATAGCACCTGTCACATTCCGTGTTTGTCTTGTCTTGTTCACCCCCCTGTCTGTGTACCTTTTGGTCTAGTCCGTCATTGTCTCCCTATGAGTTCATTTGTGCCACCTGTTCTTGTCACCTGTCTTCACTTCAGTCTTTGATTGTTTGTCAATTGCCAATTTAAGTTGTTGTGTGAACCCTATGCTCGTGTGAGTAATTGTCGCTGCCTCGTCAGCTTTATTTTCTTCTTATTAAAGTGTCTGTTTTTAGAAGTTCTTGTCTCCGTTCCCTGCCTCGCTGAGAGGCGCGGCAGCGCCACACTGTGAACTTTCACGCTGAATGCGACAGAACGAAACATCAATGACGGACCCCAATGGCGGACCCCGGCCAGCTACCGCTTCCACTGCCAGAGCCTGCCATGCTGCCACTGCCGCTGCCAGAGCCGGCCCAGCTGCCACTGCCAGAGCCTGCCACGCTACCACTGCCACTGCCGCTGCCACTGCCAAAGCCTGCCCCGCTGCCGCTGCCAGAGCCGGCCCAGCTACCGCTGCCACTGCCAGAGCCTGCCACACTGCTGCTGACACTGCCGTTGCCACTGCCAGAGTCTGCCCCGCTGTCACTGCCAGAGCCTGCCACGCTGCCGCTGCCACTGTCGCTGCCATTAGCGGAGCCAATGGTGGAGGAGGACCTGCCACTGTGGCCCGACCCACCGGAGCCAATGGTGGAAGAGGACCTGCTGTCGTGTCCCGACCCGCCAGAGCCAATGGTGGAAGAGGACCTGCCGTCGTGGCCTGACAGACCACAGCCAATGGAGGAATAGGACCTGCCGTCCTGGCCCGACCCACCAGAGCCAATAGTGGAAGAGGACCTGCCTTCCTGGCCCGATTCTCCAGAGTCTGCCGCGCATCCAGTGCACCCTCCAGAGTCTGCCGCGCATCCAGTAGGGTGTGGATCCTGGAAAGGGTGGGAGGGACAGGGCTCTGGATTTGGACTCTTGAACCACCATTGCCACAGCCAGTTCCTGATCCGCCTCCCAAGGCGCCTCTTCCACCATGGCCACCCAAGGCTCCTGACCCACCTATAGGTACCTATGACTGTGCCCCATTGCCACAGCCCTTCCTCCCCGGTGTTACTGTTGGTTTGTTTTGATGTCGGGAGGGGGGCATTATGTCACATTCCGTGTTTGTCTTGTCTTGTTCACCCCCCTGTCTGTGTACCTTTTGGTCTAGTCCGTCATTGTCTCCTTATGAGTTCATTTGTGCCACCTGTTCTTGTCACCTGGCTTCACTTTAGTCTTTGATTAGTTTGTCTTTAAATACCGCTGTCTTTTTGTTTGAATTCATGTCTCTTTGCCAATGTACGTTGTTGTGTGAACCCTATACTCGTGTGAGTAATTGTCGCTCCCTCGTCAGCATTATTTTCTTATTATTAAAGTGTCTGTTTTTCGAAGTTCTTGTCTCCTCTTTTCCCTGCCTCGCTGAGTGGCGCGGCAACGCCGCACTGTGAACTTTCACGCTAAACGTGACAGCACCGATTGCACAATATTAGGAAATATATTTTTATGTCATATACCCGGTAACGCATTGTTTTGTTTCGCTTACGGTTGTATGTGTACATGTAAATGAACAGTGCTTACATCGGCGCATGTCCTCTGACGTAACTTTATAAGCTAGTGACAATGGATGATGACGTATAACAGTTTCGTAATAAATTATTTTCTGATGTGATTTGAAATTTAAGACAATTTGAAGGGAGACAAAAATATAAAAGGTGGATTTGAACCTTGGTTGATCGCATTAAAATGTTTACAATACACATTTTACTATCTGCACCACGAGAGCTGACAATAGTTATACCAACTTTTGTAATGTTGACTAGCCCAATCACATGTTGGTGGGAGGAGTTAGGTATAACCAGCCTATGCCAACAGGGTGAGCTATTTGCACTTTACGTGTGAATAAATGAACACTCTGTTTATAATATGGCATACAATTCATAAAGTTTCTCAATTGCAATGGGATTTAGCTATCAGTCACATCAGTCTTGTCATCATCATCATCATCAACCGCTGAAAATCAATCTGGGTCAGCAACTGTTACATACTTTAGCAGTCAGAGCAAGAAGCTTGTTTGTGAAATCAACAGTAGGTGAAGCCGAACATGAGGAGATGGGCCTTCGGGGCTCCTTCTGACTGTTGTATAATCTGAGCAGCTAGACCCAATCAGAGCTCACTGTATTGTGGGACAAAACATGACTAGACAGCATTTATTTGGCATTACGTAACTTGTGCTGGCTAGAAGTGAGACCAGAATTAGACGCGATGACCCAATTCACCACATAAGAGGAAGCGGCAGCCTGAGCGACTGAAAGGCCTGAAGACACACATCATCGGCTCTGACATCCGGAGAAATGAAACTTTTGTTCAGATTACCGACGTTTGATGGATGAGCCTTCCCAGTTCATGTGACAGAAGGCAGATGTCAGACAGATGTGATTGCAGATTTTTTGATTAAATTTTTAATGAGAAGCGCACTGAATTCCACTCAGTATTGATGCACGATTTAATTGTCTTGTCACAAGCAAGCCGATATCCTGCATTGATGGCTGAATTTGATTCTTCCTTCTGTTGGAGGAGACAGGGGAACACAGGGAGACACGATCTCTTCGTGCCGCCAACGTGTCGCCATGCCAGAGGCGATGTCCCTGCCAAATGCATAATTTATTTCCGTTTTTCGCACTTTATGATTAGAACGCACACCTGAAGCGCATCCCTGGCTGAACCCCTGAATAAGGCCAATGCTTGCAAACACTGATGGTAAACCAGTGGCAGGGAAATCCATCACAGCTGTCAAACTTTATACTCAAGTGAAAATGATTAATTTAAATTATTTAAATTGCACAACTAAATTTAAACTTTAAACAAAATGATTATTATTAACTTAATGGCTGTGATTGGTAAATTCGGTAACTCTTTACTTCGATAGTCCCTTTTACGTATTCTAACTTTGCAACTAAATGTCAACTAGCAGTCATTAGAGCATTAATAGAATGTGTGCTTAATATCTCCTAACACTTAATTTTGATGGGAACATCAAAATGAACACACTACATACTGACTATTTTACCCCCTTGGTGAGAGTTGGACAGAGCTTGGCAACCCGCCTGAACCACGAGTGCCCCCCCAAAAAGTGAGAATGCGAGGACAGCAGCCAAAGGCTATTGGCTATTGAGAAGGGGAGTGCTGGACGATAGATATCTAGGTAAGATATGGAAGTCTAGGAGTATGGTGGGATGTTTAGGAGTGTGGAATTCGGCTAGAGGAATTCTGCCGAATGATAGATGTACGAGATGGGGAAAATAGGGGTGGGGGACTTTTGGTGGGTGCAATGCTCCAGTTTGAGCTTACCTACTGCTATGGGTTCTCTGGTAGGAGCCTACTTCGCGGTGGGTGGTTTTTCCTGTCCACTGTACACGGCAGCGAGTGTGAAATTACCATCTCTGGCCGAAGCCGTCTATGCGGATTTTGTGGTCCGTTGCCGTGGCACTGGGTGCATTGTCTCCCTTACAGTAGAAATCTGATTCAGACATCATGAAGTCAGATGCAAAGAACAATATACCAGGGAAGAGGAGTTGGCTTTAATTAAAGGAGTTCTGACAGGTAATCGGATAATAGGCTGATTGGGGAACGAGGCATCAGCTTCTCCTGAAATTTGTTTACAAACATTATTTTTTAAATGAATTAATCATAATAAGATCTATAATGACCATTTATTTATATGTTAATTGTACAATACTACGGTGTAATATATAAATGTATAATATATGTATAATTTATTTTATCATTCTCACTCATGATTATGACTGTGGTGATGTTCATGTGCGTTCAACTTGTAAATTATTTTTCTGACATGGCTTGAATGCACCAATTTTTAATTACTTTTCTCTTTTCTGATAATCCGTTTTCTCATGACTTGAGTCGTAGTTTGAGGAACTGAAAATATAATCACACATAAATAGGTCACACAGGAAAAAAACGGAGGGACTGTCTCACCAAACAACTCAAATACAGTCAGTCAAGCCCTCCGACAAAAGATGACACCTTCAGTATGTGACGTACAAAAATAAGAAAGACTCACATTCCCAGCCCTTGGGGTACATGAAAAGACTGAAACTCAGTGGAATCACAGAGAGAGAGAGATGTTGAGGGTGAAGTACATCTGACATGAGAGGAAAGAGATACAGTGAAGAGAAAACATGGAGACAGGGTGAAGGAAAGATAAAAGAAGAGAGGAGTCGAACACAAAACGGGGCGAGATGGAAAGGACAGAGGGGAAAAGAGAAGAGAGAAAGCAAATACAGAAAACAGCCGAGACGTGGAAATGAAAGCAAAGACAGAGCAAAAGAAAACGGCCTAAATCTTCCATTAGAATATCAAACACACGACCCAGATGAAGTCTATCGCACAATTCTATGCTCACAGGAAACGGAGGGATCAAAGTGTGTTCTTGTGAAAGCTGAGAGCGCAACTTCTGCGTCTTTATTTGCAGTTGCTTGTCAGTCAAATATGTGGAGCTTTACTATGCAAAGAGACTGGAGGATATAGGTGTAATATTAGGAATTGTGTTCCGTCAGATCATATCTCAGCAGTCTGTCTCCTCTAGGATGCTCTTTCTGAGCCGTTCCAGACACGTTAAAACCACTGGATGACAGTGTCGGGAATGGGAAAATGCAAAACGCCCAGACATCTTGACATTAATGGTAAAATAGACGTGATGGACGTGAGGAGGCTGGCTGACTCGACACCAGCATCTCTCTTAAAAGTTTGCTTGGAATGGCAGCTGAGGTGTTGGGAATTGAGAGGAAAATTATTTTATAAGGAGGTCATGCGTGAACATGCCTTGTGTGTGTGTGTGTGTGTGTGTGTTTGAGAAAATATGAGGCAGATTCCTTTGAAGCAACAGCAACACAAGTACAGCAAGTCATGCAGTAAGCAATTTATTTTAGTCACTGTACGCTGCACGCTTCAATGTCTATAAAACAAAAATGTACTTCTATTGCACTTAATGACAATAACAGCTTTGAAGTATAACTAAAAAAAAAATGCTTCACAATACTGAACGCCACTGACCAAATAACACACATCTTTATAAACCCAAGGAAGTGTTTCACTATACAGATGGTTTTTAACGGTTCTCAACTTTTTTTTTTATTTAATGCAACACATTTTCTTTATGTTTCTTTATGAAATTAGTTTATGCCTAAATACTGAGTTTAACATTTTGCTTTTTAGTCTGAAGTATCTGAAGTTAAGTAATGTGTTTCTCAGATTAGAAATATGGCATTATGAAGTAGTGAGGGATATTTTATATATTTATATATATATATATTTTTTTTATTAGACCAAACTGAATTTTGGCATTTTCCATAATTAAATGATATCCAGATATTTATCACAGACATTTTTCTCACCGTATCTACAATCTTGAACTTTCCAGGATTGTCAACTCCATTTGATGCCATTGGACTGGTATTAATTAATAAAAATAAATAGGTTCTAAAATGTTGTAGACTTCTGTAGTATTCTGCTTGTTTTAGAGCAGAACCAATAATTGCTGTGCTAACAAGGTATATTTAAGTCATTAGAGTCACTATTACATACAGTGTAAAAACTAGATTTTAACAAGTAGAAAATGTACTTTTCAAACCTCTACAACACTGTGGTAGTGTTCATTTAGCTTCTAAAAAGCAAAATCCTCGCGCAAACGTAACTCATTCAGAGTGTGGGGTGATTTATGTAAGTGTCACTGATACTGACAGATACGTTTTCATGGCATCGGAAGGATATTATATCAGGAAAGAATAAATGCCAATGCCAGTATTTCACTCTCGCTGTATCCAAGCTCAAAAAACACTAAAAACTGCAGGCTGTTTCATTTTCACTTCCGTGTCTATAGCCTCCCATTCACCTAGACTGACTATTTTCCTTTCTTAACATGAAAAAATAGTTGTTTTTGTGCTAAGTTGACTTTAATAAAAAAAACTGTTACAATTTTTTTGTGCCAAAAACCCTTTAGTGATCCCTCCAAATTTACACATTCTTTGGCCCCATTAACATATTTTTGTTCGCACAGCTCTAAATATGCTTACAGTATTAAGGGCTTATTACAGCACTGTCATCAGTTGTTTGTAATATCTCTTGATGACAAACACTGCAGGACATTTTTCACACTGTGCATAACAGCATCTTTTAATTACATCCCTGCAATAACGATTAGAATGTGCAATTTTAATATACAGTATAACATCTGAAATAGTAAAACTGCATTTCAAGGCACAGTGAGCGAGATGAAGGCTAGACGATCACAAAGCCTGAGCAGAACCAGTGCATCGAGGTGAAAACCGGAGCCTCTCATGCTCCAGTGCAGATTTTAAGACCATTAGAGTGACCGCATGCCCGAATGCGGCTTTATCCTTTAATGCACTGAAGATATAGAGACCTATTGTATGTGTCCTCTGCAGTGACTTTTTATGTTGTTATCTTGAAAGCTTATTTTAAAAGTCACAAGAGTCAATTCTCAGTAGGGCTTATCTTAACAAATTCGCATGGATGCAAGCTAGAAGCACTGGTTCATGAAACTTCTAAACATTTAAGATAACGATATTAGCGTCCACACCATGTATAGATATTGTTTGTTAATTCTAAGCATACACACGTCTGTCGCTTTAAATTCTCAAGCTCAATTCTGGGTGTCAATGTTTGTATCATTCATCAGCTGGAAACAAAATTTATAAATTTCAGAATCGATTACAATTATATTGTTTCTCTGTGCCTTCATAATTACAGCCGTGCTGTTACCTGGATCCACTTCTTTTTTTTTTTTTTTTTTATCAAAATTATTATAAAAAAATATAGACCTAACCCTATATCCTTAATAGGCCTAATACATTATTACTTATTCAAATATGTAAAGTTAATTATTTTACCAAAAAAAAATAAAAATCCTGCACTGATGCTTTTCCTCATCTCTGTAATTGTCTTAGCTTTTTCACTCCTCATGATGTTATATCACTGCAGTGTAGAAGCACAGCAGTTGGGCTGAAATCCCATTCATTTTATAGAGAAACTGATGCTGAATGATATCCTACACATTTTTCAAGACAGACCTATCATGACGTTGTTAAGCAGTGATATATACATATATTTTTACTGCACATCAGGGTTGTCAGGTTTTCACAATAAAACCCACCAAATCTTTACCCAAATCTAGCCCAATTAGTAGCTGGGGTTCTATTAAAAACCACGCCCTGGAGAGTAAAATGCATGGTTCTTGGCAGTTTTCTCCTAGTAAAATTCTAAAATTTCAATATATTAGGGCCGTTTCAAGCCATAGACATGTAAAATACAAACTGCGGCAACAGTATTAAAGTAGTCCAAAACAGAAAGAAAGGTTGCAACTCAGGCTCATTTCCAATATATGCTCCAGCACCATTATTACGTACATTACTGCACCTTTCACTACAGTTTCAAAGTGAAACGTGAAGTGAGTGGTGCTAAAATGAATGTGACCCTGGCACACATTTGTTATGTTAATATAAGCATTTATTATTGTGGTTGGATTATGTTGCTTCAGGGTACATATTGCGATGGTGCATCATTTAATTATTTAAGGAGTGTCACTAAAATATATCATGTTGAAAATATATTCTACACCAAATCCAACCCTAAACCTACCTGATAACGTTAACAAATGCAAAATTTAATGTAAAAAAACAAGTAAATGTTGAACAAGTTTGGTTGAACCATCGATTCATGGGGTTTGAACTGGCACTCTTGATCACCTACTGTAAGTACAATGCCGTCATCATGCCATCATGGACTACCAATGATCATGACACTTAAAGCATTAACAATGATCCTGAACCTCCATCACATGTCTCTATTGGAAATGCTTCAAAAAAAGGTTTAATTTGTTAATTAGTTAACACGATTAACACTTCCACTGCATGTATTAATCTTAATGCTATTCAGCTTGATTTTTTAACATTAGTTAATGCATTGTGAACTTAACCCTGAACAACTACATGAACATTTTTATTACCTAGCAAAGAATAAGAAATGTTGCAAAAATATCTTGCAAGCTGAATGCATTAACTGATGTTAACAAATGAGACCGCACTTAATGTGAAGTGCTGCCCCTTTTTTTTGTTATGTTTTTAAAAGTATTTTCAAAGTACCTAAAAAAATTATAATAAATAACTGCTCCACAAGAGTTACAGCCAACTTAATTGTGCACACAATGCAGGCTGTCAGGCCTCAACACCAATTAATTCCAATGATTTTTCCACTTTTTTACTATTACTTGATACTATTGAATTTCACAAATCAATTTTTTGAGATTTCACTCAGTCTCATTGAGCAAATTCTTGTCTGTGCAATATTTGAAAACTTGAAAAAATGTTCTCACTTTAATTCGGGGACCAGTTCTGACTATTAACTACAACACTTGCCATAGTAAACTTCTAGTTTGCTGCTTATTTATTAATATAGTAACTTATTAATAGACATTAAGTTAGCTGTTACGTTTAGATATACGGAGCTTGTGGATTAAGAGATCTAAACTATAATCTTGCAGAAAAAGGTATGTACTTTATAAGCACTAATAAAAAGCCAATATGTTGGTAATCTGCATGCTAATAAGCAACTATGTATTAGTGAGAATAGGTTCTAAAAAAAAGTGTTACTGCAATTGCTTGCCAATGCTAGGAAAACAAATCCGAAATTCTTATGATTTCTTCTAAGCCTGGATAGAATTATTTTAAAGATTTTAGCTTTTTCATGAGCGTGGGAACCCTGAAAGCACAATAATGTGGCGCTGATCAGATTGCATGCATATCCTCTCTGAATGGCTGGAAACGAATACTCTGTACGCTTTGAACTTCTACAAGACGATAAAACAGGTTCACACTGAGGACAGTTCTTCATAATTCACCCATTTTCAAGAGAACTCAGCATAAAATCTGATACGGCCATGAGCAAAGGGCATACACACTGCATAGCATGGTGTTGATTACTCACCTATAAATTTTATACCGGGTCGTGAATCCTTGGCGAAATCTTTCCATGAAGGAGAGGTACCCCTTCGAGTGGTGGAAAGGGCCACGGTCAGAGATGAGCCAGTCAAATTGCTTGGTAACATGCTGCTCGTTGGCCGAGGGCTCTTGACGGGAAGACTGAACTGTTATATGGTTCCATATAAACAGAAAGTAAGTGACTTCAATGAGCCTCCAGTTCATGCTTCACTCTCGACCGCACTCTGCTCATTCTCGCTCCATTCTGTGGAGACCTGCAAGATACAAGAAACACAAGACAACATCTGAACATCAGTCTTCAATTCCTGACACCACTGAATGTGCAAAGAAATTGAATCCTGTTGTCATAACCCCCAATAGTTTATTTTATTAGCAGCTGGTTTGCAGAGCGCGGCACTAACATGACTCACTGGCCTTTTCACCGGTGAGAATGAATTACAAACAGGAAGTACAGCCTTCACTTTATTCAGACTAATTGGTGTCATGATAAGTTCAGACAGGGTGAGTGTCAGCTTTATGATATGTTGTGACATGGGGTCAGTTCGTGGAGGAGGATGGCGGAGCATCTTCACTGGCTAATTAACGGCGGGCATGCGTTCGCACATGAATTTATTGCATTAGACTCATTTACGCAATTAAGCTTTGCATGCTAATATCCTGCGTGAAAGTGAGATGGACAGGAGTAAATACACTCCTGTCTAGAGGTGTCTGTAAAAGAGATGTTAATATTTAAACAAAAAACAGACCATTATTTTACAAGGAAATGATTCTAATTCTAGAAATAAAAAAAATAAAATAAAAAACTGTTCACCTTTTATGTCAAGCTACACTGAGTATAAAGCTTATGGAAACATATTTCACCTCAAAAGAGAAAATAAACTAAAAACTAATATATAATAATATAATTTTTAACCAAAAAAGTAATGACAAATAAATACATACATACTGTACTGTACATGCATGTATTGAGATGTCTGACTAACATAAATGCTAGTTAGTAATGTATCTTCAAATAAAACAAATGCTAGTTGATAATAAAAAAATTTAACTTGATGCACTAAAATAAATAAAACACAAACTGAAAAAAAAAATAAAAAAATAAACAGCTTAAAATTAATGAAAGAGCAGCATTTACTGTAAACTGAAAATTATCAAAGTGCTGAAGCCCAGTGCATCAGATTACACATTGTAATTACAACACTGTCTTTGCAATTTAATAACTGTGCTGAATAATTTTGAATTTCAGGCTTTGTTAGGATTAATAAAAAATTATACAGGCCAACTGATAAGTGACACTATTTATTAACTCACAAATGCTAATATTAACTCTCGGTTGGTGCTCAGTTAATTCTATCCCATATCGTGGTATGTGTTGTACTGAGTTACATTTTTGGATGATGTTTTGTAGAATCGTATGTGTTTTAGCAAAATCCTTTTGGAGAAAGTAACATAAAACTGTTAAAAAAAACAAGTCTAAGTGTCTCATCCAAAATCTTAAATAAAAAGATATGTGAGCTTTCCACGGCCGGCCTGTGTATGTTATTAAAATGAACTAAATTTCCATATCACAGCATATGTCAGCAGCACTCTTTATGACTGTCTATCTGACAGCATGTTTTTATGTTGTGATAAGAGCCATTTTAAATGGTAATGATTCTCCAGATCTTCGACATGTACCCTCTTCATGGAGTATCAAACAGCATGTGAGTGACTAAGATTTCATAACTTTATAACTTCAACACTATATTCCCCATACACGTTACTATTTTTTGTTCTTTGTTGGATCCTTTGGCCTGTGCATATAGTCTATAATTAACAGTGTTCTTAATATTGGCTATGTCCCATCATGTTTTGAACATGTAGTGATACAGCCTGTGCTTAAAAAGGCTATTTTAGATTAACTAATCATCGTCCTATTTCAAAGCTTTCTGTTCCTTCGAAGGTTCTGGAGAAGGTTGTTTTTCAACTCTCTTCCTTTTTAAAGAATAATGACATATTAAATAGGTCCCAGTCCATGTTCAGAGCTCAGTACAGCACAGAATCTGCTCTGATTCTGGAAAATATGTGGCTTTGGTTCCCGTGGATCTACAGTAAGTTCAGCTTTTGGCACCATTGATCACTCTATTTTGCTGAAATATCTTGAACAATATATCGGCATTACAGTAGATAAACCAAACACAGTTTCATGACCAATTCGTTCATATTCGTATGAGTTGGAAATTCGGGCTAATTCTAACAAATTTGTACGACCTCACTTGTAAGAGTTTGTAATATTTGTCTAAACCACAGTGACGGCTAGGTATAGGGGCAGGGTTAAGTGTAGGTCATGAGTAAGGTTGTACGAATTTGTACGAATTAGCCACCTCGTAAAATATGTACAAATTGCTGTGAGACTGGGCTGGATGAATGGCTTTAAACACATTTGTGTCCTATCTTAAGAGGACAACGTTTTAATTCATTCAGCAACTTAGAAAACATTATCCACATATTATTCTCATCTAAACGGGACTATGGCACTAAACTTATCTGACGTTCTCTCCCATTATCAGGCCAACAGGCCTTTAAGGTCATCAGACACTCTGTTGCTGTCTGTACTGTACCTAAGACAAACTTTAAACTTAAGGAATGTCAGGCATCAAGATAAAAGCTAAAGTAAAAGCTGCATACAGTTTTATTGTGCGTACATTTGGTGTTTTGAATTAATTGTGTTTATTTTCATTAATTCAGTTATTTATTCATTTATGTTTATTATTTTTGTTATATCAAATTAATATTAGTAAAAAATAAGTTGATGCACTAAAATAATTAAAACTAAAAATGTATTGTCTATTTTTGTTTATATGACATACTTTTTGAAAAAAAAAAAAAATATATATATATATATATGATCATTTATTTTATAATTTATTTAGATTTTGTCCTCATATATGACTTCATTTTGTCAAACAGTATGCTGTAAACATTTTAAAGGGATAGTTCACCCAAAAATGAAAATTAGATGTTTATTTGCTTACCCCCAGGGCATCCAAGATGT
>JAUMHQ010000053.1:23508073-23525358 GCA_032361165.1 Enteromius paludinosus
CACCTACATCTTGGATGCGCTGGGGGTAAGCAAATAAACATCTAATTTTCATTTTTGGGTGAACTATCCCTTTAATCATGACTGTAAATTTTGAGTTTAATAGATTGTAGTTTGTGAATTCAATTATAACATGCTTGTGTTTACAATGTTAATGGAAATATGACCTTACCCACCTTTAATTAAAAAAAAGTGTTATGAATCATTAATGAGTATTATCATGCACACATCATGTATGCATGCTTCCATAATTAACATTCTGCAGACAAACGATTGCATTAATAATGTGTCTGACAATGCAAACACTGACCATGGTCCATGTAAATTTATGAATATTACCTTACATATAACCTGCTCATCTTATTGTTGTCTTTACATAGTACACACATAATTAAGATATGTATATACTATGAGCTCCAGGCAGCTGAATGCAGATTAATATACTCTCTTCTATGCAATTATCTAATTGTCAATGAAATCATTTTCACCTCTTCCTGTACGACAGTTTTAATGAATGAAGATCTTGCAGTCACACAGGTTTCTGCTGCTGGCGTCACCTGCAGTGACAAATATGCAGCTGAGCATCTAATGAGGGCTCCTTTAACTAATTAGTTCAGACTAATTTGAGGTTGCCTGTCAGAAGATAACAATGCATCATTTCACTGAAATTACAAACATGGACAGAAACACGTTAACCCTTTAAAATATTCACGCCAGAGGGAAAAGTTCAGTAGCCTTTACCTGCATGGATTTTTCAAAGGTCAACGTACAAAATAATTAATAATAAATGTATTTACAAAGTCAAGGTGAACGGGCAAAGTTAATGTAATTCATAACGCAAATTGGGGAAAATTAGCTTTAACATTTTCATAAAATTACAGTGTTATAGAGAAAGTGTTATAGAAAATAAAATGTATATAGAGGTGTTCAATATGCAAATTAATAAAATTAATAGCATTTTGGTTTAAGGCTAAATTTAAGTTTAAGGATAAGTTTAAGTTTAAATTTCAGTCAGCAATTTCTCATTTTAGTACTGAAATAACTAAATCTGAATCTGATTATTATATTATAATAAATTATAATAATAACAATAAAAATAATAAATAATAAACTTCAGACATATATTAAATAAACTAATTAAAAATATAAAAAACACACAACAATTAAATATTCAAATCATAGTTAAATAATTAGTCATATTTTTAAAATAGCATTCTTAAATCCATTTTTCACAAATGAAGGAAAAAAGCTGTCATGCACATTTTGTGTGGTTGTTTATTTTGTTCTTGTTTGTTTGTTTGTTTTCCATGTCAGGTACTCTCTTTAGGAAACAAAGTAGTTTCTATAACACCAAATGTCCACGTCTGGACAAAAATGTAAAATCCTGTAATTTACTCTCCCTACATTTGCTAGTTCCTATTGATTTCCATAGTCTTTATTTCCACATTAATATCAGTGACTGCCAGCAAATTATTAGTTATCTAAATCTTAAATTGTGCTAAACAGAAGAAAGAAGAAATAACCTTTTTTTTCTGCAAGTGTGTCTGATCTTGTTCCCTTAATAAAGGGATCTCATTATAATATTACCACCCCTTAATCTGTAATTTTCCACCCGTCTCTGTCATTTTGATTTTGCAAGTGACAACGGCGTACCAGTTCTAATACCATGGCAAAACAAGCTAGCTGTTCAGTCTTTGGCTGCACTGACAAACACATAACACTATTAACTCTCTCTCCACCTTTGATGAGATACCAATAGATTAATTTATTATTTACTGTATATTGCTGCTGCCACACAGATCTAAATTATACATGCTTTTTATTTCCCAAATGTTTACCATCTCAGTCATAACTGACTGATTTGGATCTAATACATGTTTTTAACATACATTTGTGTGTGAATGAGAACTCGCATGAACTTTAGAACTCACATGCTTATGACAGCTATGACAGCATTTAGAGCTGAAAGTTTACAGTTACATTCTGGGGACCCCTGAATTACATACTGTTAAAAGGGGCATAACGTGTTACATTTAAATGCTTAAATTGATTGATTATAACCACTTTACCTGCATAAAAACTTCCTAATGATTATTGATTGGCATTATAATTTGTGACTTGTGACTTATTATCCACTTATTTTAAATGTAGGGATTTATATAATATTGCATGTAGAGGTCTCAATGTAATATTTAATTTCAAAATCATTTTAAATAAAACTTAATTGCAAATGTATTTAAACACTTGATATGCATATTGCATTAAAGTAAGACTATATTCTATATACTTTAATCACATTATATTACATTTAAATTATAATATAACAAGTGTCTGAAAACAATATACGCAGTTCACACTTAAGTGTTTTCTTGTAATTTGTTCCATTTTTATAAATATGCATGAATAATAAGTGTACGGACATATGGGCCTGAATAGAGTTGTTGTTTAAAGAACAAGAATTGATGCAAATCGGCTTTTAACCAAAGAGAAGCACATGCATCAAGTGGAAAGTGATGCCGGCATCTGAGGCACTGACCATGACGAATGCTGTCTGATATTGATATTTCTTGCGGTGTTTAGAAAGCGACCAAGGCATGGAGCCAAACCCACCGCAGGCTTACGGAAATGCACAAACATATAATAATTAATCTGTGCACATTTATACAGCACTGAGTGCAATACTGTGACTTAAACTGACAGCAACAGCAGGGGAACTGTTTAGATGTCTAGCAAAATAATGCAATTTGCACCATGATTTATATTTATTGCACACGAAGAGCCACATTGTCTGTGGGGGCAACAGGGTCATAATTTATTAATTCTCTCACTTTAAGTAATGCACCTCTTCCTATCTAATCAGGAAAATTGCATGTGCATTACAGAAAACATTGCAGAGGCAGCAAGGCAACAGAATACCTACAATGGCATGGTTTATTGTGCTGTTTAAAATGAACACAATCATCTTGCCAGACCTGGTTAAGGTCCACATAAAACTAAACTGTCCCAATTTGCTCTCTAAATAAATGTCCTTGGTTTTGTTGTGTATGATTCATCAGTGTAGGTCATTCCAAAGAAAGAAAGGAAAAAAAAAAAGGTTACAAAATGTAATTTAAACTTGTTCTGCCTCTTTACCACGGTTGTCACAATACTTTCCGTTTATGCAAACCCTAAAAGTTGCATATGTCTATTTATATGAGTATAACATGCCTTCTAAACAAAACTTCAGAACATGCATAGAGCATCCGACGTGGAGAAGGTCTTGAATGATGCCATGAAAATTGAAAATTACCATTAGTCTTGCTGATAGCTGACATGTACTGTATGGCAGAAGAGCTTTTTAGACCAAACAAAAGTGCTTATGACTCAATGTGGAAAATTAATATTTTTAGTGTTTTCCATGCATCCATATTTGTCAATGCCAGGTCAGTAAGGACTTTTAAGTCTTTTCAGTGAAATCAAGCTAAATGTGTAGAGTCATCTGATGAGTCATCAAGGCTTTATCTGCTTTGTCTGACTAGTTAGTTCATACCCATACTAGCATATTTTATCATGTTCCTAACATGTAATAGCATTGCATGATTTAGCATGCTTGCATGTTTTATCATAACACTGCATGTTGCTACCATGTTTCTAGTGTTCGAACATGTTTATAGCATGTTTCCAGTAATTTTAGATGGCACAGCAACTTACTAACATGCATGTTGCTAGCATGATTTAGCACAGTGTTTAGAAAAACAAAGAACAACTAAAACCAGCCTACTGGCAGACCATATCGTCTTAGGCTGGGAGACCATCTGGAACAACCAGCTAAAACCACCCTGGTCAACCTATCCAGGCTGGGAGACCAGTTAAAATTTGCTGGTCTTAGCTGGTTTAGGCTGGAAGTAGCTGGTTTTAGCTGTTTTATTTTAGCAGGGTATAACGTTTAAGAAAATATTATTTTATGTTTAATCACATTGCTAGCATGTTTCAACATATCTCTCCCATGTTTTATCAGATTAATAACACTACATGTTGCTATAGCATGTTTCTAGCTTTTTTGCATGTTGTTAATGTTTTAGCACAGCGCTAGCTTTTTAACCTGTGTTAACCTGTTGTTAGCTAGCATTATCATGTTGCTAACAGAGTGGCTTACATGTGGCTTACATGTTTCTAGTATATATTGCTTAAAGCACAATTTAGCATTTTGTTACTATGTATTAGAGCATATTAACACATTCCTAACATGGTTTAACAGGTTTCTAAGTAAATCATTTTTTTTGTTTGTTAAGGTCTATATGTAGTTTGCTAAAAATGCGGCATTGTTTTGTTACCATGTATTACATATGCTACATAACATGATTTAACATGTTTCTACCCAAATAGCATATTGACATTGATTCAACATCTACTGTTATAAAGGTCAGTATTAGTTTTCAATCAAGCCAATCAGTTCATAAGGCATGAAACACAAATAAACACATTGGTATGACATATAAATATGTGCATGGTATTAATAAATCCAGCTGAATAAAGTATTGTATTAAAGGGTTTACATGTTTGTTAGTTTTTTTTCCTGTTGATCAGATTACTTCAGGTCTTCACCACCTTCTCAATAGCTAACTGACCCAAACTGGTTTTGTTTCATTTTGAGTGTAGCTACTAGCCTATATATCAAACTACCCTACACATCTTTTGTGGTTGATAGGCCGTGTGGGATAATAAGTCAAACAGCTATTTAGGCATTGCAAGCTCACACTGACTCTGATTCAATTCTGGTAAGAAACGCCCACGTTGCTCCATCCAATCAATTCCCCATGGATAACATCAAGTTACAGCCTATACGTGTTTTTCTTGATGAATATCATGTTTCACATTATGGAAGTAAAATAGGTTGTGAATGCAAAGCACCACCCAGGGTGTCTGTCCCTGTATTACTCAGAATAAAATGTGTCTGCTAAATAACTTAAGTGGGTAAATGCACTGAATTTTCACATCACAATGAGTTCTTTGCACTACAAAATCAATGAACCCCAGTGAGCATTCTGAAGTCTTCAGAAGAGGGTCTCACAGATGAATATTCCCCTGCTGATACACTGTATGACAAGATATTTCATATTAAACACTCATACTATTATCCGCTCTTGTGCTTTAGTCATTTCCCTCTGAGAAAGACACATGCTGTTTACAAATCTCCCACCATTTTCTCTCGACTGCCTGAAGGACCTTGGGTTTTGTCAGTGTGGATTCATTTATTGACGGAAGTTTTGAGACCTAACAAATCCGCTTGTGACTCAATGCATCAAATTACAATATTTGCAGTGTTTTCCATGCATCCATTTTTCTAAACCACTTGTGTCATGTCAGGACATTTTTCCAGTCTTGTTTTCTGATTACCATTCAATGTCTACTTCGGTCTGAGCCAGTGTTGCCACCTCGTGAACAAAGTGGACCATTCTTGGTCTTCATACAGTATGTTTATACCTAGCTTGATGTCAGCATGCTTTAACACGTTGATAGCATGGATCTAACATATTGTTAGCATTTCTAACTCATTGCTAGCTAGATTTAATGAATTGCTAGCTTACTGGTAATATGTTTACCACTAACACGCTTTCCATAATACTAGTTTTCCAAACTCGGTCTTGGAAGGCCAGTGTCCGGCAGAGTTTAGCTCCAACTTGCCTAAAGACCTGCATGGAATTATTAGTGTGTGGTATGTTAGCATATTAACATACGACACACTGCTGTTATGTTTTAACATGTTTATGCACAATAACATGATTTATCATATTTCCAGTATCATTTGCACATTGCTGGCATGCTTTTACAATGCTAGCACTAGCATTTTAGCACTAATATTTTTGAACATGTTGTATTCTGTTGCTAGGTTGTATTAACAGGTATGCTAACATATTTTAAAATTGTCAGCATGTTTTAGCACTTTGATAGCATGAACAAGTTACTGTATAGGAAGAATCAGCTGTTTTTGTGCTGAATTGTTGTTGTTGTTGTTGTTGTTAAAATGCTCTTGAAGTCTTTTGGGCTAGTCCTTGTCCCCACCCACCCCCTTTTTATTTTGTAAATGGTCTCATTCACTCAGAGAGCTTCCTGTCTTCAGTGCTTTATTCAGAAATCTCATTTCTAATGCAAGTCTTGTGTGGACTCAATCAATTGCTGTTTCCCTTCATATGGGCTGAGCTCCGCTTTGTTCCTGACAGTTCACAGGGATGGAGGCTTGTCCCCTATTTGTATTCCTGGTCCCAGGAGCTGCTGGATTGAACCGAGAGAGATTCTGCTTTGTGAGGATGTATCGAACAGTTTCCGCCTACAATCTCCTCTGAGAGGAAGTGGAGGGTTTGGGTTTGTTCTAGAGTCCCCGTCCACTCGATTTCGACAACATACGGCCTCTGTCAATGCTGCGCTGGATGTTTGCTGTCAGAGTGTTTTCAAAACCCCAGTGCCAAGACCTCTAAACCTGATGTGCATAGCTAACATCCATCTGAACCTGTGTCGTCTGACTCAGTGTTATCTGTACATACACTAGTCCTTTAGAAAAATCAGTTTAACATTTTAATCCAGATTAATGTAACAATATTACACTTTACTATTAGCAATGACTCTGCTAATCTGTTTTTGGGTAGTTGTCTTATCAAAATTGGACTGTGTCCTATGGTGTGACATAGCAAAAATGTAGGACAAAAAAATTATAAAATAACATATAAATATGAGAAAAATGCATCTTCATTCTTACAGTTTCAACTAGGATGGGAATGATTTATCTTCAATGTAAGGGGTTATTTCTTATTTATTTATTCTTACTATTATCTTATCTTATTATATAATATTTTCTTATTTTTTCCTATTTTTTTTCTTTTTTTAAATTTTTACGCCACACCATGAGACACATTCATACATCAACTACGCATTTATAGTTCCAGTCCTAGATACTACACTAAAATATGTGACATAATGACAGCTATGAAGTGAAACAGTTTTTTCACCATACATGTTTCAATAGAAAATGTTATAGCTGAGTTTTATGCAATGGATGTCTTAAACGGTATTAGATTTTTATGTTTTCTGTCAAATGTTTCAGTATTCTGCAGGTTCACAGTATAAAAGTGGACCACGTTATGGTGCTTGTCAAGAAAAAAGGATAAGATAAGTAATAAGAAAAGACAGAAATATATAATGAATCTAATATAGGCAAATAATGATTTAATAGTGATATAAAATTGGTTCAGTTTAGAATATTTTATACTATTATAATATTTTATATAAAATATTTAGTAAATGTTATACTTTATATCATACTCTCTCTGGCGTCTCGGGAGACCATGGAATTCTGCGTCCGGATTAGTTATTCTCTGAAATTGTATACTACAAATACTAAAATTACGCTAATTTGATTATTATTTGATTATTGATTTTTTTTTTCTCATTACATTAATATAAAAAGATAAAATCATTAACACTAGTTAAACCATTAGGTATTATGTAGAGTGCAACATGTATCAATGTAGGCTATTTATTAAAATAATAATAATTATAATGTCCACAGGTACTAATAATATATATATATATATATATATATATATATATATATATATATAATGAATGAAACACAATTAGGTTTCAAAATGAAAAAGCCATTTTTAAAAAACATTTATTTAATGTTAATTTATAAATATAATATTGTTAATTAGACATATCATATTCAAGCCTATATTTCTTGGACAATTAAGGCATAAAATATTAGCATAATATACACTTATAAATATGTCTAAAATTATACTATAATATACATTTTGTTGTAAATGTTGGACATTGGTTGAATTATGTTAAGTTACATCAACCACAGTATAGAGTAGGCCTATGTTTGTAAGTATAATTTGTAGAAACGTCCAGGAAAACATTTTTAATCCAAAACCCAGGATAGTGAAGACTGAAATCGTGATTCGCTGGCATATTTCAGTGAACAAAACACTGGGCGATCTGCCACCGAAACTCAATCCCTTGAGGAGCCGCCGGCTGACCAGCAAGACTCTGACCACGCTCTTGTTTTATATGATTTTATATTACATAAGTATTCATGTCACACGCTGTACTGCGGGGGAGAGCTAATCAGGGGAGGGTAAAGTGAGTGTAGTGCAATTTGTCGCGTTCAGATTACGAGGCGTTACAATTATGAAAGCGCTTCAGGCTGGGCACACCTGTGCAGACGGCCACACAACCGTGCTGCCAATTACAGCCATCAGCCACCGAACGAACGGACGTGCAGCCCTCGCAGTGCATTCATGGGGCTCTCGCAGAAGCCTGACCTTCAGGAGTCTGAGCTCAGCACTCTCGGCAGGATAATTAAATGCCCACGCCTGCCTCAACCCAATCAGCAGAGCCCAGATCAATGCACGATTTTCAAAACAAACTAATTCACTAATGGTCTGACTTATTGTTCCAATTTACCTGGCCAGTGAATTATGGGGCCGCGATCGCAAGGGGAGGAGACCAGGGCGATCGATGGAGAGACAGAAGCGCCTGCGAGCGGAACCGCTGCCCGTGGACGGGTCATTTGGCTCAGTGCTTCTGAGCGGGACGGCCGCTGTCTTAAAGCCAAGTAATTAACGCACTCAGACCGACAGCTTGGCCGGTCAAGGTGTTGGGGAGTTTGTTCCAGATAAATTAGCCATGCTAGGCTTGTAGCGAATTCAATTAAACCAAAGATAATTCAACCGTAATCACCTTTCAGATTCTCATAAGTTATTTGTTTTTACTTGAAATTATTTTAGAGTTGTAATTAATGTAGTATTAGTATTATTATGTCATCTATTTTGAATAAACACTGTTTTGTTATACATTATCTAAATTCTGAATTCCCTGAACTAATTAACTAAAATTTACAGTAAAATTTCAGTTTAGGGACCATTTCTCACTATGCATATTACTAGCATATTCACAGTACCTTATAATAGTAGCACATAGTAATGCCCTTTTGACCATATTTTAGATCGATTAAGAAGTTAAACCACACACTGTACCTAAACTTAACTACCTCACTAACTATTAATAAGCAGCAAATTAGGAGTTAAGTGAGGCATGTGTGCATTTATAGGCATTTATAGTTTTAGAAATAGAGAATTGGTCACTAAATGAAAGTGTTGCCATATTTTAATAAATAAAGAAGTAAATTGATACATAAATAAAAGTATGTTTGTTAGCAATATGCAATTTTACAGCATTAGTTTATTGTTCAATAATAAGTATTATGGTTCGCTGTTAAACATGTGTAGTCTTTATTTATTGCACAATTCAGGCATAACTAATATCTTTGCAGCAATAATTTATCAGTTATTGTTATTATTATATTAGTAATAGTAGGCTAGTAGTAGTAGTGGCAGTATTTAATCACACGACCAAATTGTGCGTATTTTACAAGGGGGCTAATTTGTACGAATTCATACTGTAAGATTTCACTCACATATGAGTGGGACGGGGTTGGGTGTAGTTCATAAAGTACACATTTATACAAATTGCGCAACACATAAAAATTGTATCATTTATACGATTGAGTTTGTACGAATTAGTCACCAAACAAAAAGTAGAAACTGCCGTAAGATAGGGATGTAAAAACCCACCATCTGCTTTTCTGCAGGTCAGTTCAAGTTATGTTAAGTTGAACATATTAACTTCACCACGGAGTCAACATTAAAAGTGGTAACCTTGGGAAATTCTGCAAGGAAACATAAATGACATGCAGTGAAATGCTTTTTCAGTTTAACATGACATATGACAAATATAGGAAAACAACAGCAATGGATGCAAATTGAGTCTCTGAATTGATAATATGTTCAAATTATTATTCTATTTGTTTTTGGGTTTTTTTGTATGTAGAAAATGCAACAGTACTGTACAATTGAATATATATGTAATTCAGTAAACTGTCCAGCATGTCTTGAGCCCACCATAAGCTCCGATGGAGTGGAGCAGGCATGGTGTCAGCTAAAGGACTGGTTATGTGAAAGCATTCTGGTTAAATGTGACAGTAAATGATGCTGTGTTTTATGGATGGCTGAACCCGTGTTTGTGCAATTGCTTTGTTTTCCTTTCCATTTTCATCAAGCAAATGGAAGTTTCATGAAAACAAATGGCTGATGGAGGAAGGACAGGGATTCTCTTCCTTCCTTGCTGATGGTGAACACCATGTGTCTCTTTTGTCAGCATGTTTAAACAGATATGCTAATCGCTCGACTCCTGCGGTCATTTGTAAGCTCATACTGGGACGAGGCACTTAACATTCCACCCACTCGCCCTGTGGAGAAGAATCACGCGCTTCTCAAAACCCATCTCGCAGGCTGTTTACCGCAACAAAGGACACGTGACCAACTTTATATGCTTGCTTCGGTTTGACCGAACACCTCACAACTCTGACTCAAACCCACGACTGTCACATCACAAATAGAAATTGTGTAGAGTTGGTGTCAGACTGTTCTGGATGGAACTAGACTACTTTATAATTTCAGTTATGTATGCAAGTTTACAGTATGTTTAACAGTATTTGTTGTTATTTATGTTGTTTCATAAGAGCAGTGGGGTTTTTCTCCAGTGCGTTTGTGAGACGTGATGTGTGCTGAAAGGCTGCAGCAGTGAACACACACTGACTTCTGCTGCGCGTCACGCGTGATCTTCACCCGACAGACCCTGAACAACAGCATGAGATCAACGAGGATGGAAATAACATAGCTCTGATGAGGCCATTCACATTAGTTTGCTGTACTAAAGCAAGTACTTGGTTTATATACATATATTTTTACTGTAGTGTATTATTTAATATTACATTTATTTACTTATTTATTAATATTGCATTAAAATATTTTAACGGTCTGTACTAAACTGCAACCTACTTACAAATGTGAAATACAATTTGCATTTAAATTCATGACATAAACGTTTTGACAGAAATTACGATAACACTTTAGGATAAGGAACACTTATTCAGTATTAACTACACTTTTTCCTCAGTTAATTCCTAATTTTCTGCTTATTAATAGTTAGTAAGGTAGTTGTTAAGTTTAGGTATTGGGTAGAATTAGGGATGTAGAACAAGGTCATGTAGAATAAGGCATTAATATGTGCTAAATTACTAATAATATGCATGCTAATAAGCAATTATAAGAGACCTTAAAATATAGTGTTGAAATTGCATTTGTTATATTAAATTAATTATTTAGTTTATAATAAATGCATGTCAGTATGTTGATAGAAGTAATTACTAACCTAATTAATATAAAAAAATGCATTTAAGTCCTGCATTTACAGTAAGTGGGTCAGAAAACACTGTAAAATTCAGATGCATTAAATATTAATTTAAACTGCAATACATTTGCATTTAAATGCAACTGACATAAAATTGGGTGTCTGAAATCATTAAATTCAGTTCACACCTCCTTTTCAAATGTATGCTAAATTTAATGTCTTTCTCACACCCTGGGTTTTTTTTTTACATGATGGTCCCTTTAACACATTATATGTGACTATAAGTAAGATTGCACCTACATAACTACTAACTCTCACTGGACTGTTAGTAGAGTATTAGTAGACTGCTAGGGTTAGGGTTAGAATAAGTGGACATCTACTTGCAAAGTTACTTTTTGTCAGTAGAATATGTGTTGGGAGACATGAGCTAGCAGATATTAATCAGACAGTGTACTAATATTCTAATGAGAGTAAGCTGACTTGTACCTGCAAAGTTACTCAATGTCAGCAGACTGTTGAAAAGAGACCATCAAAATAAAATGTTACCCACCATATTACTGCAGACGGAAAAGTAAACACAAACAGTTCCCAGTCCAGCTTTGCGCAGGCTTGCACTCAATTTATTTCAGTGCCACTAAAATAACTCCACCTTTAACCTTTAAACAGGAGCCCAGCATACGAAAAAGAAAAATACTATTTTACGGTGTGATTTCAAATCAAAGCACGTTTAGTACCTCCTGCAAAGGAGCATTGTGCCTTGCACTGCTCTTTGCAGGGTCACGGAAGCCCTGCTGGACTAGTTAGTGTAACCAGGCAGTCATGCGCTATGCAGGCATCTTAAATTGAACCAGCAGGGCATAGTTTATCACTGCAAATATTGGCTGGAAATTGCCCTGCTTATCAGAGTCTGAGATGGATGAGTCGTTTACTCCTGCCCTATAAAACTAAGCTTTCAAGCCAGAAAGAGCAGCGCTGTCATCTCCACTCGCCGTGTAATACGCTGGAATTTCACAAGCTGACATTTGTTTCGTAGACTGTCCTGCTCTGCCGTGTATCACGACAGCGGCCTCAAAATACTGACTGGAGAAAATGTTTGGCCGGCACTTTTTACTTGCTGACTTTTTTCGAAGCGACGCCTCACGACCTCGACCTTCCACAGCCGGAGTTTGCGCCGTCTGGGAGCATGTTTGTTATTAGTGGTGGGCGGTGAACAGATGTAGATCTCTCGTGGGACAGGGTGTCTGGTGCGTCATGAGGAGAAGCTTCGATCAGGCTGCTACTTTATTTTCAGCCTGACTTTTTTCTGACCTAATTTTCACATGGCATGTTGTTTATCCTTCATTTCGCTTCCCTCCCAAGCTCAGCCGGCCGGCGTGTGGCTCAATCCCTCCCGCTTAAACCAGACCTTTAATGCATGCTCAGCCGGCCCATTGTTCTTATTTAAGCATGATTTTGAGGGAAACGAGCGGATGAGAGCGAAACGGTGCGCTCCATAAATCAGAGCTCCTCTGGGACGCCAGGCAGATGGTAGCGTAAGCTCGAGCCTCTCACCGTAGATCTACACCTTTAGGTGAAATATGCCACACTTACGCGCTGGCAGATTTCATGAATATACATGAAGTAAACCAGTGGTTTGATTTAATTTAGCTCGCACTTCCAAATCTGCATGAAAGTGACGGTAAAAGCATATGTTGGAGTTACATAAGCATTTGCAGCTCATTTTGAAGACTGCAGTGAGCCTTAAGCTGTGCTCCTGACATATTGATGAGTCTAGTATGACAGCTGTTTGTTTCTTATTTATGTATTAAGGTCTGACCCACTTAATATCAAGTGCGTTTAACTACTGTGTGCTTACATATAATTTCATACAATGCACTTATTGTGTAAATGCAAGTTTTTAAATGTTTTATTCAGCCCGGTCTCATGGTAATTTGTACATATTTTACGAGGTGGATAATTCGCATGAATTTGTACAAATGGCCTACACCTAAACCTACCCGTCACTGGGATTGCGACAAATCATACAAAAACTTAAAAGTGATGTGAATTTGCCACCTCATACAAATACATATGAATTGGTCGTGAGACAGTGTCGGTTTTATTTTTTTAATAATTTGCATAGTTACAATCCTATTTTTCACTGTTGAGCCTATAACACAAAACTTAACCATATCCCCAAACCTGTAAAAACCTTACTCATATTCAACCTCAAAAGCAGCAAACGTGATCTGCAATTCAACATTAGCACAACAAGTACCCTGCATCCAATAGTTTATTATGTTTGATGTACATAGTAGTTAAAGTCACCTAATATGAAGTCGAGTAAGTTAAAAATAATTTCACTAGTTTATTTTAAATGATAATGTGGTTTGAAC
Organism: Enteromius paludinosus; assembly: GCA_032361165.1. Classification (NCBI taxonomy): domain Eukaryota; kingdom Metazoa; phylum Chordata; class Actinopteri; order Cypriniformes; family Cyprinidae; genus Enteromius; species Enteromius paludinosus. The sequence goes on from JAUMHQ010000053.1 coordinate 23,521,678, forward strand.
AGTACATTTTTAACTGTATATATTTTGAGTGTAGTCTCTTAGATAATATGAGCTTTAAATGCACAGCATTTATAATTTCTTTAAAAAATCTGTCTTTTACAAGTAAAATAAAAGAATATTAAAATAATATGTGTCCCATCTGTTAGAGTGCAAGAAAATAAAAACATTTAAAAAAATATTAAAGCATAATCATTCCCTCTGATCCAGTTATGTGCAATAATTAGTATGAATTATTTAACTAGCATACCCTTAACTTGCCAACCATAATTGTTTTTATTTGTTTTTATATAATAATTATCCATTGAATATTTATTCATCAGGGAACCACCCTTGCTGAGAATTTATTTAAAATTATATACCATCACCATCCAGTCTGTCAACGTTCCTGTCATAACCATGTAATGCTGGTGATTAACAAGATACTTGCAAGGAACGCTGAAAGGATGGAGTGAAACTTATCCAAATGAATTACATCAGTGATATATAACCACAAATTCACTCTTTTACTAAAAGGCCGTTTAGAGTTTAATTACTGGGTTTTAACAACAAATCAAGCTTCCCATTCCTCCCTCGGAAACATTTTGCCGTAAATGCTGTCAGTAGAGCTGAACTTTGAATCTGGAACATTGCAATCTAATATTCTGTTGATTTGCGGGTCCGGGAATCTCCAGTAGCCGTAAGTTCTCCGGATTTATCTGTTATTGATTATGTTGTTTGTACAGGTTCATCATAATTAAAGACCTTACAGTAATTCCTGCATTTTTTCACTCTCCCGAAGCGTCTGGAAGCGTTTCCGAGTGCTGGAAGCAGTTCAGCGAAGCGATTACCCTGGTGTCAAGAGCTCCCATGGTAATAATAATCATCTCTTCTTCAAATGAGGACAAATATGATTATGAAGACAGCTCGGCGTGGCTTCATGGCAGATGTAAACACTAACCGCCAATAAAAGGAACAGAAATGGCAAAGAGTCCTCCCAGCTTTGACAAGGTCAATAGCAGAGTGATAAAGGTCGACTCCTCTAGACTCGGCAGAAGAAGCAGATTTACCAAATGAAGTAAGTATTTCATGCTCCACCGGCCCACACTTACACCACTAGATCACACACGCTGATTGCTCAACTGTAAATGCATCAGACCTGCATCCAGATCAGGTTTCATGTGGCCATGTGTAATGTATACAGCATGTGAGCAGCATCCAGTCTTAAATCATGTCACAGGAGGCTCCAGTGAATTACAAGGAAGATGTAAAGGGTCATATTGATATCTGTTTTCTGGGTCGAAAATCAAATACAATTCCAGTCAACCGTTTAGTCACGCTGTACTTTAATTTATGTAATCGTTTCTAAGACTATCGCTCAGATTCCTGAAACTAGCTTTCTAGGCCTATAAGGAATGTAAAGGTTTACAAAGAAATGAATGGATGAATGAATATGAAAGCTACAACGATACATAGATTGTTTTACTTACATATAAATTAATTGTTTATTAATAATTATTTATATAAAATATGGAAAAGTTAACAGTCTATTTTATATTCATGTGCATGTACTTCTAAGATAAAAATTATATTAAGATAAAATTATTCTACATTCTTAATGCTATATACCAATATGCCCTATATATTAATAAACATCAAATCACGGATGTACTGTGGACATACTGTAGTTAATTCTTAAGTGTTACATTGCATAGAAATAAAACATTATATAAACTTTAACTTATTAGCTACATTTGGTAAAGCTGAGAGCCACTATGATTGCAGTATTGATATCTCTGACATTGATTCAAAGCAGACGGATTCAAATCACACCGCTCGCACTGACATACTTTAAAGTTTCGCTCCATTACAGCCTAAAATAGAGGCGCGTGACCTCTGCACTGCTGAACGCTGAGTCTCCACACACTCCCCGGAGCCTAATCATCTTCATAAAGCCCTGAAGAGAGAATCAAAGACACGCTAATTTAAAGAGCCATGCAATCAGTCCTCGCGACAGAGATATCAGTAATGCTGCTCATCTCAGGACACATTTAATGCCTGGAGGTTTACCAGTGATGGCTAATAGATACTAAAAGGAAAAAAGCACTGCATTATTAAGATGCTGCAGGAGAGTGATTTTGTAAACTCAATGCAAATGCAACGATAGCCACGTTTAATATACAAGTATTTATTAGCTATAATAAGTGCTCATGCATTGACCCCTAAACCCCATGGGTTGCCATCCAACAGCTTTATTTAAATTAACACACTTCTGGCGTGAAACTAAAAGCTGAAATCTTAAATATTACTGGTTAGAAAACACACAGATTATCCAATTTGAGGCCAGAGGCGGTAATGAGTTTCTGACATAATGCAAAGCGTCTCAAAATTAAACCGTTTGTAATAACTAAATTTCAAAGCAATTTAAAGTTAAAGTATTCAGTGTTCTTGTGCAATTTGCATGTAAAAAAAGAAAAGAAAACAAAATACATTAAAAAACCTCTAAGGTCGACAAGTCAAGCTGTTGAATAACAGGTTTTTGTTCAGGTCTGTGGGCTGAAATCTTTTCAGCTTCATGTTGACTGCGTTAAAGTCGCCGTTTCTCTCCGCTGAGCTCACCGAATCATTACCGGCACAGAAACACTGATGTGATAGTTTATGATCTGCCTGCAGCACTTGTGTGTGTGTGTGTGTGTGTTTGTGTGTGTGTGAACATGTGTTTGTTCATGTGCAGCTGAATCAGCAGGCTCATGCTCGTCAAACACAGCACAGAAACATGCCTGTCTTGAATGTCGGATCGTGTGAAGTATGTGAACCACACGCTGATGTTTGCCAACAGTGGGCCGAAGCACAAACAGGCCAGACCTCTTGCCCAGATACACTATCACACGCCAAAGCCACCCGATTCACACTTCAAACCCTAAAGCAAGCACACTAACCCAGTTTTAAAAATATAAATTTAATTAAAACTTTGTAATGACTTCATAATTCTGTATTAGAGATGATGAAAGGGAATTATTTTGCTAATTTTAATAGCAAACTCAAGTCATTTGTTGAAAACTGTGTTCTTTGTTGAATCTCAAAGGAATGAGATTCCTCTCCAAAATCAAAGCAAAAATTTTATTTTGCCTGAAGAATGAATTAGGCCTGTTTTTTAGACCATTGCTGCTTTTTCATGACAAATGTCCCATTCTCATTTTGTCTAGACTCCTTTACTACCTTAGCTACTACCACAATGTAGTACTACTACCCAAACTTACAACTATTTGTCACAAATGTAAATATTGAGTCTGGGTAACACTTTAGAATAGGGAACACTTGTTAACTGCAACTTTTCCCTCAATAGATTGTTCATTTGCTGCTTATTAATAGTTAGCAAGGTAGTTGTTAAGTTAAGGTATTGGGTAGGATTAGGGATGTAAAATAAGATCATGTAGAATTAATTTGTGATTAATAAGTTCTAATAAATGGTTAATAATCTAGTAATAAGCATGCAAATAAGAAACTAATAGGTGCAACTGTCAAATAAAGTTTTTTTTTTTTATTATTGACAGCAAATAGGTATAAATAGAAAAGGAAAATAGTAAATAAATAAAAATAATAATAATGTATATTGACATGCCCTCTACATTCACTGCGTAAAAAAAAAAATATATATATATATATATATATATATATATACATATATAATATATATAAACCATT
>JAUMHQ010000053.1:23541805-23560748 GCA_032361165.1 Enteromius paludinosus
CTCCAGAGTCCGCTGCGCTTCCAGTGCGCTGGAGGCACTATGGATAAGATCCTTGCAGGGGTGGGCGGGACGGGGTTTTGGAACTGGACCCCTGTAGATCCACCACGGCCTCCTAGGGCTCCTGATCCAGCTCCCAAGGCTCCAGATCCACCACGGCCTCCCAGGGCTCCTGATCCGGTTCCCAAGGCTCCAGATCCACCACGGCCTCCCAAGGCTCCGGATCCATCCTGGAGGCCACGAGTGTCTTGGCCCCGTAAGGCATCCAGGATGCCCACCCCCCTCCCCGGTTTTTGCTCCTTTGTTTATTTTTTTTGTTTTTGATGTTACTTACGGCGCATTGCGCGCCTTTCCAGGAGGGGGAGGTAATGTAACATATCTAGTCTGTTTAAGTCTGTGTTTTTGGTGTATTCTTGGTTTAGTTTCAGTTCATGTCTTCCTTCCTGTTTGCCCTTATTTGGATTTCCTGTCGTTTAAGTCATTATTAGTTGATTATGTTCCACCTGTGTTTTACCCAGCTGTTGTCCCTTTAGCAATCAGTTCGTCTGTGTATAAAACCCATGTCTTTTCAGTTCTAGTTTGTCCGTCAACCCATTATGTTTGAATGTGTTACTCTTGTGAAGATTACTTTGTTTTGTTTGATTAAAAGAACTATATTATTATATCCCTTAGTCTCCTGCGATCTCCTTCGTCACAACACACCAGACGTTACAGTGTTTAGAATGCAATGTAATTGCATAGCGCTTGCTAAAAATGTGTCTATATCAGTTTTATGAAATCTAATGCAATCATGACAATCATTGGCTGCTGTAAAAGAGAGGTGGCGGGGGTGCTAATTGTGAGTAGATGAAACACAATAATCCAGATCGGAAAGATTTGCTTTGTTATTGTTTGTTTACTAACAAATCATTAGTAAGGATAGTGTTTTTGATTCTTTTATGACGGACAATACATTTTTGAGCTTTTACAATCAATTAATTAATTAATTAATATACCATATTTATTTCATAATTTATTTTTATTTGGGGATGTTGGCACTATAAACAAATTGCAAATGTAAAAATAATTTTAAAAAATTAAATGAATGACGCTAATATGTGGTGATTAGTCCTTTAGGTCTAATTTTCATTTCATCATACCTCTAATGCCTCTAGCAGTGATGTTAGTATCCAGTGTTACCAGGGAAACAGCTATTTTACTTCCTGTACCAACCTAATACACACGTGCCACTGTCACGGCCACTCTCTGGACATTTCACTTTGATACTGCAGTGAAACGTACAGTAAAGTACATAATTACTGGGTTGCCGCAATGTATGTAGAGGCACATATTTCCAATGAGCATGGGTTGCAAAAAGACAAACAAGTGTGCGGGCAATATGAAAAATGACTTGTTTCATTGATTCAGAGTCTTTCTCTTGAGAGACAATAATTTTATACACTGGGCACTTTCAGATTGAAAAATAAAAACCTGTCATTTTCAAAAATCTATAGGGGCACGCTAATCAGTTTTTAGAAGCTTTGACAGTAGGCCTAAATCTTCAACACAACAAGAGAAAAGAGAAGATGGCATCTGATCAGATTAGTACGGTGTAGAAACCTCTGAAGCAAATCATTGCATGTTGACTAATTCCAGTCCGTTGAGGTCACAGAATGCGATTTGGGTAGATGATTCTCTATCCATGTCATTTCCTTTCTTGCATTTTTTTTTCTCTGCAACATCACAGCTGATTTTCAAATATACAGACAGATGTCCAAACTGCCAGCAGCAGCATTCATCATGAATCGTGATGAGGACTGGAGAATGAATATGAGTGTGGAAAGTAATAGCTGTGTCATCACAGACCAGCCATCCACGTGCTGTAATGAAACGCAATATCATCTACAAAGGTTACCTGGCATGTCATGGTATCCATCACCTTTACAGCACAATAGCAACCCATCAGAGCTGCTCCACATGTGACTGTGATTAGTGCTGTGTGTGGCCATTTGTATGGTAAACTGTTTAGATTAAAGTGCTGAGGGATTCCATTAAAATGTCTTCATGAATTGCAGTTGTTCACCAAACATGGCAGACGACTTAATTCCTGAGATCCGTGAGAGAAATAAATATAAGATCCATTATTAAAGCTAAAGAGTATACAGAAAATGACACCAATTGCATGCACTTCACAAAGTACACACACACACACACACACATATAATGCAAATGTGCATTTTTTTCCCCGTTAAGGAACTCCACTAAAAAAATAAATAATTATTTTACTACATTATTTTTGAAGTAAGTGGTTGCAGTTAATTTTGTTATAACTACATTTAATTAAACAAATTTAATTGATTAAAATTACTTATTTTTAATTAAATGATTTATAATTAGCAAATTGTAGCTAAAACAAATTGTTTGCAACCACTTAAAACTACTAAAAAGTTAGTATATATATTTTAAACTAATCTACCCATATATAATTTTATTTATTTTTTATTAATTTTATTTATTTGCTATTGTAACTTAACTAGGCTCATTATGTCATATTAATAATAGTTTTGACCTTAACATGATTCAATTTGACATACTGTACACTACTTGTAATGAATGTAAGCCGGCGAGCACTCTTCAGTGGGAGGCACGAAGACCCAGAAGCGGAGATTTAACACGAAAGAACTTTTATTAAGGACCAACACAACGAGCTGAACAAGAGACACACAACTTAGTAACAAACATTAACGATTGACAAAGATACAAGACATGGGGCATGAATTTATACAGAGACTATTCAACATTGAATACGGGACACCTGGAGAAACATGGCTGGGGTTGAATCTAACACTGATTACAAGGGTGGGGTTACAGATGATGAAGACACATGAGGGAAACGGCATGAAAACACAACACTGAGCACTTGGACAAGGTAAACATAGACAGGGAATGCCTATAGCGTTACACTACTATTTAAAAGTACCTTTTTGTTAATTTTGTTTTGGAAGTTATGATTTTTAAATGCGTTTAAAATATCTCTTTTGCTCACCAAAGCTACATTTATTTGTTCAAATACACTATAAAATGTGAAATATGATTACAATTTAAAATAACGGTTATCTATGTCAATGTATTGAAAAATTTATTTTGTTCCTGTGATCAAAGCTAAATTTTCAGTATCATTAATCCAATCTTCAGTATCACATGATCCTTCAGAAATTATTTTAATATGTTGATTTGCTACTAAATTCTGATTATTATCAATGTTGAAAATAGTTGTGGTGTTGAATGTTGTTGTGGAAACCGGGATACATTTATTTATTGTTTTTCCCAAAGTTCTTTGACGAATTGAAAGCAAAATAACAGCACTTCTTTGTAATAGAAATATTTTGTTATAAATGTCTTTCATGTTGACTTAATTGAATGTGTTCTTGCTGAATAAAAGGTTGATTTTTTTATTTTTCAATCAATCAATCAGTCAGTCAATTATTCTGATCTCAAAATTTTAAAAGTAGAATTGTTTATTGGAATATTCATATATATATATATATATATTCTGTACATAATGTACATAATCAAATGTTATCACATGAAGTGCATTGTTGTTAAGCTTTTAAGCTTTTTTTTTCTATGTATTTCACCTAGAACCTGAAGATACAACCCATCAGCCATATGGTTCAGGTTTATGGGAATAAACTTCTTCAAAGAATGATAAATCATTGACACCAGTTGAGTGTCACCAGCAGGAATGGTTTGGATCAGTCTAAATGAATCCAGCAGTGTGACGGGCATCTCCTACTGCCGTATAGACTGATGATTGATGGCTGTTCACGACAGCTTTACTGTACTGATGGATGACTTTTGTAATAGAACAGGAGCAGCGCTTGTGCTTAGACGAGTGGAGGGCAGCAATCACTGCGTATGAGACCTGCTGGAGCTGTATTTGAGCTTCTGATCAGTTTGTTTGTGCAGGGCAATGGCCCATTCAGTGTGATCTGCTGCCCTGTGAGACCATCGCTACAGTAAGGATGCTCCACAGAGGCAGCTTAACTGTACTGATTGATGACTTTGGTAATGCTGTTTGTGGAAGAGTCAAATTGATTGATTTTACTGAATGTTACTCGTCCACCTACATCATGAAATCTGTTATGGGTGGAGATGTACAATCTATAGTTTCAGTATTTTTTTTTTCTTTTTTCTAACAATGTTCCCTTTTACATTGTTCCCTACATATGTGACCCTAGACCACAAAAGCAGTCTTAAGTTGCTGGGGTATATTTGTAGCAATAGCCAAAAATACATTGTATGGGTCAAAATTATTGATTTTTATTTTTTGTCAAAAATCCTTAGGATAGTAAGTAAAGATAATGTTCCATAAAGATATTTAGTCAATATCTTACTGTAAATATATTAAAACTTTATTTTTGATTAGTAAATTACAAGATCTTAATTTGGACAACTTTAAAAGTGAATTTTCTTAGAATTTAAATTTTCCTGTACCCTCAGATTCCAGATTTTCATATAGTTGTATTTCGGTAAAATATTGACAGAGAGTGGCACATGACATAAATATTTCTTGATCATACAATTAAGGGTGTAGTTAAAAATGGTCAATGGACTGAAACATACAAAGTGGGGGATTTTTTTTTTCTTTATCTTTTTATAAAGTTTTACAATTTACAAAGAAAATATAAAACAAAAATGTTTTTGTAAAATTCACTTTTTAAAAGAATAAAAAGACACTTTTAAAAACAATGGAAAAATAAATACACACACACACACACATATATATATATATATATATATATATATATATAATGAATGCCCAACTAAAACATTTCACAAAAAAAGTGTTCTTGCTTGCATTCAACATTCATTCAGTTAATGGGTCTCATTCATGAAACACAAGCAGAACGGGTTTGCGTGTAAATCATTCTTAGGTAAATTGGAGCATTCAGTTTAATTTACATAAGAAAGGTTACACAAATAATTAACACAGACATTTCTTCTGCTGGTTTTCATGAATGAGGTCCATTGTGACTTTGCTGATAGTTCTTGGGTATTCTCTTCATTCTGTAGTTACCAAACTAACATGACTCTTATTTCCATTTACTGTACATCAGGGTCAGATTGGTTATTTATGGTCATATGAGGCTGTACACCGGTTGCAATGGCTAATGATAAAGAGCATGCACAAACATTTTTAATATGAAGGTACTGTATCACACGTTTTCCTGTATTTCTGCCCTATGCACAGCGTGGCTTATGCTCCTGTTGTTCTTCATTTTGTTTGCTTACCGGTCCCTGCTGAAATCTCTGCTTGTGCTAATGAACTATCAGCTCTCATACGATATTCTAATCACCCCTCAGAGGGACACGAGCGAGTGCCGGAGATCCTGCGCTGTGTACATTCATCATGACGTGAGTGAGAGTTTGGTTATTGGACACATGCTGCTTCAACTGCAGCACTCTTAAAAGTCATCATGCTTGTGTTCTCATTTAAGGAGGTTTGTCTATAAAAGTGTCTCTTAAACTTCTCAACTAACAGGGAACCGTCTCAGAATTTCAGGTAGGAAGATATTTTTTAAGATTAATAGAACATTCATATAAAATTATATGTTTTTTAATTACATTCTAATTACATATTAATTACATTAATTACATTTTTGGATGCTTTCTAAATGCTATTTCAGTCTCAGCCCATTCAGAAAACATTCAGAAGTAACATTTCCATAATGTTTGCAAAATAACATGGAATGCATTGGTGTTTTTGTTTTTTGGCTGCTTTGTAGTTTTACTAAGAATATTAGCAACTTTTACATGTGTGCTCTTTACTCAAATGCGTTTGTGAAGAGTAATGTAATTGCTCCTTATATTTTGCATGCAACCCATTTATTATTTTTTTCTGCTGCAGTTTGTTTCTGCTGCAAAATAAGTGATATCACCATCTACAGGGTATTGAAAGTACTGGATCTTTGCCTTTACTTACCCAAAATTGTATAAAGGCTACTTTAGGTGAATGCATTAGGTAGTTGTAAATGTTTAATGTATGAAATGAGGACTTGTACTTTTGTAGCTGTGATACTTTTGTAGCTGTGATATTTCAGTTTGGAAACAGTCCATACATGGAGGTATGCAAGGTACAGTATATACCAATACACATTTTGAGATCATGCACTCCTACAGTAACCAGGAGGCAACATGTTCGGTTTACTTAGTTTTGTCATGGCCACGACATAATAACTTGTGGGAAAGTGATAATATGTTGTTCCCACAATTTGTGGGAATGTCACATTAACTCATGGCCACATGATCATTTTGTCCAGGTAAAGACATCCTTTTATGTTGAGGGAACCACATATTTTTCTCATGAATGTAAACTTTTACAGTTTTCATAACAACAGTCATTTCACTGTAATGTATAGTATCTGTTTTCAGATAGTCGCTATGCTGCTGATGGAATGCTCCCTTAAAGTTCACATAATCAACCAACCAGTAAATAAATAAACAAATAAGATAGAGAGTATCCTTGATACACTATATGTACACTATATGTGTCCTTGCTTCTAAGATATCACACACACATAAACATTTACATAATAAACATGTATCAGAGAATCCCACATACATAGTATGTAAGTATTTCTACTTGCATTTCAATGTCACTGATATTTTATTGCTACTTTCTTAAATTGAAATTACTAAAATTATGATTCTGCATCCTGAATTAGATTCCCATTTAGGAACAGACCTGGTTAAAAGCACTGGGATTTAATGTGTGAATGGTGCACAGCTCTGAATGGAGCATAAAGAGCACACCTGAGCATGAGGGTGGAAATCTGTCTGGAAAGACTACAACTCTTCGGTAATAGATGAGCACTGAACTGCCGATAAACTGTCTGATTATGGAGAGACAGTTTTCGTTGCACGCATGAAAGGGGTGATTTGCATCATGGTATTTCTACGTGCTGTAAATACAGAGTCCGGCATCCTGAACCGACACAAGCACAGTCTCATGCATAGCATGCATAAAGAAAGTCAGAATAGCAAGTTGTGGCTGATGACTATGTGCTTTCAATGCATATATTTGCATGGCATCTCACTGAGCAAAACAGCGGTCTTTCGATGAGTTTCTGAATTCACATTTGATGCTGTACTTCCTAATGAAGTGCAGGCATGAGTGCTATTCACCTCGAGTTTAACTGTGCCAAACTTATTAAAAATGTATACAGCGATACTAAGATTGAGCTCTCAATACAAGAGGCATTTTGCGGTTCTAGTGTTCTAGTTTCAATCTTCCATCGCCGATTGCTATTTACCGCAAGGGTATTACCGCAGTTACACGAGGGCTGCTCTTCAGATCTAGGGTGCAATTTCCTTTTAAATAGCCTGCGTTAAAAGATAGATGACTCTCATTCAGTGAGTCGTAATGCAACGTTGTTACATCACAGACTTTGTCACTCGAATCCTCCGACGTCTAAAGAGCTGAGAGATGAGCGTGCCGCCACATCGCAGCATATCAATTATTTCTCTGCAGCGCTTTCACCCTTGCCGCGATCCTAATCTGAAGGAGCCGCTTAATACAGTCGCTGCTTCCTGTGGCAGAACGATCTACACATCAGCGCTGAGACGTGACATGTCTCTGACACCTCCAGCCCTCAGAAGTTCAGCTACAAAAAGCTCTTTGTGTCAACAGAAGACGTTGAGTCATGTAGGGAAAGGCGTACAGTAAAAGTCTGTCTTTGAGAGAATCGGGGAACGTCTCGGCCCACTGACAGCCCCAAAAGACCCGACTGTGAGAAGCTTTTAACCGAGTCAGTCTGACGGAGAAGATGGGCGACTGTTGCCTCACGATATTCACACCTACAGTAAGATTCACACAACATATGTCTGCTTGAGTCAGAGCGCTCAGAATAGAGTGAAGGTGTATGTGGGCGGCGTGGCATGGCGGATCAGACTCATACGGGTTCGTAACCAGAAGGTTGATGGTTCGATTCCAGCATCGAGTGTACCGTGAGCTCTTAGAAGAGTCACTTAACCTCGGGTTACTCCTGGAGGACTGAACCTGTGAGGGTCTTCAAATGAAAACGGCTGCTAAGTGACTAACTGGCTGTTTGTTACAACGCAGGCTCAGGCAGATTGAAGCGCAAGCAGTTTATTCACATTAGCAAGAGCAGAACATAAAAAAGAACAATGGGTTCCTTGAAGAGAACATAGACTGCATTTACCAGACCTGATGCATGAGACATTTATTGCAATTAAACATGAAAACTGACGAGAGCATGTACCCAAACTGTTCGGTTGCATATTCATTGTGTTGAACAAGTGGCATATCGATTTTTAACAATATTGTATAGTCTTAGAAAAAAGGTACAGGAGTTGTACCTGGACCATATTTGACCAAAAAGGGTGTATATACAGTATGTAGCTTAAATATCTCCCCGGCAAAGGAATGTTATTTTTATACGAATGTTCAGACAACATTATATATGATCTGGTAATGTTTTTATTTTATTTCTGTTCCAAGAATCTTTGATAACACTTTATTTTGATAGTCCACTTTAAATCTTCTACTAACAGTAAGTAACTTTGCAACTACATGTCAAATAGCAGTCATTAGAGTATTAGTAGACTGTCTGCTTAATATCTGAACACACACTTTGTTTTGATACGTCTAAAACATACTACATACTACGGTACATATCAGAAACTACATACTGACTATCAGAAACTATGCAACTACATGTCAACTCATTCTACTGACTCTAAACCTACCCTAACAGTCTACTCTGAGAGTTAGAGTAAATGTGAATTAATGAGAATTAGTTGACATGTAGTTACAATGTAGTTACAATATAATTATGTTATGTTAATTACAAACTATTATTTTCAATAATAAATTGCTGTTCATATCAATACAAACTTGTAAATTCATGATAGAAATAAAGTCAAACTTGTTTATAGTACTGTAAGTGAAGCTGGAAATGTTGTTTTGGGGTTATTTAATGAAGATGGAGCTTGACATCAAGCATGTTTATCCATAATTTGAAATCTGAGCAATGTAAGTCCCCATCTAGTGTGATGGAAAGATTTATTAGATAGTCAGAGGATAACATTCTAACAATGTTATCAATAAACACCTTTAGAACATTTTTAGTGCATGATATCCTTCCTTTTAGCAGAACATTCTGAGAACTAGAATAAAATTGCCACTGAAAACACTCCTAGAAGTTGAATATTTGTAGGTCACTCTAAAATGTATATATTACACTCCCAGAAAAAAGCTACAAAAGTACCTTTGTACCTAAAAGGACCATACCGGTACCTTAAAGGTACATATCAGTACTTAAGGTGCAAAACTGTACCTTTGAAAATGAACAGCCCCAGTGACAGGTTTTTCTTTTTTTTTTTTTTTTTGTTCCTGAGAGTGCAGTACCTAAATGGTACTTATTAGTAGCTTTTGAAAGAAGACTGCTCCAAGTGTAGCTTGTTAAAGCCTGTCAAAGTGTATAAATCTTTCTGGGCAGACCATATATGGTTTTGGGTTAAGTGTCAATGCTATTTTAACCTTGTGTAATTGCTAGACTCCTTGTGAAGAACTACACTATCCATAATCCTAAGAGAGACAGACCAATTCGCTATATAGTGCAATAGTCCCCACCCATTTTTTTTTTTTTTTTCAACAGCGTATTCTTTGGTTACACTTTGTACTTCACTCATTCTACTAACTACAAGTAACTTTTTTACCACATGTCAACTATTTTAGTTAATTCGCAACTACGCATCTCTTAATGTCTTAATCTCAGAGACAGTTGGGGAAGGTTTAGGGTTAGCAGAATAAGTTAACATATACAGTAATTGCAAAGTTTCTCATAGTCAGTGTGTTGTGGGCCTATCAAAATAAAGTGTTAGAAATATTACGCAGACAGTCTAATGCTAGTTGACATGTATGCAAACTGCTCCTCCTCTTCAAATAAATGCTAGAATGAGACGTCTAGTAAAGCATGTGGCTATGTCACATATGTTCCCACTAGGGGTGGCACGGTTCACAAAACCCACGGTTCGGTTTGTATCATGGTTTTAGGGTCACGGTTTTCAGTTCTGTATGGTGAGGTGGGTGATATGGAAAAATATAATATTCCGATTTTTTTCTGGGGAAATCACGATTAACGATTTTTATCCCGATTCTTTTTCAAGTTGTTTTTTAAGACTATTTTGCAAATTATTGTCAACTATACTGACACATTTTCGGTGTACTCGCTGAAATAGGGGCACTAGGCTACATTGCACATGTCATGAACCGTCGAACTGTGCTATGCATGCATGCTCCAAACGAGACAGGCGAACCGAACGTTTTTTGTTTTTTTCTCATGAACCATGCCATCCCTAGTTCCCACCCTTACAATCATGGCACGGAAATACTAGCTGTCTGCTGTCTCCTATTGGCTTACATTAGTGGTGGTTAATAGTTAAGTGAGTAAATTACACCAAAACAAAAGATAACATAAATGTGTTCATGTCAGAAAACATTATTGTGGTCTTACATTTCATAATAAATTCAAACACGCCTTTTCATCACCATTTTGCCATGAATTGGAGTGTGTTGTGGGTGGTTGAAGGTCACGAAGAATGCATCCCATGCATCCTTCAAATTCAGCTGAATGAAGGACGCGAAACAAAGGCTGCCTTCCGACTGAGACGGCCTTCAGCGACATTTGATAAGGTGGCAGCTGAGATATGCAGCTTTTGTAGGATGCAGCCTTCCATTTGAGAAGTAACCTTAGTCATGAACCAAACCAAGATGCTTTGAGAAGCATAACATTGCACATTGATTTAAGGCAAAAAATTATTCTTGTCAAGATTGTAATTGGTCAAAATGAAGATAACTACAATAATATATCACATTTAATCAAATTAATATGTTATATTCAAATTATAAATACTATGCTTAAATTCAAACTTTGAATTTAATTATTTTTAAAGAAACAATACATTTTAAGTTTATTTTATATTTATTTAGTGAGACTCACTTTATTGCGTCATTGCATCAAAAGCACTTTTTTTTCTAACAGGTCAGATTTTGACCAAGAAATCAGCAGTTAAACTTGATAACAAAAAAAATAATAATGATAATAATAAGGCTGTTGATCTATAAATATATGTTACATTTTAATGTTTAGAAATGATGGATTCTCATTCAAAGTGACGCTTCATGGGAATAAAGGTTCCCTGCTGACTTTGTTGCCATGATTTGCTTGCTGTGCCCCGCTGATTGCATTTTCTCCACAGCATCATGGGAAATGTATTTTTTACCCTACACATTTAGCGGTTAAACAGCAGATTTTAAAAAATAAGTTGATATAATGCAAACTGATGGCTTCAACAAAAGCATATATCATCAGCATATAACAACCTCAGAGCTCATGGCAGGTTTATCTTTGACAATCTGTAAGTTATTGTTAAAAATCTATTTCAGTGTAGAGGAAATGAGTGGAGATTTTACTCCCGGAACAGACTGTTTCACTCTATTACCATGGAAACAGGAATCACAATCACTCTAAAAGCCTTACAAATGAGGTAATCGAATCAGTCTCTTATTCAGTTTTGCAGCACAGTGTTCTCAACTAAGTAAAAAGAGGGTTTTGTATTCATTGGACAATTTTGTATGAACTCAGATTCCCCCAGAGAATTAATAGTGTTTTATCCTGGCCTTTATCATTGTCATATTGCTGAATTCTGACAATGCAATATACAGCATAAACATAAATAAATATCAAACAATCGCTATGCTAAATCACAATGCAAACAATCTAATATTTAATTAGTTAATAATAGCTGGCCATACAAAGGAATAATTTGATAAAATATTAAAACTGGGTAACATTTTATTTCGATAGACTTTAGACATCCTACTAACGGTGAGTAAACTAGCAGTCATTAGAGTATTAGTAGACTGTCTGGTCAATAACTTCTTTGTCTTTATTTTGATGGGTTCACAACATACAAAAAACTAAACTATGAGAAAATTTGCAAGTACAGCTCTGGAAGAAAATAAGAGACCACTGCAATTTTACTCCTAAATCAGTATCTCTCGGAGTATGACAAGCATTTCATGCCAGTCTTTGTTAAAATTCTACACAAACATACTTTATTCTGTTTATTGAGGTACTTATTTGGTGGGCACCTAAGTCCAATTGTATTTAACTGGAAAAGTATAGAAAGCACTGCTGTAATCAACACTATCCTCTTGCAGTGTGACCAGTTGGATGGTAAAACATGCTAGATGTCTTTCAAAAGTAATTAGAAGTGTAAAAATAAACACCGAACATGCCAAAAACAGTGAAAAGAAAGGTTTTAAATCAAGAAAAAAAGGCCTCCATCCTAGCTTTACTGGCACAAGGATTCACATTGCTTCTATCCTTTTTATTTCAAAGACGGCAGTTCACAAAAAATGAAACAAACGTGCATTGTTTTGTATTGGTGTTGTATTGGTGAGATTAACAGTTTTAAGAATAAGAAACGGATTTTTCTGCAGTGGTCTCTTATTTATTTATTTTTTTTGGTCTCTTAACTTATTCTCCTAACCCTAAACCTACCCTAACAGTCTACTCTGAGAGTTAGTAAACATGTAGTTACAATTTAATGAGAATTAGTTGACGTGTAGTTGATATGTATTTACAAATTTCCTTATAGTTGGTAGAATGTCTAAAGTGGACTATGAAAATAAAGTGTAACCTATAGCTTAATAATGAATGTTTTCTCATCAGTTTATACTTGTGGATAAACTGTAAACATGGGTATTTAATCAGTAGCAAAAAGTATGTTCAATGTTATATTGTTTCCACTGATTTGCCTTGATATAGCTTGCCGTTGTTTTCAGAAAAACACTGGATTAGAAGACAAGACACAGGAAAAGGAAACCACAGGGAAAAAAAAAAAAAACACTTTCAAAACAAGAACACACAAGAACATCAAGAAAAGCTAACCACCTCCTCTGGCTGCTTGCAGTGTGTGTGGGTTTGCTCATTTTGTTACATGTTCACAAAACCGCCAAACAGAACGTATCTACCTGTGCAGCACATACAGCTTCTCATCAGTAACACAGAGGTTGTACTCTGTGCATTACCCACCAGAGTTCACAGCTTATGGTCTTGCTTTTAAGACCCCTGGAAACTACATTAATGTGGCTTCGGTCTGGGTTATTGCTGTCTTGGCCAAGGTCTCAAAGTGTAAAGGATTTGGCTTATGATCCTGAGTGCATATAGTGTGCTGTATGTTCATGACCCAACACAAGCCAAGAGGTCTGTACGTCTAACATCTTGCATGATGTTTTATTGACAGTCGCGAATTGTTCTCTTCAGAATTTAAGCCTGTAAAGCCTAACATATGAAATAGTAATCAGATATGTATTTTAATTAATATTTTTTTTCTCACAATTCTGAGCTTGCTGATATGTATATGATACAGTTTTGATGCTTACGATCTAAATCAATGAGAGTTTTATACCAGTAGCAGATACTGACATAAAATGATATCAGTCATTACATCTCTAATATGCCTGTCACGCTCACACAATAACATGTGTGGATGGTGTGACAATGCCTTAGTAAGATGATATTTAAATCCAGATCTGATTGGATAGATGAAATGAGGAGATTGATTAGTTAATGCGGCGCCAGCTGCGATTCATACTGTACATGCTCCACCCGAATCTAGTTTTGCAACATCACATATATGTATAATGATGTCTGGATAGCCAAGTGAAGCCAAGCTGATTCAGTCCAGTTTGAGTTCATTTTGGAAAGATTTGGAAAGTTATTTGTATTGTTACTTTACAAACATCCATATAGTTTTGACAGCAAAATGACATGTGAAGTAGTTACAAGCTAATGGACGGTTTTACTAAAAGGCCTTTCACTTGCTAAAAGTCTCTAAACTATCAATTGCACAAAAGAAAAGACAGGTAGCATTATTTTCACCTACGTATAGATGAATAATTAGATTGAAAATGCATTGAAGATGTCAGTGCACTGCTGAAACATTTCTGTCAGTTTTGTTGCAATATGTTTGGGTCCCACTTTATATTAGCTGATGCTAACTACTGCTAATTTGGTACAAATGACTTACTGCGTGAATGTTTTTACTTTGTACTTTGCACAATAAGTACATTGCATTTTTATTTTTTGGTGTAAGTACATAGTAGTTAAGCCCACCTAATATAAAGTGTGACCTGTTTTGATATGGGGAGGTTGGATAGGTATTTGCAGCCTTCTATATATTTAAATGTCAAAAGAACACTGTGAGAAGAGCATTTACTGTTTGTTATCACAACTAAATGTCGAGCAGCACATTTAGCACTGAACATGGATCTTCTAGCTTATGACTGGCACCTTGTTAAACTGGCATACCTGAACATGGCAGCGCTCTCACAGGCACACACACAGCTGTTGAGTGATGGCGCATTTAAGGTGTAATTGCTCTGATAAATCTTGATTAAACACCACAGATGTGCCGTGTGTGCTCGTGTGATCATACTGTCAAATCAGCTTATCTTCATAAGAAACGTGGAGGGAGTTTTTGAATTGAAGTAGAAATGTGGTACTACTTGACAGACCTTAACAAAATACAATAAAATCAAGTGTTAGAATTTCATCCAAATCATAATAGCACTTGTAGTCCAAGACCTTCAGCTGCAGCGGAGAGAGTTTGTTAGACATGTTGTTGCCATACATCGCATAAACATTGGGGTGGCCTCATTGCATTTATTGCACTGCAATAACTTTTAGTTGTAAACTAGTGCAAAATCCACACAAGGCTGTTATTCAGAAGGTCACCGTGTGTTTCTATTTGCATACTGAAATAAAAGGACAGAGTGGAAGCTCGCTGAGAGAGAAAACAACATTATAATAAAGACTGAACAATTGGCTATTATCAAGCCCTTATCCTTTTGAATAATTCAGAGAATTCCCTTGTTGACAAATCTGTGAGGAGATTCGCCGTACATCATTTTCAAAGAGTAAAATGTAATATTTTCACCGCTGAATGACTGTTGTGTGTGTGCGTGCATTAATTATATATTCAGCTAAATATGAAGTTTGTCTAAGATTGGCTTACTTTGCAACCCTCTGGAAACACAGAGAGGAAATAAAGTTATGTTCTGATCTGGTTTGTTCTATTTTTCTGAGTTTGAAGTGAACCGTTTATATGGACTTTGGACTAAATTTGTTCTAGTCGTTCTGCTCAGTTTTGGTCTGAGCATTCTGGTCTGGAATGAACATCTGGTCAGGTCCTGATAATTTTTTCTGGTCTTGTCTGTTCTGAAGTGAATGTTGTGTTTAGATTTGCTATGTCCTATTATGGTCTGAACAGTCTGTTCTGGTCAGGTCTAGTCTGGTCTGTTCTGAAGTAAACATAATTCTTTGGTCTGTTTGTTCTCTGGTCTTGTTTTTTTCTGATCTGAAACATCTAGTATGGTCGGGTTTGTTTTGGTTTGTTTCTCAAATGAACATTGTGTTTTATGTATATATATATACACAGTATATTGTATACATACATTTAATTTAGTACTGCCCTTGCTACAGAAGATACTTAAATCTATCCCAGAAGACAGAATAAGTTAAATTTACCCTGATCTTCAAACTCAAAAGGTTTTTAACCCCCTTAATGCATCAATGAGCGTTTGAACTCTCTGTAATAGTAGCAAATGTGTCCCTCAGATGAGGGAAAATTAATTTTCTCAAAATCCTTCAATCATTGTTGAAAAGTGTTACAAATGCACAAAAATGCTTAAAAAAAGAATTTGGGGGACCTGAAGCAACTTTTCCTCAGAACAGAGAGCCGTTTTAACTGTTTGGGACCCATGAAGAGCTATCACAAAAAAAAAACAAGAAAAAAAACGAAACAGTAACATCACAATATTAAGCATGATGTCTATTTGTACTTTTGAACAAGGTCAAATTTAGAAATACAATTATTTTGTTATGTGGACTACTGTATACTGTATGTAAATAGATAGATGTGAATAATCTTATTCAGGTCAGTACAAAAGATCCCTCTTAATTTGTTGCAGTAATTAACATTTTGCGGATTTGGAACTTTTGACCTCAGCAGCATGTATACAGTGTTTGTATTAAATGTATTAAAAGTACAAAGTAGTTAAGGCCACCTAAAGAAAATAAAAGTTACTTAGACTCTGATGGTACAGGAGAAGAAATG
Organism: Enteromius paludinosus; assembly: GCA_032361165.1. Lineage (NCBI taxonomy): Eukaryota > Metazoa > Chordata > Actinopteri > Cypriniformes > Cyprinidae > Enteromius > Enteromius paludinosus. The sequence goes on from JAUMHQ010000053.1 coordinate 23,557,994, forward strand.
TCTGCAATTACAGCACATTACCAGTAATCTAGTGCAAAGACTTAAAGCATTAACATGTCAACCAATAGCACAGGAGCAATTAGCATATTCATGATTCGTTAGCGATTATGGTTTGGGTGACACCACCAGTCCATGTGGGCCAAATCTGATTTGAATCTGCTTTCATGCCAATGGAGGAACGCGACACACAGCTGTGAACACTGGCATATGCGCAACCCGTTTGATAAGGACATTTGCTTAATCGACTCGCCTGTCAAAGCAAATATTCCTCCTCACTACCTGCTGCCTCACACCTTCTCTCTCTCTCTCCTCCATTTCTCTTTCTGTGCGCTGAAATTTTCTCCCCTCAAAGCCAATTTGCAGACTTGGGTTAAGTAAACACCTGTTTCCTTCGGAACTCCCCGGAGGCCCTGCCAGACAATTTACACCACTAACAAGCTCAGGAATACACCAGAGAACCAGAGAGGAGTTGCTTTCCATTTATTTTTGCTTCAGAGGGACGAGCACTGCCTGATCGACCAATTACGTGCGACCGAGAAGTGAGGAAAGGATCCAGTGGTCAGTGTAGCTCATGCAGGTTTCTATCAGGCCTCTAAGGACTGACATCAAAATAACAAGACAGTATAAATGTAAATCTGAAATAAAATAGGGCCTGAATATTTACCGGTGAAATAGACAACAACGTGTTGTGTTCCTCTTTAGCACTTACAATGCACTCGCATTATCGCAGATTGCATCGCTTTTTGAAGCTCAAGGTACTCCTTTGAGTCACTTTTCGACATGAAGGGTCCTCTGTTGTTTTAAATGGAAACCCTTAGCGTCAATATGCAGATGCAATATTTTTTTGTTTTAATTTTATCATCATAATTAAAAGATATATTGGATAAAATTAATGGCATTATTGCATATGTGTTGGGGTGTGATTTTTCCATGTAAACAGTCAAAACGATGATTAAAATGACATTACAGTATTTACACATTTATGAGCATGTGACCCAACCCCTGCCCCCCTAAACCTACCATCTGCCAATAAGACAAAAGATATAGCAGGCAGATACAACCACTGCGTGAGTAAAAGAGGGCACGAGCGGAATGCACACGCAGGTTTTCCCTGAAGAGCCAAGCCGGCGTCAGCGCGACCCAAGAGTCGAGGCAGGGGAAAGTGTAATGTCTCCGTTCCCTCCTTCAGGGAACGTGGGTTACGTTCGTAAGCTAGAATCACTTCGACGTTACATATGGGAACACCCATGGAACAGGCCACAACTGGCCGTGTTACGTGGAGACCCCCCGCCGTCAGGCGAGATACTTTTCAAGTTCGTCAGTGGAGGATCTGCACGTAACCTTCCCAGCCCTCTGTGGCCCAAGAAGAGGGGCAGACAGAGTTGCTTTCAGCGGTGCTGAAGCAGGTGGTTGAGGGCGGAACACATACTTTAACACAGTTCTCGCATGTGGAATAAGAAAATACAATATATCGATATGAATATGGATATAATTGAAGGGAAACACAGCCTTCTGGTTGACTGTGGAACTGTGAGATTTGTTGCCACACCTCTGGGCGAAGGAGACCCAGAGGAAGCACAGCCCGAGCTACTCCGCTGTAGTCCGACTACGGGGCAGGGAGGACTCAGGTTACGCGCATTTAAGGGAACACTGATATATTGAAGTGTGGGTCCCGTGGGAGTGGCGCAGCAAGCCGGCACCAGCCGGTCCTCTCGCTCACCTGCTGTCCTGATCAAGGACGCAAGAAGACACGGCCTCTACGCGGAGGCCGTAAAACCTGGCGAAAGTGTTGGGTGTCGCCCAGCCGCAGCTCTACAGATATCTGCTAAAGAGGCGCCATGAGCCAGCACATAGGACAAGGCGACACTCCTTGTTGAGTGAGCTCTTAGTCCTAAGGGACATGGCTCTCCCTGGTAAAAACAAGCCAGGGAGATGGCTTCTACCACCCAGTGAGCCAACCTCTGTTTGGTGACAGCATTCCCTTTCTGTTGGCCACAGAAGGAAATAAAGAGCTGCTGAGAGTGTCTGAAGCTCTGAGTAAGGTCAGTGTAGAGGCGCATCGCGCGTACAGGACACAATAACTCTAAGGCTGGGTCTGCCTCCTCCCGGGGGAAAGCTTGCAGGTTCACAACCTGATTGCGAAAAGGCGTGGTGGGAAGTGGTGGGAACCTTGGGCACGTAGCCTGGCCGGGGTCTTAGGATGATGGCAGAATTAGCCGGGGCCGAACTGTAGGCACTCTTCGTCGACAGAGAAGGGTTGTAGATCCCCTACCCTCTTAATAGAGGCCAGCACAATATGAAAGCACTGTCTTCAGCATCAGATATTTTATATCAGGCAACTGAAGTGGCTCGAAAGGAGCTAAACGCAGGCCATTTTAGGGCCATCCATGCTCTAAGCCGTGTCGCTTGGGGTATCAAGGGAACGTTGATCGCCGTGCCAGCAGTGGGGCAGCCAGTTTTGGGCAAGCTACTTAGAAAATGTAGTGTGCTAAGCTATCAGTTACTCTACGTTGAATGTAGCTTAACTACACTAAAGCTACTACCCTGAGAAATGTAGCAAGCTAAGCTACAGCAACATGTTAAAAGTAGCTTAACTTCATCGAAGCAATTTTTTTATTGAACCAACTTAAATCAATGCTACCTTAGTGATAAAAAATGTAATTCAAACAGATAGGCAAGCATAATTGTGCAATTATTTATTTAACAATTGTTCCAAACCAATTTGGCAACAAAAACAAACATAATAATAAATAAC
>JAUMHQ010000053.1:23636714-23655662 GCA_032361165.1 Enteromius paludinosus
TACAAAGAAGAACCCGGCTGATGCTGGGGATGTAGATGGTCTGATAAAACCTTTAGCCAGTTCTTCTTTAATGTACACATTCATGCTCTCAGTTTCTGGTTGAGATAGAGGAAATAACCTGTCGCGCGGTGGTGTGCTGCCTTGTAGAAGATCGATGGCACAATCTGTGGGTCGGTGCGGTGGAAGTTGAGTAGCCTTTTCCTGGCTAAAGGCCATTTTGAAATCATGGTATTGAGCGGGCAGGTTGGTGATATCAATGATTTCCTCTGTAGTGTGTTGTGGAAAGGACTTCGAGCGTTGGACCTGGGTGAGACATGAGGTTTGACAGTATTCAGACCACTGGATGATCTTGTGTTCTCTCCAAGAAATGACAGGGTCGTGGAGCTCCAGCCATGGTAGTCCGAGTATGATGGGGTGATCTGGTGAGTGAATGACGTGAAACTGGATCTTCTCAATGTGGAGTGAGCTGGTGGTTAGAGTGAGTTCTTGCGTGATGGATGTGATCCTCCCTGATCCTAGGGGTCGCCGGTCGAGGGCTGCCACAGCCATGGCGGGAGAACATGAAACGAGAGGAATATCATTCTGAGTAACAAATTCATTGTCAATGAAATTCCCTGCAGTGCCTGAGTCGATGAAGGCTTGGATATTTACTCTAAGACTACGAAGACTCAGACTGACATCAATTTTCATGGCTGTGGTGACAGAGATAGCACTCACCCAAAAGGCTCTGGAACAAGGTGGTCGAGTAGGACAGCTGGCCCGAATATGTCCAGCGACGCCACAGTACAGACACAGGTTGTTCTGGAGTCTCCTCTCGCGCTCCTCAGAAGAGAGATGCGTGGCTCCGATCTGCATAGGCTCCGGTGGTGAAGTGTTATACCTGGGTAGTGGCTGCAACGTGGCTGAGCGGGGAGTTCTCCTTGAGCGCATCAGTTGATCGGTTCGGGTTGGCCAGATCCATGAACTCCTCAAGGGTCTTATCACGGTCTCGGCTGCCCAGCTCTGCTTGAAGATCCTCTCTTAATCCACGACGGCATACAGTCATGAGAGGATCACTGTCCCACCCGGTCTGAGCTGCCAGGGTATGGAACGTCATAGTATATTCGGCTGCCGAAGAGGTGCCCTGTTTCATCAGTTCATCTTTAGCATCTTTACCATCAGCCGTGTTGTCGAACACTTCTCTAAATTGACGTAGGAAACTGGCATAGAAAGGGAAGACCATACGACGGCCTTTCCACAGCGCCGTCACCCAGTCTAAGGCTTTACCGGTGAGCAGTGAGCAGATTAGCGAGACTTTACTGTCATCAAGGGAAAAACAGCTAGGCTGCTGATTCATATAAAGTTCGCACTGTAATAAAAATCCTTCACACTTGCCTGGTGCTCCATTATACTTCTCCAGTAGAGCCAGACGCGCTGGGTTGTTCACGGTTGTGGGGATGGCCGGTACCGGAAGTGCAGCAGGTGGAGGAGCTGGTTGATTCTGGGTCGTTGAAGCCAGAGTCAGAGCCTGAACTGACCTAACTAGTTCCTCCGTGAGCTTTGTCAGTTTCTCCAATTGAGAGTGGTGAGATGCTAACATGGAGGCGTGAAGACTTACTTCTCCGACGACTTGACCGATCGCCGCTGGATCCATGGTAGGCGAAGTCTTCTGTGAGGAATCATCAGAAGCAGTCGGATCCATTTGCAGCTTTTATCAATAATCAAGGTCGTACAGGCAGAGGTCATATACCAGGCAAACAGTAGTATTGGGAGCAAGCAGAAATCGTAGTCAATAAACAGGCGAGTAGTTCGGGGGCAGGCAGCAGGAATCAAATAACCAGATAGACAGTCCAAAAACAAACCAGGAAAACAACAAGAATAAACGCTCGGAATTGTCTGCGGGGCAAAACAAGACTTCGTGTCGAACAAGCGTCTCGTGGCTGTTTATAAAGACCACATAATGATCTACACCTGGGGCGGAAGCGGCCAAGGTACGTGGGTGAAATGAGTCCGGGTAGGAACTAAAATTCGGGCGACAGTTCCCGCTGCTGTGTAGTGGAGAGAGCCACAGAGGTGCGGCTCGTGACAGTTCTGCTTTAAAGTATACCTATTTTGATGTATTTAACTCTGATGTAAATAACATACTAAAGCACAGAATTTAACATTTTATCTTACATTTAAAGTGATACAAACCAAACAATTTTTTCTTAGACACACCTCAAAAATAAAATTTTTCAGCTATTGTAATAGTTGATGTGTGGGGGATTTTGAGCCGACACCTAAGACCCATGTTATGAAATGCAATTTTCTTGGGAACATGGTCCTCAAATCCTGCATTTCTAAAATGATGGCAGAGCCATGTTTTATCCCTTTCTATGTTGTGGTATTGAACGAGAGAGCCATTAAAGGAAAGGAAGCTTTCAGAACAGGAACCCTATTCACGTTCATTCAAAGGTCTGTGTCAATGGTGCCCACAGGAACACATGATTTCTACACAAAAACAGCTGTACAATATGCACTCTCCTGCTTTTCTCAACTCTATTTGTCCATGTGAAGCTTTCATGTCAAGCGAGTGCAGTACGAAGAGAGGTGAACTTGAAAAATATTTCTGAAATTATCATGATAAAGCAAATATTTTTATTTGTTTGGAAGAACAAAAGGTTGTGCAAAATGTACTGTCAGATCTTTCAGTGTGGAAAGGTGCTTCAGATCTGAGTGATTTATCAGAATAAAGTCGTTAGACTCAATGTTGGTTATCGCCATATAAAAAAACATTTGAGGAGCATCTGGGTGATTCCTCTGGGCTCACACACACTTACAGTGGAGTAATGGCTTCTCTGGTCTCCTGATACATCATTAAATATTGTAAAAATGAGCCTTCACTATTTAAAACGCAGGCTGCAAATCTCTTTAATAATGCTCGGCATGGCCCTAACGAGCTGCAGGAGACAATGAAGCGATCGCTTTAGCGCAGGGGCAGCACAAATCCTCCTCCGGTTGGTCACACGCCAGCTGAGATGTAATGTGTTATTAATGCGCCGTACACTGTGGATCCAGGATTTTATGAGTGAAGTGTTAATAAATTGCAGATGTATTAGTGGTAATATTGCAGTATGATGTAATGGACAGGACAGAGCACTTGAGGACTGGATGAGAAAGGTGAAGGAATATTCTGGCTTTGATACAATTTAGTTCCCCATAAAAAGTTAACTACCGTACAATTCTATACTATATTGATCTTCTGAAGTCATATTTTAGATTGATTATATTCTCATATTTTAACCAGAGGCAATGGTTTAAAACTCAAAAGGTCTTGATGGATTTGTTTCTAGAAAACACACAGCTTTTTTCTTCGCAATAGTCCTGCTTTTGCTGAGTTCGACATGTTCCTGGAACAACATGTTAACCCAGAGATTTGGTTTTGACCGTATCTCTACGGTGACCCACGGCGACCATATCTCTACCTAACCTTACCCATGAGTAATGCCTAAAGTCACATTTAATGATAGATGACTGACACTGATGTGCAAGCACCAAACACTTATTGTAAGCCTAAACTTCACAAAAACTATCAACTTTTTCTTTAAATCTGAATGGCTAATCACAATGTTGTTCCAGTGTCAACAAAGATGTTGACCCCGGGACATGTTGAACTCAGCAAAATCAGGTTGAGTGTGAATGATTAGCTATCTTTCGATCACGCTCCTTTTATGAGCATTTAAAGTATCGCATCTGAAAAGAATCACTGAATTCCAAGCTTGATCTCACAACAGTTACAAGGTGGCTAATTCATACCAATTTTTACGACCTCAATCGTACAAAATTATACGATTTTTGCTAAGCTGTATGTATTTCACAAGTTGCCAATTAATTTGTACGATTGACCTACACCTAACCTCACCCATAAACCTACCCATCACTGGAGTTTAGACAAATTTTATAAAATCATATGAGTGAGACTGTACAAATTTGTAGGAATTATCCACTTCATAAAATACTGTATATACAAATAGATTGTGAGACTGTGTTGGAATTTTGAATAAAAATACCTTACTTCACAAAAAAAAAGTTTTTACACTCCCTTGAGGTGGTTTTTGACTTAATTAATGCAAATAATTATTTTGTTCTCTTTGACACGTTGGATTTGCAAGTGTTTTATGCAATATTCCAACCCGATTTCACAGCAATTCGTACATATTTTATGAGGTGGCTGATTCGTACAAATTCATACAACCTCAGTCGTATGTATTCATAATATTTTTGCTTTTTTGCTACATCGTATGCATTTTACCAATTGCAAATTCGGATGAATTTGTATGAATGACCAACACCTAACCCCGGCCCTAAACCTACCCATCACTGGGGTTTACGCAAATCGTACAACATTGTACGAGTGAGGTAGTACAAATTTGTACGAATTAGCACAAATTTTCCACCTTGCACGGATTGGTCGTTTGCATATTCCAATGGTTTGCAATTCACATCTTTGAATGGAAAACTGTTTTTAATTTTTTTATAAGCTGTTTGAACTCTATTTTTGAGGACACCTATTTACTCCAGCAGATCCATTGGTGGATCACACTTTATATGTACACATCGTAATGCACATCGTATGTAAACGAATGGATCCATACTTTTTGGCTTAAGGCGAGTGTGATAGAATTGTCTGCATTCAATCCTATCATGACCATGTAAAACTGATGAATAAGGGGTTCACAATGCCTCCATAGAATTTGCTCCATAGACCTTGTAAATGTTTTACTGTAAACACAAAATAACAGAGAGACGAGAAATGAGTTTCAGTGGTAATTGACAATGTCATCGAATGTATTAAATACACAGATTTTCTTTAAATACAGTAAGAAAATGTAAAAGGAAAGCATTTGTCTATGTCAAAAGAAATGTCAGTGTAACAGATTTTATTATTTCATTCAGATGAACTATGCATCATTTATTGCGACCATGCTTGCAACTTTATTAAAAACTCACCAGAATTGATTTCCACAGGAATTATGAAAAATACACCTGTTTTTGTCAGGAGTTTGTCATAATTCGATCATATCACAACAGTTTTATTGAACTAGTTGTTTTGTTTGTTTGTTGTTGGGTTTTTTGGCTTTGCAGCATAGTCAAAGGTGCATAGTCAAGGCCAAATAGGTAAATAGAAGGGTCAGTGTTTGTTTTAGATTATGTAATTATCATTGCATTATATCTCATAAGTATGCATATAGGTATTTGTAGGAAAAGTGCGCTTTTAGCACATTTATATAAACATTAGATGTTTATGCTTTATATATCTAGTCACATTAACACCTAATTATAAATCATTACAATTTGTATTTATTATAAAAAAAAAAATCTGAGATAATGATATCTGAGCATATTTCTCTCTGAATCATACCTGTCACTACAAATGTTTGTTGCATTATCCTTCCCTCTTGTCACTGATGGACCTGGTCTATAGAGAGCAATGTCACAGATACACGCTCCATTTCTTTTGACCTCTCACACTTAAGCAAACAAATGTTCCTCTCGAAACGCCCTTGTGTCTGATGAAGTACTTAAATGAACCAGCCAAACCAAAACCTGCATCTGCTCATATAAACATATACTGGAAAAGGGTTTTGGAATTTAGTCATATACATATCATAGGTATGATGTCTTTATGATTTTTAAAATGTGTGCAGACTTCATTTAACGCTTGCACTTTGCATTATTTTAGGAAATGGAAAAACACTAGTGAATTACAAAAGCTGTGAAGGAGTGCTGCGTTAACAATGTGGTAAATTGTTTTGTGAAGATGAGATGAACAATAAAAGGTTTTAGCACTAAAACTGAACCCAGTTGAGATTGAAGTTCTCTTTCTTTTGCATGGCTGTGCTGTGAAGTCATTAGCTCTTCTCCAGACTGACATTCATTTATTGTGCTTATAGTTGGCAGCCCGCATTTGGGAGATCCAGCATGAATAATGACATTTGCGTCAGAAATTTCCCTTCTAATGATCTTGGCTATTATTGTGAGTCATTGCTACTTTTTGCACTGTTCTTCTAGTTATTTAAATGTGCTTGTATTGTTTTTATTATCATTACATGTTTTCATATGGTTATTGATGCTGACATTAAGTTTCACTAGAAAAGAGAGAAAAGAAAAGAAATGCTGAAATATAACAATCAAATATTCAGAGAAATCCATCCGAGTTCTGCAGCAGCAGCTGTGAGGGCAAGAACTGTTTACAAAATGCACCATGTGGCCACCTTCTCCAATGATTTTAATGGTTTCTCAGGAGAAGACAGGCTGTCTTATACTAATAAGCAAAGCTGTAGCAGTGGGGTGAGGTTTCCTGACCTGTACTCACTGTCAGGTCTGTGGGTCAAGGATATAACTGAATGGCCAGAATTGCATACCCAGTGGAAAAATCCTGTGTCTGTATGTTGAATCTATATATTTTGGATGACTTGTGTGTGCTATGGACTGAGCTACTGCCTATCCAGTACATACAAAGTAAAAAAAAAACTACTGGCAAATCACAGTTGCATGTCTGGATTAGTATTAACTGTGTTGGAACTGATGGAAAAGGAAATTTGCTGACAAGCCTTAATGCAGAAGCCCCTAAAAATGGATCATGGTCAGAATGAGGATGAAAATGATCAATTAAATACTATTTAGATATATACTATCTACATATATATTATAATGATCCCTATATAAAATGAAAGCTCTAACGTGCAACACCTGAGTGTTTATCCTGAATGAGTTTAGCATTTGTTTTTGTACAGTAGCTATATAATAAATATAGCATAAAGATAGAATACCAGGATACACTGCACAATTCATGCAGCAAAAATTCAACACACATGCAAGTTAACACTCATTGTAATCAAAAAACCTCAAGCGACTCTCACTCATGCTGTAGGTAGGCTGTTAAAATACTGTGTTTGCACATTAACCTCGGTTGCTATAACAATTACAATTACTGCAGATTACACATGAAAGTGAAAGAAAATGGCAACTATTGAAAAGCATTAAACAGATAGTTCTGTCCAGACAGACCCCATTGGAGTTTTGAGCAGTCATTGGCAAGTGGATGAGTGATGCTGTTATTCTCTGCAGTGGGTCAGGTGACAGGCTGACAAGAAAGAGAACATGTAAAATTAAAAATGTAAATTGACAGACTAGAAGAAACTGAAATGTGGAGAAATGAGGAGAGCAGAAGGCAGCCGTCTCAGAGAGGAGGAGAGGTCACACTGTTAGCACGACTGTCAGTGCCGTCTCATTACACAAAGACAAACCAAAGCAGAACAAGCTGATGCTCCTGAATACTCACCACCATTTCAGTAGAGTTGTCAGGTCTGCAAAACTAAACTTGCTAATCAGTACTTATATCCCCCTCTAGTCCATTCACAGTTTCATCCATTATAATAAATTATTTTATAAGATTAATGTTTTAAATATTTTTTATCTTGCAAGACAAATATTTGGGAGAAAATGCAATGTTTGTAAATCTGAAACCAAACCACCAGTAGATGATAATAAATTACTGTTTTCATAAACAATCATTAGTCATTCATTCAACCAGCTGGTTCAAATTACTGATTCATTTAAAATCTAGGCAACTGTCTATGAAAGTGTTACTAAATCATTGACTCACTTAATTCATTCAAAAACAGGGATTCATTCAGTATCGGAAAAAAACAATGTGTATAGACAGATAGATATTTTTATCAACTGGTTTTATTTGAAAATGGCATTGTGTAAACTGATGGGTTGTTGTTTAGTGGATTTTTTTTCCCCCAGGGAGACACTGTTGCAATATAAGAGATCCTGTATCAGGACATGCCTTTCAAACATCTCTAAGAGTTTAGCCTTAAATGTGTGCAACAACACAGCCGCTAAACAATAGGCATCTCCGTTCCAGCACAGAATTAATGTCAGTGTGAGCCATGCAGAGACCTAAAGACAGGACTACGCCGCAGAACAGCCTCATGGGAGAGTACAAAGGCCAGAGCCAATCAGTCAGCTTCTCCATCTGTATCTTCCTGGACTTCTGCGACTCACAACAAACATGCCAAAATACTGAGCATGCAATAATATCTAATGCAGAAATGGAAGAAAGGCATAATGAGGGAGAATGAATGGGCCGCTCGTCTGGCAGTGGCGCCGCTGGCCGTCACGTGCTTCTTGATTAATGTCTTGTACTGGTTGCTCCTGAAGGGCCAGTAAAATATGAGGGCATATGTCAAGCTTCAGCTGGGCTTCTGGCATGTGTTCAGATCCTGTGGTTCCTCAGTGGCCTGCTGGGCGGTCCGGAGGGAGGATCTCTGTCTCCAAGGCTATAATCCCTTCATTTGCTGCTAAGCGTTGATTTCCAACGAAGACGGTGCAGTCAGAAGACACTATAAAATAAGTGAAAATAAGATTAATATGAATTCCTCTGAAGCAGTTCTTACTCAGAGTTGTAACAGAAATTTTAAGAACATCAAGAGTGTTGAAGACATGGCTTTGGATCTACAGATAAATCTGTAAAGGCTATTGTTTGCTAGCAATGAAAATTTTGGATGAACACTTTGTGTGCTATCTACAGTTCCACAGGTGCTACGTTCAAATACAGTACAAGATACCACTATTTTATACATTAAATACAATGTTTAATTTATTAGCTGTCACAAAGTATGAAATTAACACCTGCCAAACCCCTCCGCACAGCAGCACGCAACCTGTTCCGGAAATGCCTTTGCCTAACGTTAGACACAATTAATAAAATTACACTTACAGAACATATGTGTACATTTTGCAAAACAGACAGAAGAAGTTCTGTAAATGTGCATTTGTTTCGTTATGTACAGATTCAGTCGTGTGAGGAGTGAGCCTACATATAGCCTATAATATAATTAATATATGCATCTTTTATCAGCTGTTACTGCAGTTTTCAGTCACATGATCTTTCAGAAATCATTCTAATATAAAGATTTATTGCAAGTTTTGATGCCTAATATTTTATGGAACATTTTGTTCAGGATTCCTTTCTGAATAGAAAGCTTAAAACAACAGCATTGATAATAAATCAACATATTGGAAGGATTCTGAAGGATCATGTGACACTGAAGACTGAGGTAAAGGCTGAGGAAAATTCTGTTTTGCATCACTGAAATAAATTCTATAAAAAAAATGTTTGTTGTTTTTTTTATATAAAGAATAAACCAATCCAATGTATAATTTACATTTGAGACTTCACAACTTCACGCTTCATCGGTAATGAAATAAATAAAGCAAATTTGGCGTGCTGTCCGGGGAGCGAGCCGGGAGAATCGGCATACTCCGAACCCTAGCGGCTTGAACCCTAGGCGAGGTTTAGCATCCGCACGCTTTGGCACCTGCAACCCGATCGCTGGACGTCTGGCTCCTGGACGGGACGCGGCAGACCTCTCCAGCTTGCCAACAGCCGTGATCAACACCATCTCTCAGTCTAGGGTCGCCTCATCAAGGCAGCCCTACGCTCAGAGATGGGGTCTGTTCGTCGACTGGTGTTCCTCTTGCCACAAGGACCCACAGAGATGCTTGATTGCAGTTGTGCTTTCCTTCCTGCTGGAAAAGTCAGAGTGCAGGCTGTTCCCCTTCGACTCTGAAAGTGTATGTTGCTGCCATAGCAGCATACCATGATGCAGTGGAGGGTGAAGCACCTAGGTAAGCACCAACTTATCGTCAGGTTCCTCAGAGGTTCGCGCTGGGTTAATCCCCCGAGACCGCCCTCGATACTCTCTTGGGACCTTGCAGTCGCCCTAACTGGCCTGCGGCAAGCTCCTTTTGAGCCCCTAACAACAGTCTAGTTGAAATACCTGTCGCTGAAGACAGCACTGCTGATTGCTCTAGCCTCCATCAAGAGGGTTGGGGACCTCCAATCATTCTCCATCGACGGGGTGCCTAGAGTTCGGCCTGGCTGTTTCTCACGTTTCTCACGCTGGCTACGTGCCCAAGGTTCCTACCACACCTTTCCGAGACCAGGTAGTGAACCTGCAAACTCTGCCCCAGGAGGAGGCAGACCTGGCCTTAGAGTTACTGTGTCCTGTACGCGCATTGCGCCTCTACGTTGACCGCACTCGGAGCTTCAGACGCTGCCAGCAGTTCTTTGTCAGCAGAAAGGGAATGCTGTCTCCAAGCAAAGGCTGGCCCATTGGGTGGTGGATGCTATCTCCCTGTCTTATTTATACCAGGGAGAGCCGTGCCCCCTAGGTCTGAGAGCTCACTCCACAAGGAGTGTTGCTCTTACTCGACTTCCTTCACCAGTAGGTTGTGGCCTTAATATCTCCACAGTCAGCCAGAAGGCTGTGTTTTCCTTCACTTATTTCCATATCTTATCGAAATAGTGCATTCCCTTAAATAATCCGTGTAAGAAATCTTTATGTCTCTGCACCCACAACCCATGCTTCAGTTTAAAAAAAAAAAAGGCATCCCGCCAGGGCCCCTATTTGGCCCCCAGGGCGTTGGGAAGGTTACGTGCAGACTCTCCTGCTGACACACTTGCCTGTCGGTACCGGTGTCTCTGCATAACGCGGCCTTAGGGTCGTGGCCTTTTCCACGAGTCTGTTCCCATATGTAACATCGGAGTGAACTCGACTGAAGGGGAATGTCTAAGGTTACGTAGGTAACCCACGTTCCCTGAAGGAGGGAACAGAGACGTTACATCCCCTTGCCACAACCTTGGGACGTGCTGAAGCCGACTCGGCTCCTCAGCGAAAACCTGCAAGTGCAATCCAGCCTCTTATAATCACGCTGTGATAAGTTGCACCTGGCTGTGATTATTGCACGGCAATATTCATTGGCCTTTTCCAAAGATTCGAAGACGATTGGTCTCTAAAGGCAAGATCCCAATTGTAACATCCTTCAGGGAACGTGGGTTACCTACGTAACCTTAGACGTTTAGTTCAGCGACAACATCTCTGCTCTGACCATAAGCCACTGAACAAATAATCAGGTCCAAGATGGGTTCGTCAGTTTTTGAGGTCCTGCTGAAACAATTCCGTTGTGGTCTGTGCTGTTTGCAGAACGTTTGTGTGTTTGCAGCGCCTCTCTGTGTTTGGTTGCGTTGTGAGAATTTGCATGTTTGTTCTTAAGTTTGCAGTGCGTTGAGCTCTCTCGGCCACCGTATTCAATGATTGAAGTGTATCAGAAAGGTTCATCAAAGTTGTCCTAAGACAAGAACGCATTTTGGTTTTAGGATAACTTTGATGAAAGGTTTTGATCCGCTTCAAATGTTGACTACTGTATATCTTAATGCGTCATTATTTTATTTTAATGTATTTTTCAGGTGAATTATTACATACAGTTTGTTGTTATTTTTAATGAAGGTGATGAGAAAGCAAGATTTGTTGTATGGACATCACAAGAGGATGTTGCTGTGATCATGAGAAACTTGTATATCAGGACCTCTGTTATAATAATCTGATGTGTATTATTTTACAGAACATTGCATCTCTGAATTATTGCTTTTGAATGGTGAAAAAGTATGTTACTATGGTGACTTTAAAAATACACAACACTCTTGCTGGTGTGGGGAAACAGATGGTAACGTTAGAGGAAGGTGTTGTAGCAAGAAAGCATATTGGACTACTTTGATTTATCAAGACCTTAATGAAGCAAAGCTTTTTGGCATGTTGTCTTTCTCAGCTGCCCAAAATTGCTGTGGTAAGAATAAATATGTAAACAACATTTTGACAAACACTTTTTCATCATACCTTATTCTTTTTTTGTCACAGGTGCTGCTTTGATCCAAACCAAACTGGCCTTTTGTTGTTCCTCAGGTGAATTTACTTTGGAGTGTAGACTTGATAATATTTCATATTAGTTTTCTAAATTGGACTACCATTTTGTAATATATCCATGTACAATTCAGCACAACAAGGAATTTCTGATGCCCACTTATTTCCTTCTTTTGTGCATCTTTCCTATTCCGATTCTCACACAGCTCTCATGAAATATAAATAAACTCATAAAATATCTTTTCAGCTTTATGGGAACGCTGGAGCCAGTCACAGTCTGAGCTGCCCTCATCTGTCTCCTGTTCATATATTTCACATCTTTGTTAATGCCCTGTCATTTCAAAGTCGACTTTTCACTTGGTTTCATTCTGCTGACTCTTCAGTCGCCTCAAGGAGACACTGACTTTAATTAAAGAGTTAATGGTCAATGTTGATCGCATTCATTTGTCTTTCTTTGTTCTTAGTATCACATTATATAAGCACATTTCAAATGTTGCACACAATCCATTCCATGCCTTCTGTTGTCTGACTGATAATATAGACTTTATAAAGTCAGAGGTCTTTTCGTATAATTGTACAAACATGCACCTTCATGCATTGTGTCTTTTTGCTGTCAAATCCTTTCTGATTTTATCAAGTAAACATAAGAATAACTTCAGTAATAGATAAACACTTATTGAGCTGAAGGCGCCTGACTTTACTTGATTA
Organism: Enteromius paludinosus; assembly: GCA_032361165.1. Classification (NCBI taxonomy): domain Eukaryota; kingdom Metazoa; phylum Chordata; class Actinopteri; order Cypriniformes; family Cyprinidae; genus Enteromius; species Enteromius paludinosus. The sequence goes on from JAUMHQ010000053.1 coordinate 23,649,155, forward strand.
TCCAGACATCCTTTGTAGAGTCTCAAATTTCTTTTGTGGAATGTGTATTTGTTCATCTCTGAGTTATCATTGTATTGTATTGCATTCAGTTTTGATAATGTAAATGTAATTTTTCTAAGGCATATTATTGGAGATATGGAGTGATGATAGATAATGTCATAGATATTGCATTTATGTCATAGGCATCGGAATGTCACCATATAAATAATAGCATCTGCACAAAATTGCTTCTTTTTGCTCAGTTTGAGTCTCTGATTAAAATTAGGCTGTTATTTCATTATCATACTACATAAAACTTTTTTTTTTATTATTTTTTTTATTTTGTCTAAGGGTTCAATAAATGTTTTGGGGGGGGTTTCTGACTGTTATTTAAGATAGCAGGCTTTATGGGGTTAAACTGACAGCTGCATTTTACTCTGTCAAAAGACATCTCTTCACCTAGATAAACATAAAAATACTACCAAATTTGTCATTCAAAGCAGTGCTTGCCTAAAAATAGGTACAAGGTTTGTTGTGATGGGACAGAGACCACAAGGGGAAACAATGGAGACAAAAAAAGAACTATATAGTCATGCATTATGGCTTAACAATTTTTTAAATGTATAGTGGATTGCAGTGGTGAGATGCTGTAGAGTCCCTGCAGTAATCTGATGCTGACGGGCCTGGAAGATGTGGATTTGTGCTCTGCAAATTGCATAATTACCTGATTTGCATAATTCCTTTAGTGAATCATGTGCTAAAACAACGAGAGAGCCTGTGCAAATGAAGCCAAAGCATATGATACGAGCTGTCAAGTGTGGTCTGGGACAAACTAAAGGTTGCAGGAAAAAGAAATAGAAGAAGAACAGGAAAGAACAAAGCCTTCATTTTGTATGCTTCAATAGGGAATATATAAAGCAATTTTCATCAGTTGGAATGTTTTTTAACATTCAAAATGTGCATTTGTGTTTTTATTTTTCTTTCCAAACATTATGGATAAGTTACATTTTAATATTTTCTAAAACGTAAAGATATTTCATTAAAAAGGTGAGTAAATTACATTTCTGTAACATTTTGGCCAGACAACTTGTTCTTTTAATGTAACTGGAAGAGTGTTTGTTCATAAATTCAAAAGAACTTTGCTCATTCTGTTTGATTAGACGTCATCTTTACACAGCCAGTCAACAGTAGCCATGTATTCTTACTGAAGAACATTTTTGTTTGAAATATATTGCTAACATAAATGACTGAAAAGTTATTATCTTTAAATTATCTTTATGTAAGTGTTTATCGTACAGTTGTTACAAGTGTTACCTGTATCATCAGTAAACAGTGTGAGACTGTGTTTGTGGTGCCATCAGCCAATCAGTGCTTACAGGTCATTAGTGGCATGGCATTTATGGCAAAAAAATGTCCTGTGTTTCCAAACAAAAAGACAGAGACAGAAAACTCCAGGTATTATAGACCTGCTTTGCCAACAAGAAAAGAAAATTGCGCTCCATCATTTAGTTTGAAGCCCTCAAAATAGTGAAAAGACTAAAATATGAAAGGCCATTTCTTGCATGTCATATAACATTCATATGGAAATAAAAGGTCACCTGCGTCTACCATGTTAAAACTCATGCTCCAGCACATGCTTTGCTTGACACAAAGTGAAAGCGCTCTGGTGTGTGGGTGAGTTTGCGCTCAACTAGCCAGTTTACAATGAAACGCCTTGAGGTTTATCAATCTTTTACCTCTTCTGTAGAATCTTTGCAGAGTCTTCTTTCACACAGATAAAGAGCTTGTGAAAACCAGCAGCCTTGAATAAGTCCATGTAATTTCCAGCAGAATATTAAACAATTTTCAATGTTCTTTCTTCCATTTGAGAACCAATCTTAAAAGCTGGGCCTTGGCATTTGCTTTGCTATTAGCCCAGGCAAGTCAAATCCAGCAATTATGAGCAAAGGAGTGACTTTTGGAGTATAGACTATTCTGTCCTTACTACCTTTCTTAGCATTGAACATGGTAGTTCTCTTGCTGTCTGGGTCAGAAAGAAAAAAAAAGCGTGTTCCAAAGATGAAGGTTGAAGGGTTCGATTGACACAACTGAATTTTCATTTCAGTTGAACTATGCCTTTGAGCCAGTAATTTCTATCGTTTCGTGTAGTGTGCCAGTATGAAATATGTAACAGAGGGGACTGACAAGGGTGGATCCATTTGCAAACTGTAATCAAAAAACATAGTCAAACAGGCAGGGTCAAGAACACAGCAAACGGGTGTGGCAGAGACAATACACAGGAATAATCCTGATCGGATCAGCAAACAGTATCCAATACAAGGCAAGTGTATACTAACATTACTTTTTTTTTCCAGAAACTGATATCAGCATCATTCAGTCCATCTGGAATAACATGAATAAAAAACTCCAGAACATCTCCAAGACACTTGAAGCAATTTGAATCAAACTTGAATGAATTTCTGCAAATTTCCAAGCAAAACGGTTTACCAAATTAGACAAACATGTATGACGGGATTTGATTATCTTCATCTAGAACTGGTTGAATAATAGAAAGCTCTATTTTTGTAAGTAACACAGTAACTGCTCATTACTGTGATCCTTTCATGTGAGTGATTATTTTGCAGGCAAGACTCCATATTAGCAATTCCAAACTCTCTCATTAATTGCAACGCAGTTAATTATTTAATGCCACACAAAGAAAAACCGGTCCAATATTTGTGAAAAAAATCATATTCCATACTTTCACTCAATTTGAAAAATACTCAAGGGGTGCACCCTCTTATAGAAACAGAAGTAAAACTCACTGCTGTGATTGGCTGACTCATCTCACTGTAGCCACACCCTCTTTTACAGCATGTCAAGTGTTTTGATGCTTAAGATGGTAAGTGCTGTGATCAAGCCATATTAGAACCTGTGGCAGAGGGAAGTTATACAGTGCAACCACAATGGCAATAAGCAACAGTAAATCACTAGCCACACATTGTGTGAAGGGTTAATAATAGCAACAGTAACATCACCAGAATGTTTTGCCCCATAGACTCTCATTATACATGCATTGCTGTAAATGAAATTACTGCCACAGATGCAGTCGATGGTGCTTAACTTGTTTTGATCCCATAACATTATTTAATGTAGATGTTAGTATCGTTTCTCCAACCCGCAGCAGATCACTGAAATGCTGCTTTATAGTGTTGTTAGCACATAACAAATCGCTGCTGCAGATTAACAGAAAGCTAAAGTGTTCATAAATACACAAGCATCTGATTGTGGTAAACTCCGATCAAACTCTGTGAATGATTAGTGATGAAATGCCCAAACTGAGCGTTTACACCCATAGATTTCACCATTCCGCCCCTGGACGACCTCCTCCAGCCACTCATATGAGATTACAGTGAGGAAATGATGCAATATGTCTTAAATAGCTGTCCCATTACAGTCAAGTTGCCAGACATGTGCTGTCTGTATCCATTGCCGTCCGCTGGGACATAGATGATAGCGGCGCGTCATGGATGTAATTGCTCTAAATCTGATTTGACTAAAAGGCTTCATCGTTCAGATGCTCTTTTGGGCGGCGTGTGTTACAGAACGAGGTCGTGCTTCCATTAATCTACAGCTCAGTTAGCAAGTCCTCCTCTTGTTCCTCTTCAGATCTCCAGGTGTGATGCTCTCTGCTCGACACTAACCGGACATTCAATTTGCTTGCTTTTGTTGTGTATGTTTGTGCTTTGACTGACTTACTCTGACTTATTCTTTTTGCTTGAGAGAATGTTATTCACCTTTTTTTTCAAGTCTTCTGGGCCATTAGGTAATATAGGTAAATAACGAGGAGAATAACAACATGCAGTAAATGGTAAAACTGTTCAAATCAAATAAATGCAATAAATACAGTGAGCTGAAAATATTTAATATATATATATATATATATATACACACATTATATATAAATTCTCTAATTTTGACCAGTACTGTATGCTTCTGCTTTTCTGCTCTCAAATGCAAAACTGCTCCTACATGTACAATGGTGGAAATTATACTTTTGTAAATTGATTAATTAAGTATATACATTCATGAAAGTATTGTGGAGCCCAACATACAGTAATTGTACATGAGCAATTTTTCTGTGCCTGCAGCTCAAACAGGAACACTGTTATTTTATTTCTAGTGAACGTTCTTGAGAGAAGTTGCAAACATCAATGTTTTTGTGCTCTCCCACTATTTCTAAAAAGGCGCCATGGGATGATTCACATTGTCATCTCTGAACGCATGTGACATGTCTCCACAGCACTTTAATAACTTTGGATCATTAGGTCACAGCCAGCACAGCACTGCTTCTAAGCTCATGTATTCACAGTTATTGCAACACTAACATTATGTGTGGTATTTTAAAATAACATGGAAAATACATTTTTATGCAGATGGATTTTTGTAGTAAAAAAATAGGTGTTCATTATACTTTAATTTCACAGCTGATTGGTTTGTGTTAGTGACCATTCTGAGAAAGGTTATTATCATTCACTTAAACTACCATTACTTGAAATAAAATAAAAGCTAATAAAACTATTTTTTTTAAATAATAAAAATGATGAAAAAGACAAGATGACTAAAAGTGACAAAGAAATAAAAGAAAATGAAATATTAACAAACATAGGTTTGTGGTTATTTGTAAAAACTTTATTTCACAATCACATGTAGAATTTGGTCATTTATTGTTGTCTCCTCCAAAACTATTGGGACAGTGAGGCCAATTCCTTTATTTTTGCTGTAGACTGAAAAACATTTACATGCCAGCTTTTACAGTATTTGCAGGTATTTACATCTGGGTCTGCTCAGGTGTGTGTTCACGATGAGTGTGTGCACTTTGGATGGATTAAATGCAGAGCACTAATTCCAGGTAAGGGACACCACACCTGTCCACAAGTCACTTCTTTTTCACTTTCATCTGACACACAACTAAGAAGATATCACCTTTTGTTTGAACCCACCCATTTTTTATGTGAGCAGAAGTATTGAAACAGATATGAATTAGATTAAATTAGATTAAAGTGAATACTTGCAAATCCTTTTCTTTCAATAACTGCATTAAGACCCATTGACATCACCAAACTTTTGCATTCATCTTTTGTGATGCTTTTCCAGGCTTTCAGAACAGGGTCTTTCAGTAGTTGTTTGTTTTGGGGAGTTACCCCCTTCAGTCACCTCAGGTAAAAGGCATGCTCTATAGGGTTTAAGATTGACTTGGCCAGGCTAAAACCTTCCACTTCTTGTCCCTGTTGAGCTCCTTTGTTGTTTTGGCAGTGTGTTCTGGGTCATTACTTTGTGTATGATGAAGGATTTCCCAATATGCGTGGTTGCATCTTTCTTTAAATTGGCAGCAAAAATGTTTCTGTAAACTTCTGAGTTCATTTATCTGCTGCCATTGTGCGTTACATCATCAGTGATTAATGAGCCCATCCCAGAAAAAGCCACGGACACCCAAGCCATGACATTACCTCCACTGTGTTTCACAGAACTCACTGTACACTGAACTCACGAAGTCTTCAGTGAACAGTAGTTTGTGATACCTTCTCCTGCTCTCTGGAGGTTGTTGCTTATCTCACTTACAGTTTTAGAGTCTTTCCTGACACCTCTCACAATGTTTCTGTCATCAACTGCAGTTATTTTCCTTGGTCTACCTTTTTTATGTATGTTACTCAATGGCTTCTTTCTTCTTCAGGACATTCCAAATGGCTGTGGCCAATGTGTGTGGAATTGCCCTGATTGGTTTTTCTTCTTTCCTTCTGATATATACATATATATATAGACACCTCTCTGGTTTTCATGTTGCTTGCACATCATAACTATAAATGCAGTTTAAATGCACAACATTCAGTCACATGTTCCAATACTTTTTCTGACATAAAAAATTGGTGGGTTCAAACAAAAAGTGATATCTTTTAAGTTGTGTGTCAAATCCAGATGTAAATACCTTGAAATAAAAGCTGGCATCTCTTGTCTGATATTCCTCTTTTGATATAAAGCCCAAATGCTTTCAGTCTACAACAAAAAATAATGGAATTGGCCTCACTGACCATATACTTTGGAGGGGAGTGTATATACTGTTGCCTCTGGGCAAAGACAACACAAAAAGGGAACTGCGTGCAAGCCCCGAAGGGTGGATTTATTTACAAAGTGCTTCCAATAACAACCAAAACCTCTTCCCTCTTCAGTGGTGTGGTGATCCGTGAAACCAAGGTGATCCAGGTAAGTGGTGCAGCGAGGCCAAGCGGTCATGGGCTGAAATCTGGGGAGGTAAAGACACAAGCGTGAGCATCAGCGGTTTGTTAGCTTGGAGTCAGTGCTCAGTTTACCAGGCATCTCACGCCGGTATTTAAGCTGGGGCTTCCCGTGACCGATTGGCCCGTGGCGATTATTCCCAGGTGCTCCTGATGATTTTCAGGGCGACGTTGATGAGCTACGGGGATTCCCGCCCCCCCCCCCCCCACCCCTAAGCGGCGTCCTGGTCCAGGTGGATCTTCAAAGAGGGGAGACA
>JAUMHQ010000053.1:23688750-23701571 GCA_032361165.1 Enteromius paludinosus
CATATCTTAAAACATGTCAGTGTCATTGTTCTGTGTTAAGATGCACACCTGTAATATCTTCTTATAAGGCATTTTTCAAGTTGCTTAAATATCTTAATTAAACCAATGCCTAGTCCTGGCTTAAGCTAAGCCCCGTTTGTGAAACCGGGCCTAAAGGTTTTTAAAGAGGTTCACTTTTTACAATTTTAAAAGGCTTCCTCATAACATAGTTAATACAGTCTACTCGGATTGCCCAAAAAGCATCTGAGCAGCTCATTCAGTCCAACCAGTGGACAACAGGGGGAGTTTGGGAAACATTTATTATACAATAATTCTGTTTATTAATGCTAATGATGCAGAACTTTCACTCTTCAGATCTGAGGAGTCAAGAACAGATCAGTCTGTAGAGTTTAAAGAGTGAAACGAAACAAGCAGGATGGATATGTAGAGAACAGGAGCTCAGCAGACGTTCAGAGCTCGTTCCGGTTTCATAGGGAATACTTGAAGACGTGTGTGTGTAAGGCTTAATTTGAGGATTCTGCGAGTGCTTCTTTGATGTTTTGTCTCGTCTTAATAAGATCTTCTTGTTCACACTTCACATCAAGGGAAATCTCACTACAGCAGAAGCTTTCCAATGGCTTCCAGGCGCTTACACGTTCCAGTTTGTATAAAAACGTGCTAATTGAACACACAAGTGTGAATGACAAAATTATATAAAATATCATGACTTCTGCAAAAAATATGAAAAATGTGCCAATTAACACATTAGAATGATTTCTGAAGGATCATGTGTCACTGAAGGGCTAGAGTAATGATGTTGCATTTTCAGCTTTGATGAAGGGAATAAATAACAGTTTACTGTATGTTCACGTAGAAAGCAGCTGTTTTAAATTGTAATAATATTTCACTGTTTTACTGTATTTTTGGTGATCTTGGTAAGCAGAAGAGACTTCTTTCAAAAAACTATTTGAATTTTTGAGCAGTACTTGATTTTTATGTTTGTTTTCATTGTCTTTCATAGACTTTTTACTGATGTCATCTGATCATGAAGCACAAATTCATGCAATTTAACCAGCAAATTTTAGCCAAAATAGGATGACCAGAACTAAAAAAAAAAAAAAAAAAAAAAGCTGGCAGTCAGAAGAGGAAAAAAACAGATTGTTAATTGGGAGTGTAAGATAGAAATCGGTCTCCATGCGGTCGCGTCACCGGGTCTCACTGCCACCCAGACCAGCCGGCGGTCCTTCAGCGGGCGGAAGTGCCTCATTTAAACGCTACACGCCATATTTAACATGGGGGATTTTTTTCCTGTTACCATCATTGTGCTTATTCACTGAGGAACTGTATGTCTCTCTCTCTCTCTTTTTCTCATGCTGTCTGTGCAGTGCACTAATGATGGTGCTGCGGCGGGAATATCAGGTAGTTACATAACGGCTTCTGCATGTTCCTCTTCCTGAGGATGTCAGATCCACAGCTTTTCTGCAGATTACAGCTGCTAACAACCACACAAGCAATCTCAGGCTCTGCACTGCACGTAAAAAAACACTAAAGGGCCACTGTCTTCTTCTCTGATAACGGACAAAGCGACTGACCCTCTCAGGAGTGAGTAAAAGCAAGAGAAACTGCCGAGCTGAGTTCACATTTCCAGTAAAATGCAAAGTGAAAGTACAAGCAAAGCAAATCACTAGTATCTGCTACACACTGGAAACAGAAGTACAAAGAGCATTCGAACACGCAGGACAAATCAGATGATTGCGTGTCTAAACGTAAATTTGTCTTCTCACGAACAGTATCCCCTGTTTATTACCAGACATCAGGACATCAGTGACCACAACAAAACACATGTGGCGCTTGAATGAAAACAGACTGAACAAACTCACTTAATCTCAATGCATCAAAGGCTTCTGTAAACAGCAAGAGCAAGAATCCTTCACTCACCCTGAGACTTTACAATGAACATCTTATATTTTACATCTTATATAAAACGCAACCCTTAAACTATAGCCTAGGCCAAACTGAAGAGGTTCAAATAAAGTAGAACTAATGGCTATTTGTCTTCTCAAAAAATCTGTCACAAAGTTATCGCAAATACTGTATATTTCTCACTGTCACTGTCAGATAAGTCAAAAATTGTATTAAACATCCCCTAAATACATCAATACCAACAATACTCATTATTATAGGGATAAATAGCTCTTTAACATAACAATTGCAATGCTGTTGCTCTTGAATGTACTGAGAAAAATCTAATCCTTTCTAAACAATCTCTATGAGATTTTGTTAATTGTTTCAAGTTGAACACATTGATTATTAATTATATTAGCACATCAGTAAAGGCCAGCACATATTAATATTCCGCTTACCTGAAGCTTTGGTTCTCAGACACAGAAAAACACCTATGAAACATATGATGCTCCTCATGTTCAGATGTTCGTTTAGCTCTAAATGTGCCTCTTCTGATGGACTCGACAACTGTGACTGATGTTTCAGAAGAGTGATCAGAATATTCCACAATCAACACTTCCTGAGAGAGAAATGAACATTACTTTGACGTATAAATAAGAGTAAATGCAATATATAAACCCAGTAGTCAACATTCAAAGTGGATCGAAACCTTCAAAAACAATACCTATTCTTGTCTAAGGACAACTTTGATGAAAGGTTTTGATCCACTTCAAATGTATGTACTGTATGTATTTATATAGATAGATAGATAGATAGATAGATAGATAGATAGATAGATAGATAGATAGATAGATAATACAGTACATATTTTAAACTAATGGACAGCTAATAGCTAATGGAGTTGAGTCGTACGAAATGAACTTCTTCATTTGTGCTATTCATATTATTTAGATAATTACTGTAAAACTAAACCGAACTGAACACACATCAGATTCACACTCTCACACGATTTACTCGTTTTAGCTTCATTCACTTTCGTTCGCATAAAAGTTGTTAAAAGTTATTAGAACCGCGTTACAGCGCATCTAGAAAGTCACCACGAAAGCAAGAGAGAGCATGAGAGAGTTACTGTAACCAAACACAGTCCTATTTCACAAACATCAAGCCGTTAGGCTGGAACACAGGAGAAAAGAGTTTTACCTCGCGCTGGAAACGCGGCTCCGGCAGATCAGATCCAGCGGTCAGTCAGTTATTCAGTCCAGCTGAACCCTCAGCACTGACATCATCAGCATTGACCCTCCCACTTCACACAACAACACTGCTCCCCTCACACACAACACAACAAACATTCAGCAAATCAGCTTTCACACACGGTAGATGATATAGATTAACGCATTCATGATATGGCAGCCTACTGATGAAGGACGACCATACGTGTGACCCTGGAGAGCAAAACCAGTCGTTAATTAATCCGAAATTAAGATTTATACTGTACATGATCTGAATAAATAAGTTTCCCATTGCTGTATGATTTGGATGGATAGGACAATATTTGACCGAGATACAACTAAATGAAAATCTGGAAGGTCTGAGGGTAGAGAAAAATCTAAATGATGGGAAAATCACTTTTAAAATTGTCGAAATGAAGATCCTATCAATGCATATTACTAATCAAAAATTAAGTTGTAATATATTTTCTAAATACCTTCATGGAATATGATCTTTACTTACTATCCTAAGGATTTTCATATCAAATCAATAATTTTTCATTTTTAAATCAATAATTTTGACCCATACAATGTATTTTTGGCTATTGCTACAAATATACCCAGTGGTCCAGGGTCACATCTATATACTGACGGATGCTGAAGAGGAGTAAAGGACACTGTCACAGCGCCCTCTACAGCTGCAACAGATTATACGTTTCACTTTTTTATTCCATTGTACTTCTTATTTTTGTATTATTATAATTAACCTAATGTACATTAGTTTACATTTTTTTTATAGTAATATTAATAAAAAGTTAATATAGGACTGGATTGTAATGAGAGAGAAAGAAGAGTGAAGCGGATAGAAAGAGATGAGAGGAGAGGTGGATGTTCTAAAATAAGTGACGGAGAGGGGGGAAGAGATGAGAAGGGTGTTGTTGTGTAACGGTGAGCAGAAAGACAGAACGGAAGTGGACAGAATGGAGGAAGAATAGAGGATTTCTTTGTACTGTAACATTGTATTTGGTGCACATTAATAACCATCTCGGGTTCGATCTTGGTTAGACAGCTTCAGTTTTTTAAATGTCTAAACACTTTTTCAGTCTTCAGGACTGAAGAACATTCAGATATCAGTGCCTTTTGTCTTAAGATGTACACAAGCAATGTTTTTTGTTTTGCTTGTTCTTTAGGCATGCTCATAGCAATTACTTAATTGTCCTAATTGAACAATGGCTTAATCTTGGTTTATATCTGAATGTGTTTAAACACAGAACTGCTTGTCTATGGAGAGCGTTTACATGCTGTGTTAATTACATTAGAGAAATGAGTCTAATCGATTGAGAAAACTGTGCATTCTGTTTCGCATCACGAGTAGCTCGTAGAAAAACAATTCATTACGAATAAGTTCTTATAGTTGTTGCACATTTGCTGTAAATATTTGGCTGAATTTTGATAATCGTGACTCTTTTCACTTTTGATGAACTTTCATTTTCTCCATGTTTTGCACAAAGAAAAGCAAGGAACTGTTGTCAATTGGTTGTTTAAGTGTTTTACCTAAATGATCGACAACTTGTGGATGTTTTTCAGACATAAAAGTGAGTTTGAGTGGCCTTTTGTCTTCAAAGTTGCTTCTGATGTACATGGACAGACAACATGAAGCTTATTCTGCACGTATACCGTCCACACAGTCAATCACAGGAAGTGCAGTCTGTCCGTCTGAAAGCGACTTCCAGCATGGTGCCGCTTGTTTCCATGTCATCAGCAAACAACACGTTCAACAAAAGGGAAAGTGTCTGTGCGCAGGCCATACATTTCCTTATGGCCCTCTGAGGATCTGGTCAAGGACACGAGCGACAGGCAAGAGCCCACTCCCTATGTGTCCGTTCAAACTAATTTATGATTTACTTACTGCTAGACTGAAGACTTTTGCATGCAAATGCAGATTTGACTAATGAGGTCACTGCTGCAGTGACAGTGGAATGTAACTTTTGCATGCAATTTGTGTTGCATATTTTGTGTTTTTCAGCAAGGTTGCATGAATAAACCCCCTTGTTGTTGGTGTCAAATGGCTCCAAAACATATACCGGTATACCATTTTAATAATTGTATACCGTTTAATTTTTTAAATGTTTAATAATCTTGTTTTTGCACTTGACTTGGCAACTATAGCAATTACTTAATTGTCCTAATTGTGATATGGCTTAATCTTGGTTTGTATTTGAATGTGTTTAAACACAGAACTGCTTGTCTATGGAGATCATTTACATACTGTGTTAATTACATCAGAGAAATGAGTCTAATCGATTGAGAAAACTGTGCATTCTATTTTGCTTCATGAGTAGCTCGAAGAAAATTAATTACGATTAATTACGATTTTTTTTTTTGCACATTTGCTGTAAATATTTGGCTGAATATTGATAATTGTGACTCTTCTCACTTTTGATGAACTTTCATTTTCTCCATGTTTTGCAAAGAAAAAAAACATTTAAGAGGTGATTTAAAAAAAAAAAAAAAAAGCATGATGCTTGAATAAAATGGTTTGTTTTGTTTAAAAGCAGACACTCTGTTTTTTGGAAATACTGCATGTTCAGATTTATATATTAGAGAAATTATCTATAAAAAATATAATGATCAAATGCCTATAGTGACTGGCAACTTAAAAAAAAGAAGAAAAAAAACTTTTGTGGAAAGAGTAAAAAAAACAAACATGTTTTATGCATTATGCTGTTGTTGTTGATCTGACCTTCATCAGCACACCTGACTTCCTCCTCACACATTTCCTTCCTGGTGTTTCAGACTTCAATCAGGTAGGCTATTCGTCTGAGAGGATGTGACATTCCACACATAACCTGCCGTGCTGTTATGAAAACGCTTACAGCTGTTTGTTCAGAAGGACACATCCTCCTGTTCGACGAACGAGTTTTCCTCTTCCTCCCGACGGCAGACGAGCGCTCCTCGGAGGATACGCCGGATACCTGTGCAGAAGTTTCGTTCTGTTCACGGGAAGCGTGCCAATGAAGTGTGAAGAACCTTAGACGATTTCAGCAGCCTCAGCTTGGCTTATTTTTGAGCTTTAGAGGTAAACAACTGTCGGTTTGAGTCTACAGCAACCAGACACACTTAGAATATGGTAGGCCTAGTTACAGAAGAAAAAAAGCAATCACTGAACAACAGTTTTTCTCATTTCTCTAAAGTGAGGTCAATGTTCTCAACACAGCTCAGAACACTTTAATCATTCTGAACAGTTTTCATGCATTTCACACAAATTATAAATCCCATGGCTATTTTTCTTCAAAATAATGTTTTAATCATTTTCAAATGGCATGAATTATTTTCTCAGTCAGACACAACCACCACCAAATGTACAGTGACAAGAAAACATATGTGAACTAATTTTACATAAAATGTGATCTGATCCTCATGTACCAACAACAGACAAACACAATCTGCTTAACTGACAACACAAACTATTCTAATTTATTGTGTCTTTATTGAATGCACCCACTAAACATTGCCAGTGCTGGAGGAAATAGGCTTACTTTTTTCTTGCCATTGTACCTAAAAATGGACGTTCATCTAACATTTTTTAAATAAAAAAAAAAGAGTCAAAAAAAATTACTATATGTTGTATATACACTTCATCCCAGCAAACAAAAATATTATTAAGTTAACTTTTATGTAGTAAAATGTCAATTTTAAAGTTCTGTCCATTATTAATTCAAATATATAAAACACTTTGAAACTTTGGAAAGACTTTATTTTATGGTGTCCATAATACAGAGTAATTACCTAGTAGCCGTTGTACACTCTTAGAAATAAAGGTAAAAAGTTGTCAATGGGGCAGTATCTTTTCAAATGGTACATGTTTGTACCTAAAGGGTCCATTTGGTAACTTAAAGGTACATATTAGTACTTAATGTGTACATTTGAACCTAAAAGTGTGCCTTTTGAAAAGATGACAGCTTTTGTACCTTTTTTTAATGAAAGTATACTTAAAACAAAATGTACTTACCATGTAACTACAGTTTGTACAGTTATGTAATTAGTAGATGTAATAGGCTGCTACTGTTACAGGTCAGACCGAGTCTGTTACACAGCTGCTTTTGTAGCCAAAAGATTGCCACATATGACTTCATACAACGAGATTATAAATGCATGTATACACAGGCATAAGCAACTTAAAATAAAGTCTATGAAGATTGCACTTCTGCAACTTAGTTTAATTTAACCTATTAGTACACAGCTTAAGTCCATGCAATTCCTTTCTAATTGCATTAAAATTTCAGAATATTACACAGGAATAAGCTACGTAAAATAAAGTGTTTCAAGATTGTACTTAATGTGAAACTCGGTCTGTAACACATGTGTAACAGTGCAAACTGTAATTACAGGCAGTTACGTAAATACATTGTATTTCAATGAAGTAAAATACTACTAATTACCCAATTAGGTAATTACTCTGTACACCTTCAAATAAAGTGTTACCGAAATGTTTATACTCTGGGAAAAAAAAACATGTTCACTCCAAATTTTTTTCACTTAAAAACAACTGCAAATATTTTTATTGGTTTTACACAAATCACTTAAATTCATCTACAGTTTGTCCAACCACAAGAACTGCAGTTTAAGTCTGCACTTAAGAAGAGTGAAACCAATAGAAAGACATGAGCAGAGAGGAAAATGTGATAAAATGAGGAGAGGAGAAGAAGAGGGAGAAGAAATAAATATCTACTTCCATATTTCTGAGTATTGCATGAATATTGATACTGATAGAGAGGCAGGTTGTGTAAATGCTAAAAGAACACCACCAGACGCAGTGGAAGATGTTTCAGAGCTTATTAAACATGAATCTCCAGACAAGAATATATCCTGCAGTGCAATGTGGTGCAATTCTACATGCATGAGTGAACTTCTGAAGTCAACAGATAATACTCTTTTCTAAACTCAGTAGAGAATACACAGGTTTGATATTTAGAATTAACCTTTAATAAATCATTACTAGGAAAAAATAACAAACGCAGTGCTTTAGTTAAACTGTCTGTTTATTGTGTTGAGAGCAACTACATCACTTTTGAGAAATGTGTCAAATCAGTTGTGATACAAAAATGCAGTGTTATGTGTTTAAATATGTGTCTGATTATCAGAATGTTCTCAGTGAGTCCACTAGAGAGCAGTGCTGATACAAGAAAAACAGCAGATCTCATCAGGGTTTTTATAGTTTAGTTAAAACCATTAAAAATGTTTTTTGGGTAAAATAAACTTCAGCTGAAATGAAACAAGACAATAAAATATCAAAATCTACACTATTCCAGCCGTGAAACCATTACTCATCGCCATTTAGTTTCCATTTAGTTTAACTTGATATACTAAAAAAACTCACACTAAAACTGAAATAAAAACTGGGTTATAAGTGTGGGTGAACCTTTGAAAAGCTAGTTCATTAAAAAAAAAATAATAATAATTTGCATAAATATTTAGTATGCAAGAAGGTAAGTGTTATTTGTGGTATTATTTATTAATTACAATTGTATTAACTTTATATTTTATTAATATTTCAGTTTAGTTTTAGGTTAATTCTATTTACCCTTGTGTTTGAGTAATTTTAATGATTCAATTTATCCTCTATTTCAGTTGCCAAGGCAAAAGCTTCCATGAAATATATTTATTTCAGCTTTATTTCAATTAATGAAAATGATTTTAGCAATTTGAACATTGGCAACACCGGTAAGAAACATGTATTTATTTATTTACCTAATGCAGATCACTATATTTTATATGCTATGTTATAATAAACTTTATACTATATTCTTATTAAATGTCAAGGAAAGTGTATTTAGTTTATTACAGTTGTATTATCTTTTTTATTATTTTATTTTATTTTATTTTTTTTAAATGCTTATAAAATTTATGCTTATAAAATTTAATTTAATTTCTTACTGTTTCTTTTGAAATATGACCCAGCATGTTTGTGACATTTTTATGCTGCACTAACCAGCTCTTGGCATGATTCAGATCTGAAGGACAGGGACTCTTTTATCACCCTTGTGCCTTAGAGCTGTGCACTCAGTAGTGTGCTGCTCTAGAGGGCGACAACTGCACCTGAAAACCAAAGTAGAGGCCTACTTCATCTCCGTTATCTGCAGTGGTCAGCAGACCTGCACTGCACTCCAGGACTGTGTTCTGGTCAGGTGAGATAGTAACACATTAAAGCAATAAGTTCATGAAGATGCGTACACTTTAGTACGCTTACTTTAGAAAAGTGAAGGTCATTGTTAGCCAGGACGTGGAACGATGCTGCTCTGAAATCGCTAAAATCACGGCTTCACAGGGAACACTGGTTTTATAAAATAGTTACTACAGAAACTGGAAAGATAAAAGTCATAGTTATGACACACCAAGTCGAAATGTGACATTTAAAAAAACTTGAGATTATAACATACAAAGTCATAATTATTTAAAGAATCATTTCAAAATCAATTATTATAGATTATACTGTACATAAAAAATTTCAATTTGCCATATCATAATTTTGACTATTTGTGTAATAATTATGACTTTTGTGTCATAATTTCCACTTAGTATGTTGTCATTTCAAGTTTGACATACTAAGTGGAATAATTGTTATGGAATCTTCTAAAAGTTATAAGTCTATAAGTCAAAATTATGACTAAGTCAATACATTAAAATGATAGTGTATTAAGTCATAATTATGAGATTATGAGATGAAAGCCAAAGTCTGAATTGTGACATGCTACCAAGTCAAAATATGACCAAAAAAATAATTATTGACTTTTTGTGTTATAATTTGTACTTTACAACATAATTTAGACTTGTCTCATAAATATGACTATATGAATATATGAATATAAAAATTATGACCTATCAAAAATTAGCTATGAAAGCACCTCGGCCACTCATAATCAAAAACCAGAATAGTTTTATGATTACGGATATGATTTTCCGTCTGGAGAAAATCACTAAAGAAGGTCGTGTTTAAATAAAGTCTGGATTTGTCTGACCATTAGCATTAAACGCACACAGCGAAGAGGCCTTTCTAAATGTCAGCTCGACAAAAACACACATAAAAGTTTAAAGCGGCTTTAGAAAATCTGAAGGTTTCCGAATCCCAGTGTAACTGAAGAGAGCTATGAAGTTTGAAGGTTTTATACAGCCTGTGGGATCCCGGGCTGGTTAAAAAAGCAGTTACTGAGGTATTCTGTATGGTTGCTAGGGTATAACACACAACGCAACAGAGAGATCTGACTTTAGTCTCGTGTTGAATTTTCTGTGTGATAAAAGATTGTTATGGCAGCAATGATGAGTATATGTGAGAGAAAAGGCAAAAGAATAACCAAAACAAGAGTTTGTTGTCATGTGCCGTTTACTTCAGCTCATCAATAGCTTTAACAACAATACCAAATACCTCGTCCACCGGCAGCTCAGAGTTGATCTGAAGAGAGGAGAGAGAAATCAATCAGTTAAAGAGTTAATGTTTGAGTCAATCGGACTTCAGTCAGTGTTTCCTCTCACCTTCCTAACGATACCGCGTTTCTCGTAGTAAGCGATGACGGGCTCAGTGGCTTTGTAATAGAGATCCAGGCGCTTCTTAATGGTTTCCTCGTTGTCATCGGCACGACCGCTTGTCTCTCCGCGCTTCATCAGCCTCTGCACCATGGTCTCGGCTTTAGCATCAATGTACAGAAGCAGAGCTGGAGCGCCGATCTGAGAGAGGGGAGACAGTTTATGAGTTTGGTAAACCAGATAAAGTGTGGTTTTGTGCTTTATGATGGTCCGTATTGCCCAGGGGCCCGTGTGAATGTTGTGGGAACGTTGTGGGAACGTTCTCCCCAGGGGCCCATGCCAAGAATTGCGAAATAAGTCAGAATTGTGAGTTATAAAGTCGTATTTGGGGTGGTTGCTGAGGCAGTTACTAAGGTAACCGGGGTGGTTGCTAAGGTGTTGCTATGCGGTTGCTAAGCATCGGGGATTGTTGTTAGGACAGTGGTGCCCAACCCAGCTCCTGGCAATCAACTGTCCTGCAAAGTTTAGCTCCGACTCTAATCTAACACACCTGAAGCAACTAATTACATTTTTTAGGATCGCTGGAAAATTAAAGGCATGTGTGTTTGATTAGAGTTGGAGCTAAACTTTGCAGGACAGTCGATCTCCAGGATCAGGGTTGGGCACCCCTGTGTTAGGGTATTGCTAAAAGGTTTGCTATGGTACCCGGGGTGGTTGCTAAGATGTTGCTAGCACTTTATTAGCATGATTAGCGAGAATCAATTATGATTCGCATGTCATTAGCATGCTGTTAGCATGATTAGCATGTCACTAGTAAGTTGTTAGCATGATTAAAGCATGATTAGCATGTTACTAGCACGTTTCTAGCATGATTAGCAAGTTGATATCATGTTTCTAGCATGATTAGCATGTTACTAGCATACTGCTAGCATGAACAGCAAGTTACTAGCACGTTTCTAGCATGATTAGCAAGTTGATATCGTGTTTCTAGCATGATTAGCATGTCGCTAGCATGGTTCTAGTATGATTATAGCATGATTTACATGAAAAGTTGTTTTACCTTCTTCTCAAACTCCTCTCCCTGTTTGACCTCACGAGGGTATCCGTCGATCAGGTAGCCCTTCGAGACGTCAGCCTTGGCGATCATGGCGTCTTTGATCATGTCCAGAACTGTGTCCTGCAGAAACCAGAGCAGTGTGTCAGAGTTCATTTATCAGCTCATGCTATAACGGGCAGTGACATCAGCACAGAGAACTGCTTTTATCCAGCATGTGAAGGGCGCTCGGACTGACCAGAGGCACGAGTTCCCCCTTCTGCATGATGGCCTGCAGCTGTTTGCCCCTCTCTGAGCCGGATGCCACCTCCAAACGCAGCAGGTCACCTGAGGACAGGTGAGTGTAGCCATACTTTGCCACGATCTTCTCACACTGGGTGCCTTTTCCAGAGCCGGGGCCGCCTGACATAACAACAATCGTCAGATCCTAATATAATATTTCTTTGATCTAATTTCAGCAAGCAGCATGATGTACATTATTAACATTTGTTAAAGTCAACTGTATACAAAGGCTTTAAAAATACAGTTGAATATATTGTGAAATACTTTCACAATTTCAATTCCATTGTTTTCTAGATTCGTTTTAAAATGAAAATGTGATGTAAATTTGAAATAAATGGTGTTTTCTGAGCTTTCAACCCATCTGTAAATTCTGAAAACTTTCTTGAGCAGCAAATCAATATATTAGAATGATTTCCGAAGGATCATGTGACGTTAATGATGCTGGTTTTTTAATGTATTTATTTTTTACATATTAACATTTTATTATATATTCACACAGAAAAGAGTTGTTTTAAATTGTAATAATATTTGACAATTTCTACTGCATTGTTGATAAAAAGAAATGCAGTCTTGGTGAGCAAAGATGCTTCTTTCAAAACAATCTTAATTATTCCAAACCTTTTGTCACCAGTAGACATCTTAAGATATTAGATAGACAAGTAATGTATATGTAAGGAATAATTGACGACGGGCCGTTGAATTATTAGAAAAATAATGTACATCCGAGGTGGTGATGCGGCCACGACGGTTGTCACACCTCAAGACATCGATCAGATGATATATTTCAAGGGATTCGTCCGGTTTTTCTACTTAAATCGCTATTGTAAGTAGGATTATTTCTTCCGCATCTCATCCAACGACTCTTTTGCTAG
>JAUMHQ010000053.1:23721658-23735066 GCA_032361165.1 Enteromius paludinosus
GGCAGTGGGCCAAACCACTGTGAGGAAGGGGAGGGGGAGCTCAACTATTTTGAAATGCATTTTTTGCGTTTGTATTTAAACTTACACAATATTTTTTTAGATATACGTACATGTATTTTTCACAATAGACAGTGCGATTTTTTTTCATTATGATTTTAGGGGGGGACAACCCTCAGATGGGTGGGACATGTCCCCCCTGTCCCCCCCGGGATTTACGCCCATAGCATATATAGCGGATGCTCTTTCGGTAAAATGTCAAGCTGGTGACTAGTAGGCCTAAACCTATAAAATGTGTATTTCTATGTTTGTTTGTTTGTTTTATTTGCTTGGTTACATTAATATTATACAAGACAAAAGAAATGTTCAATATGATCATTTTGCAAATAATGAATGTTTTCCGGAACATTTGTAGTGAAATAAGTAGGCTAAGTAAAAACGTTAGATGAACGTCCAACTAAATAAAAAAAACCTCCATGAACAATTAACGTTAAAAAAATAGTTTAAAGTTTTGAGAGTGTTATTAACAACTAAAAAACATTCGAGAGAGAGAGAACATTGCTACAACCTTCGCCAAAGTGATTTAGGAGTGTTTTTCTGTCACTGCAGTATTGATTATGTGTAATTAGAGAGAAGTCACCTACATTAAAGTCACTTCATTATGCTATTAAAGAACAAGTTGTTCTTTGGAAGAGGACAGCAGTTGAATGTTTAATGCGCCTCGCGTAGTCCGTCTACAAGCCACTTACACAATTTTATTATGCAAACGCATTAAACTGGAAGATATCCAAATCTATCAAGTAAATGTAGTCAGTGTTGCATTCGCGAGCGCTGCTGCTGTACTGCGTCTGGCCGGTAGAGGTCGCCAGACCGACCGCTTTGCGTGTGACAAGATGATGACGCTTCCGTTTCAAAACATGCGCCATTTCCTGCTAAAGTTCAACGCGGGTTCTTGCTAACACGCAGAGAGTTTGAGATGAGCAGAGTAAATTCGTTAATTCGCCGTTAATAATTTTATTAAACACACATTAACTTGTTATTGTACTTGACTGCGTTCAACTGAAGCATTGCAAAGATGGGAGACGATCCGGACTCTATTCCAGAGAGAGAGATGAAGGTGAGACACTTAACGTTACCGGCTAGTATGACTATTATTAATATTATTATTATTACTACTACTACTACTACTCTATTTTAAACCAACGACGTGCTGTGACAGGTAAAAAGTGATGTTTTTTTATGGCGGTGTGAGTTCATGTGTTTAGTTTCTTATTCTTTAGATTTGGTGTAAGTTAACAGTTTTATTGTAGTAAAATAAGGTCTACGTTAGTTCTGGTTCGCATTAAATGGTTAATATGCAGGTATATAAGAACTTCATGAGGTTAGCGAGTAAGCAAATAAGATAAATACTTCCTTGAGACTATTAAGGGTCGTATATGTTTGGACATTACGAGCCTCAGCTTGTCAACATAATGGAGCCACATCATTTATTCATGTTTCCTTTCGGGGTGTTTGAGATTAGGACTAATTTAGATTCAATGTCACTCTTGCTGTCAATTGAAAGTGAAAGCTTTCTTGTTATGTGTTGTATTTGTGTACATGTTCAGGTTTTTGCAGGTCTTAAAAAGTCTTAATTTAAAACCTACCGTAAATTAAAACCTAAAAAGATCTAAAATAAGAGCATAAAGCCTTAAATTCATGAAGTCATGGCTTTAAATATGGGTGATGTAAACCTGTTTTTGCTTTGAATTAAAGTGATGGTTCACCCAAAAATTACAAATTGCTGTTAATTTACTTCAGGCCATCCAAGATGTAGGTAAGGTTTTTTTTTGTTCAGTAAAACACTAAAAACGTTTTTAGGTGAATTTGTGTTCCTTGGTGGTTTCATATAATGCAAATCAATGGCTATTGCCACTTTGAGAGTCAAAATTAAATGAAGACCCATGGCTCCAGACGATATGTTAAGGTCTTGAAGTGAAACTGTTAGTCTGTGCAAGAAACTCCTTGGCAAGTCTCCTCTTGCCATGAATATAGCCGCTGTTGCTGACATGGCGTTAAATCGTATATAAATTAATAATTTCCTACAGTATGACCTGTAATCAAGAGCCACAGGCAAGCATTTTCTTTTTAACTGATTCTTTTTACAGCTAAGACATTTACACCATATTGACATATTGTGTTCTGTTCAATTTGTTCCTGTCATTTTTCGTTACTTAAATTTGTCTTCATTAACCTGCAGAATGCCTGTTTTGAGAGCAATAGGCACTCACATATAGATGTGCTTTTCAGGACTTTCAGTTCCGTCAGATGAAGAAGATCCGCGTGTTTGCGTCGTCTGCGGATCTTCCTAAGGAGCGCTCCAGTCTCCTCGCCATCTCCAACAAATATGGCCTGACGTTTGCTGGCAAAGATGAGACGCTCAAAGTGTTCTGGACGAGGGATGTGATTGCAGCTGGACGTCTGGAGGGCAACCCCAATGACACAGGTAGAAACGTTCACATAAAAATGCTGCCCAGCTCCACCATGACTGAGCTCAGACTCATGTATGTCTCCTGTGTCTTTATCAGTGGAGTGCCCCTGTGCTGTCATGGTGACCGTTGGTGTGGTGATGCATCACATTGCTCTCAGCAGCGATGAGCTCACACTGTCTGTGTGTGGGACGGGGGACACCGGTGAGCTCACGCTGGACTTCTACGACGTCCGCACTTTCCTCAACAAGGTCATTGACTCTCCTTAAACGACTTGAAATCTGTTTTCAATTGTTTCCTCTTCAAGCATCTCCTCTTGTTTAGTTTTAATTTAAAACAAATATTGTAGTGCGGTCTTCACAATCAATAGTGACTGCCATAGGAAATTTCAATTTCGATTAAATTAATTTGAAATGACCTTTTTTTTTTACTCTAATATTTGTATTAATTTATATAGAAATGATTCTTAATCTAGAGGTGATTTTTGTTTAGTGCAGTGAAATTGAAACAACATACAGTACGTTCATGGATGAAGAATGTGAAGAACACTAAACTGTTAATGCGTTCGCTCAAGCAGGGCAGACAGGAGAAACGTCCCTTTATCTCTTTCAAACCCGCGGTTGCTGCAGACACACTGGTCCAGGATCTGAAGTGGAGTCCGGTGGACGCGTCCCGTCTGGCCGTTTGTCTGTCTGATGGCAGTATGATGGTGCTGGACGTTCAGGACTCTGTCAGCGTGGTCGCTCAGCTTCCTGCCTCTGAGGGAATCACCTGTGGTCAGTGTTTACTGCGTGCTATCTTCATTCTCACAGTGCTATGCATCTTGAATGAAGTCATCAGTTTCCAGAGGTCTTCAACATCTCATTTTAAAGTGTGTTCATTAATGCCGCTCTCTCTCATTGTAGTTTGCTGGAGTCCCAAAGGGAAGCAGGTGTCTGCTGGGAAGAAGGACGCCACAGTGGTTCAGTTCACTCCTGTACGTCTGTGCATGCTGCCGTTTTGTTGTCTGCCACTTTGAATACTCAAGCTCTTAAAAGCGGGATGGATTAATGTTTTTCTTTTATCACTCTGAAAGTGATTCCACTAATAGTTTCCACTTTGTTATTTTTTTTACAATTGTGGTATGAACTTGCTACTCTCATAGAGTTAGTCACTATTAAAACTTTACAGTTCAGTTCAGTGTGTAATGTCATGCTGTGTGTTTGTGTCTCAGACCTTACAGGCCAAGAAAGTGATCCCCTGTCCCAGCTTCTACAGTCAGGATCACCCCGTCAAAGGTACAGCGGCACAGACTGTTTATGATCCCTTTAATAATGTTCTCACTATCATAAGGAAGGATGTAAGCACTGGAGTCTGTGCTAATGTGTGTGAAACGTGTTTGTTCTCTGCAGTGCTGGATGTGTTGTGGTTAAGCACATATAACTTTGCGGTGGCGTATGCAGCAGCTGACGGCTCTCTGGAGACTCCGCCGGAGCTGGTGGTCGTGTCATTGCCTGTGAGTTGCTCTAAAGAATGAAACATTGTAAAATCTGTCAGACACAACTACTGACAATGTGTCAACTTTGTGTGTGTCAGAAAAAGGACGAAAAGAGAGACGAGTGCTATTTGAACTTCAACGACCTTGTGTATGGCACTTGCACTGAGAGGCAGCATCACTACTACCTGTGCCATATTGAGGACTGGTGAGACGCATCTGCATTACCTGTGCTCTACATGAGCCTTGTTAGTCCAGTGAGGACATCAGTAGTCATACATCAAATGAATCTGATTTCTCTTGTGTAGGGATTTGGTTCTGGCTTCATCAGCCGCCGCTATTGAAGTCAGCATCATCGCCAAACAAGAGGACAAGGTAAACGCATCAGAGATATGGATTATTATTGTTAACTTAACCTAAAATCATTAAAGAAAACACTTGACAATTAAAAGGATAGTTCATCAAAAATGAAAACCCTCTGTTGTTCCAGACCTGTATGAGGTTTTTTTTCAGCTGCTGACCACAAAAGAATATGATATATTGAAGAGTGTTGGGAGTTAATCAGTTGACAGTAGCCGTTGACTTCTGTAGAAAGGAAAAATATACTGTGGAAGTTAATGGGTACCAGAAACTATTTGGTTGCCATCATTCTTTAAAATATTATATAGCAGCTAAAAGAAACTTGAACAGGTTTGAAACAACATTAAGATTAACAAATTCCAATTAGAATTTTTCCGTGAGCTATCCATTAAAACCAAATAAACAACATTTTAAATAGTAAATAAATGCAAGTGTCACAGAGGTCTGATGTGATGTTGTGTGCAGGTGAACTGGGAGCTGTGGCAGCTGGAAGATGCCAGTCGAGCGGAGCTTCCTGTTACAGAGAACAGCGATGACACGCTTCCTGTTGGCATGGCCATCGATTACACCAGCCAAGAGGACATACTCCTGTGTAAGAGCTAATAAGATTTTCTAATGTCTGTTTGATCTGTGATATGAATTAATTTTTTCCTAAGAAAATGTTTTCTATTGCTGCTGCTCCTGACACATCCATAAACATCAAAGGGAAATCCTACTACTAATGTTACTTTTATGGTCGTTTGCACGTGTCCATGCGTTACTAGCACCAACTAACAGTACAAATTACAGGACAACTATTTATATCTTATCGTTCAAATGATGAAACATTTATAGCGTCAAATTCCCAAGCTTGTATTTGGCTAAATATCAGTGAAATGCTGAAAAGTCCTGTCATAAAATTGTTGGAAATGATGTGAATGCAAATAAAGTGAACCTAGCAAAAACTGGATTCCCAGGTGCACAATAAACTCTAGGGGTGTTAAAATTAATCCTTTTTAACGATGCATCGTGCTGCAGACGAGAACGATTCGGTATTGATACAGTTGTAGACCATAACCGGTTATAACATACTAATGTGCTTTGTCGCAGTAGAATACAATGGCTGAGGGAGGCAGATCCCGAGTGCGAGCAATTAAAAATGCTCCAACTGCTTTAAAAGCTGACATCTGAGCACATTTCGGCTTTTATGAACAGAGCTACTGTTTCAGGTTGTCGAGGAAAGGCAGGTATCAGATAAAGATGTAGTGCTTGTGACAGATAATGCGTCGAAGACGATCGCTGCAGCTCAATTCGGAACATTCCCTCACGTTAAATGCTTCGCGCATATGAATCTGGCATCACAGCATGCGCTTAAAGTGGCCGCGCTCTCCCGGCTTTTGGCCGAAATCCGCCGATATTCATATCAACATTCTTCCTTCACAGCACCACAGCGAGCCACTGTCCGAAAGTCAAACAGCAATGTCTTGGCCTGAGAAATCACAAGCTTATAACTGATGTCAGAAGAGAGCAATCCGACAGTGCTCCTCTAAATGCTGTTCTGGTTCATAAATTATAATTTCATATATAATTTCATTATACATTTGTTCAAGAAGTGTGTTTTCATTGAGGAGGTAAAATTAAAGTTTCAGTTCATATATCTGACTGTTTGTGTTTATTAACAAAATTAAATACATGTGAATTCAAATTGAAAATTGAGTATGCAGTGCATCGTCAATGCATCGATATATTGTATTGAACTGAATCCTATGCTGATCCATGCTAATCGTAATCGAACCGAACCGTGAGACCAGTGTAGGTTCACACCCCTAAAAAACTCACAACGCTTGCTGAGGTGGAGTTTGTGAAAAGTGTTTATTTATTTATTTAAATTTTTTTTTTGTGCACCGAGCCACTTATCGCTGTTTCAGTTTTATTGTTTAACTGTTCATCCTCATTTGTGACCCTGATCTACGGTTCTGTTCATAAGCTGGCGCTGCATTTAAAAACAGCTGACGGAGATTTACCGCTAATCAAAGAACCGGCTTTACTGATGAGATGCGCATAATGTATTGTTCGATATATATCGCCCAGCCCTAGATAATGTTGTGGGTTTTTTTTCGCATCCGCAGCTGATGAGAAGAGGTTGCCTCCAGCACCAACACTGATGCTGCTATCTACGGATGGAGTTCTGTGTCCTTTCTCTCTACTGAACCTAAACCCAGGGGTCAAACAGCTGACCGTGGATGCTGGCCCGCTGCCTGAGGACGGAGAGAGAGCGCCTGCTGCCAGTAAGGCCACACTCATTGTTTAAGACCCCACAGACTGTTTTGTTCCACAATGAAATTGAACATACCTTTGCAGCAGCACGTTTGACCAAGGTGCTCGCGTCTTGCACTTAAAACAGTTGGATCATTCTTTTCTCTTAACAATTTCTGGATTTATGAAAACTAAAATAATGGCAAAACATGACATTCAAATAAAACTGGAATAATTGTCCAGGCCTACTTTAATAAAGCAAGCTGCGTTATATTATTGAACATGGAAAAACGGTGTCAGTGTTACTTTGAATCTGAATACACTTTCGTTTCTACTGTAAAAGCAGCTCTTCTGTCTAATTTTTTTATTTTAAATCCTGGTTATGAAGTGATTTGCTTTCCCAGCACCAATCCAGTGACTTTGTTGTGTTGTAACACTTCATTTCAGAGTCGTCGTCTTCCTCTGTTGCTCCCGCCTCTGCAGCATCCTCCATCTTCTCATCTTTTCCAGCATCTTCTGGCATGGCCCAGCCTCCAGCCACCTTATCCTTCACGGCCCCACCTCCAGCCACCTTATCCTTTATGGCCCCGCCTCCAGCCACCTTATCCTTCACAGCCCCGCCTCCAGCTACCACTGCTGCTGCCTCCTTGGCTCCACCCACCTCCGCATCCTCCGCTGGTTTCTCCTTCTCTCTTCCTGCTTTGAGTTCAACCACCTCCTCTGGCTTCTCACTGGGTTCTGCCACAGGAGGTTTCTCCTTCAGTGCTCCCAAAACCTCCTCCGATGTTCCTGCTTTCTCCTTTGCTTCCTCATTGGCACCTAAGGAGGTCAGCAGTGCTCCGGTGGCCGTTCCTCCTCAGCATCCACCCGCCATGTCCCCCATCATCAGCGGCCCCAAAGTGCCAGCAGAGCCTGCAACGCCTGCTGTCAGGATGAACCTCACTGACCGGTAAGCACGTGATCTCTAATATTACGTTGGATGGATAATCTTGAAGGATCATCTGAGAGTTTGCCGTGTTTTGCTTCAGGTTTCTGGGAGCGGACTCTCTGGGGTCAGTCACATCTGCTGCCCAGCCATTTTCTTTGACCTCCACACCAAAACCGGCAGCAGTAGAGGTCAGCGGTCCGGCGACAGTGGCAATCAAACCAGCTGCCCCTGCAGGTACAAGCTCAACTCACCTTTTGTCCCTACATCAAAAATAAAGAACAAATTGGCATTTCTAAAGACAAAAACTGACATGTAGAATAAGGCATTAATATGTGCTTAATTAGCGCTAATAAATGGGTAATATGCATGCTAATAGGTGTAAACGTAAAATAAAGTGTTAACAAGATTTGTTCTGAACCATAAACTGGTATTGGTAAACATTCTGTCGATTATGCACTTGTTACTGTTAATCATTGTTTCAAAGATGAACATTTCGTAAGTTGTTGTATGTTGACATTTAGGATCATTCCACACACATTTAGGCCCCCAACAGTCATCAGAGATGCATTATTAAGGTGTAAAATGTTGTTGTGTTTTAGTGTTGTCTCGGGCTTCTCCGAGCATTGCTCCTTCAGCTCTGCCGAAACCAGCTGCCGTCATCCCTCAAGCGCCCAGTGCTCCATCTGCACAGGTACAGCACTGAAGACATAGTGAGCCAGCGTCAGACAGGTCCGGACTCATGTGTCTTGCACAGACTGATCTGTTTGCTTGTGTTTTGTAGCAGGTTGTCTCTGTGAAAGCACTGGAGAAACATCTGCAGCAGAAGAAAGACTCGGACCCCGTCATGACTGGAATACTGGAGGAGGTACAGTCCAGTAATCACATGTTCATACAGTCATTTTGGTCTACCTTTTCATAGGCTGAGTTCACACAGCAGCAGAATGCAATTGTCAATCCTGTTTTTGAGTCCTTTTAACGGTTACGTTCACACACCGTTCGGTTATTTACGGGTGTGACAACCACATTCTGTAACCGACAACTGAACTCTACCGTGTTCTTTTAGATCGGACACTTTGAGAAGGAGCTGGACGATCTGAAGAGTCGCTGCAGAAATGCTGATTTCAGGGTGGGCAGCACAGATGACATGAGAGAACTGAGGAAAGACTCAGAGAATTTGCACGACTTCACACTGGAGATCAAAGACACCACAGAGGTGGTATTTCATACCAGTCAGTTTTGGTTGATGATCAAGATTTGAGTTGTATAAATGCATGACTGACTGTCTCTAATTATTGACCCAGTCTCTTCATGGGGACATCAGCCTGCTCAAGACCAGTCTGCTGGAGGGATTCGCTGGAGCTGAGGAGGCACGAGCACAGAGCGAGCTCAACCGAGACAAAGATTACCTCCAGCTGCTCTACAAGAAACCACTGGACCCTCGGCGAGAAGAACAGCTTAAGGTCTCTTCACCACCTCTGATAACTACATCATCATTTGAAATTATAACTTGTGCTGAAAGTGTGTTTTTGCCACAGGAAATTCGCCGCTTGTACCAGTACGTGAAGTTTGCCATGGAAGACGTGAATGACGTTTTGGACGTGGAGTGGGAGAAGCACTTGGAGAAGAAAAAAAAGCAGAGGTGAGCAGTTGTGATATTATATTTTATTAGCACGTGTCTGTTTTCCGTCAGTCTGAGCTTTAACGTTTGCTCCTGTAGGCACATGATCGTCCCGGAGAGAGAGGCTCTTTTTGCAGCACTGGCCAATAACCTGGACATCATCAACCAGCAGAAGCAGCGTCTGGACCGGCTGGAGAGCGTCCTGCACAAGCTGAGGCTCTACAGAGGGACATCAGTGTGGAGCTTCAGCAGTCAGACGCCCTCTACACCCTCAGGACAGAGGTGAGAATGCGTTTTTAGGCTGGCCTGTCTCTAACAGCCTGTCTAACAGCTCATGAGCTATTAAATCAAAGTATGTGGGGTTTACGCAGAAGCAGAGGGTAAAGGTACGTTCACACCGGACGCGAATTGCGCAAATAAATCGCGCTATTCGCGCAGAAATTGGACGCTTAAACATTTTCAGTTTACTCGCTTCATTCGCACGTGGAAATTCGTGTCATGGGAGGGGCTTCAGCCAAGCACTCCCAGTCTCTGTGGTGGTTAGACATGAGGTAAAATTCATTTTGTGTAGATCTAAAAGGCAAACTTTGGTTTAATGAATCCAGTAATTATTTCCTTTTCATTCCTGTTTCTATTTAAGTACGAAGATGTGTTGTACAGCTCCTCCACATACAGCCACGATGATTTTGTCCTCCATAGTATGAAATTCTGCCTCCGCTTGCTAGTAATCACGTCACTACTAGAGCAAGAATTTTCGCCAAAGTTCCGATTTTTCAACTTGAGCATTTTGTGTGAATCACGCGTCAAACGCGCGATTCGCACCGCAGGCTGTCTAATCACTTCTTTGCATTTAATTAACGTGTAAATCACGCTTGATGCTTCATTCGTGTCCGGATGACAGAAATGTTAAAGTCAGCCTGAAATCAAAACTGACTATATTTATTAGCTCACATTGCTATTTTCGTGGTGAACAATTAATCCGTGCAAGTCAATCCAGGAAAAAAAAAAACAAGCAATGCCCTCTAGTTTCCTCATTCAGTATTCTGTTTCTCTCTGAAGTACGTCATAATACTGAAGTAAAATTGGTCACAAACCGATTTAACAGAAACCGAGGGCTTACAGTAATACCCAGCAATACAATTACTCCACTTTCTCAAAAATGGTATCAAAATTAATGTAAGTGGAACAAGACAAGAAACATGTTGTGTTTTCAATGTATTAGCCATGCCAATAAGAGGATATGCACGCACGTTTTATTTCAAAATAACTTGCCAAATTAGAATTGGACCTAGAATCTCATTTACTTTTATGTTTATTAATGCTTTATTAAATGTATAAAAAAAAAAATATATATAAGTAAATGCTTTAAATATTATTATGTATGTTGATTTGAGCCGTTAATTTTATTTGTGAGTGGCTTTGGATAAAAGCGTCAACAAAATGACTAAAATGTAAATGTAATTTGATGCATTTTAAATTGTGATTAATTAATAAACATGCACATTGTGTAAATAATTAATTAGATTACTGTTTTTAAAAAAACAATTAAAAAATATATAGATTTTGTGTTGAGGCTTAATCTGAATTATGTTTATATCGTATGATATAGTTTATCAACATAAGCCAGAAAAGAAATGAAGTTGAAACATTTAGCAGGTTTGGGGAAATGAATTGGATGTTCAGGTTTCCGAGGAGGATTGGGCAAAATATTTGAAAAATATGTACACCTGCTCTGTTAATGCCAGACACCAGCTTATTCAGTAAAAGCTGCTGCATAGATTACATTATTCAAGGGTCAAACCGAACAGCTTTTATTCTATTATTTCCCCTCTCTGCAATAAGTACGAATTTGCGAAGGGCTCTCTTGGTCATCTTTTTGGGCATGCCCAAAACTACTGAATTCTGGTCAGAAGTCTTGAAATTTCTCTCTGATGCTTATGCATGTGAGCTTTCTTTAGATCCTGCAATTGCTGTTCTTGGCTGTTCAGCTTCTTTGCAGCATCGTATGCTTTCTCACTGTGTGTACAGTGTGGTATAACGATGAAAGAAAGAGCCACCATTCAGAATTTGGTTATCAGGACCCTTCTCCCTGCTTGTGGAAAGACTTAAATGTAGATGTTTCTGGAAATATAGATCAGTTTACAACTGTTAAAAACTTCTAATAATGTGATACTATTACAATTTTTCTTTTCTTTTGTAATTATCATCTTTCGTTTCTATTATCACCTTCATCTTAATATGCTTTATATCATTCTAAATTTCATTTCAATGTTTGAAATCTTTTCTTTTCCTCAATTGTTTTGTCAAAACTAGCAACAAGATTGACAGTTTTGCATATTATCATTTTTCCTATTGTTATTATTACAATATTTTACCTTGTGTATGATCTCATATTGTGCAGAAAGTTGCTTTGATCCCTATTTGCCTTTATTGGTGATCTGTAGGGGTGTCCCCAACCAATGATGAAAAAAAACACACAGATTTATCATCAATAATACTTTGAAGCACTTGATAAATAACATGTTCAAACCTTAAATTCTGTGTGTTTTAACAGTCTGGACAGTGAACTGGAGAGCTTGAAGGATGCTCTTCTGAAGGCCAGCCTGGAAACGACAACGAAAGCTCCTGCCAAATCACCATGTAAGATCTGCTTGTGTTCAGCACAATTCAGTCATCTCACATTTAACAGTGCTGTCTTAATTATTCATCCAGTTAGACTCTGATTCTGCTCACAGACGAATTGTAGTGGGATGTTGCTGTTTTAGTTTGACCTTCCTGATGTCACTGTATGTGTTTGCAGCTAAAATGACCCCAGCCAAACAGTCTCAGCTGAGGAACTTCCTGTCAAAGCGACAGACTCCACCAGTTCGCTCCACAGCTCCAGGTACATCAACTGTGTGTGCTTGTGACGTGACCATGCATTGAGGGGTCTTACCTTGATAAAAAAAAAAAAGAATTGATAGCTCAATGTTTTTTTTATTTTGTTAATAGGTGTAAGGCAGTATTTTGCTGGGTGTGTTTTGGCGCTGGTTCTTGGCTGCTTTAGGCATGTCACAAACATATTTTCATATTCTGAGCATGGCTCATGTACAATGAACTTTTTCATTAAAGGATGACATTTGCTATCTTAAATTGATTGAAAAGGTTACTCCATAATATTAACTGTTGTATAAAATCACATTTGCAGTCGTACTGATATTCGCCCATGCTTGCTCATGTGACATAAGACATTGTTTGTTTGTTTTGTTCTGCAAACCAACCTGAGAGTTACTGTACACACAACTTGCTGGACACCCCTGTGTTTGTCTGAAATGTCTCTCTATCCATTTTTCAGCCAACCTGTCACGGTCAGCCTTCCTGTCTCCTCAGTTCTATGAGGATCTGGATGAAGTGAGCTCTAGCTCATCTCTGTCCCAGCCTCTGGATCCTGAGGACTCATTGGCATTAGCAGAGGAAGAGGACGAGCCAGCACCCATCCCAGTGCTGACACCCTCTGTCTCGAGACACCCCGCGGTGGTCCGTACACCCTCCATACAGCCAGGCTTCAGTATGCAGTCCAGTCCGTTCAGCAGAGTCCAGACCAGCCCCATTCCTGTCATCAGCGCCAGTGAGGCTTAAACCGCACCTCAACATGTGACACTGGTCTTGTTACTGGTCTTAACAATGTCTTTTGCATTTGTTGCAGCACCAAAAATAAACATGGACAGTGCTGATAGCACAGCATTGGCTACAAAAACAGTCAAGCATGGAGCTCCGCCCACAGAAAAGGTCATGCCTACCACAATCCCCGCCCCCCAGGCTGCAGGAAGAGCTGCCCTCAGCAGACACATGACTAGCCAGAAACCAGGTACAAACATACTGTCCTTTATAAATCTGTTATATTCCACATTTACACATTTCAGCCAAAGAGTGATATTATTTTTGGTTTGTCATTTTTAAACTCTCTTGTTTTTTCTGTTCTTTAATGTCACGCACTTACATATAATTAAGCCTAAATGGAAGATTTATTGTGTTTTGAATTGCATCTAAAATTTGGATTAATTTTATCTAGACTTGCTCTGAATCTTTTCGTTGGAAAAACAAATCAATATGGCTAGCTGTTTAATATTCAATCAGTTTGAGATGACAACAAAATGGATTTATTGATTATAAAAAGGTAAACCCATTTATTTTTTGTGTAGCTCATTTAGTTTAAAAGGTGCCATAGAATGCATTGGGAGAATATTTTAAATTGTTCTCTGATATGTAAATAGAAGGTATGTAGCTTAGGTAAGGGGAAAAAATGCCCAAAAACGGTTTTACAGGTCCATTTACAACCCTAGAATTTG
>JAUMHQ010000053.1:23737868-23751385 GCA_032361165.1 Enteromius paludinosus
AAAACAAAAAGAGTCGGCCCCCCCCCCCCCCAAACACACACACACACACACACTCTCTCTCTCTCACACACTTGCAGTATAAGCATGTGCTGCTGTTACTATTTCATATCCAGAACTAAATGATTGGAGGACTTATTATGAATTTATTGTTTCATGTGAGAATGAGTTTCGACATAAACACGAACATTTCATTTGAATTGATGATGAATAAAAGTCTGCCGGAAGTACTCGTATCAGAAATCTTCAGTAATGTTGTGTAAAGCGTCCAAACACACACACACACACAGACACGCACCTGCAGACTCGCTTCATGTGAATGGGTCAAACGCACAGATTAACATCCAAAAGCGTCTGATGAAATGAAACGCACGTGTGTCTCTGGACTGATTGTATGAGGAGCCGTCCGGCGCTGATGAAGACGGACGTAAAGCTCAATGTCTGTCGTGGTGTTGGATCCACGTGTGCATATAAATGCTGGTCAGCGTTTGACTGAATCGCATCAACGCTCATCTGTCCATCAACACAATCACATCTCAGTGTAATAAGGCCTTCAATGGGTCAATAACACGTGGCATCAGGAAGCGCTGAAGTGCGTTTTATCTCGAGTTGCAGAATGGATAAGAAATTGTGCTTAATTGTCATTTTCACGAATATCAAGCAAATTCGCCTTCAAATATTCAACACTGCAATGCAAAAAATATATTATAAAAACGCTTAAGTATTTACACAGTACCGGTCAAAAGTTTGGAATATATTGAGATTTTTCAATGTTTTTGAAAGAAGCCTCTTCTGCTCACCAAGGCTGCGTTTATTTGACAAATACAAACATTTAGAATAGCTGTTTTTTTTATTTGATTGTGTGTTCAAATTTCATTAATTGCTGTGGAAAAAACTTAATTACTCAGTCATTAGTGTCTTCATTATAATTATTAGCCTTCGGGGTCAAATGATCTATCAGAAATGAATATGCTAATAATATTTTAAACACTTTTATTATCAATGTTGAGAAGAGTCATGCTGAATAGTTCGATTTTTCTGCATTCATAGATGAATATACAGTTCAAAAGAACAGCATTTATGTGAAATCCTTTACAACGTAGTCTTTTTTTTTTTTTTTTACTAAAAATTTATCATTTCTTTATTTTTGATGGTAGACAGTTTCCATTATTCCAACTTCAATTTAAGTAGCTTTTTTAAATGTATCTGTGATCAAATAAATGTTGGCTGGTGAGCACAAGTCTTGTTTCAAAAAATCGCTTCCAACTTTTGAGGTACGTTACACTCATATCTGTAGTACTTCCATGAAATAATGTTTAGGTCTTGTGCAGAATTGTGGCCTGGACACGTGTTTTCTCAGCACGTCTCTCGTTTCTCTTTTCAGCTTCTGCTGATGGTGTTTGATTTTAGGAGCAGATCGATTTGAGAGCAGATGCAGCCTTCAGCGCTCCTGTCGCCGCACACGCATCTCATTCAAACACCAGGAGAAGGGATGGTTTGCGTATCGATTGGCCACGACGTCTTGACACTGACTGACACGGCAAACTCGCATGTAGTAGAAAAGATAGATATTTTTGGACTCTCGGCTCTTGTAAAACACACTGAAAGTGGCTGGTTGACAGAAAACTAAAACACTGAAGCTCCTGCTGAGAACACTGAATGCATAATGACTGTGTCCTCGTTTGGTTGGGTGCGCGGCGGTCATCGTGGTCCCGTTAGACCACGACTAACTGGGACACATCCAGTGCAAATCTATGGACAGGTAGGACGCGCGAGGTTTACTGCATTGCACTCGGTTTAAGGCGAAACTTTTGCAGTGGAAGCAATGTAAACTTAAGGCAGCGTGAATCGACGCTCTTTTAGAGACGCAATATTCCCACTTTGTCTTTTTGCAGCAGCGTTTAGCACAGTGATTCCCGACCGGTTTTGGACTCAGTGTTTTGGAGGGATGACCACCACCGGCTCGCCTGTCCGCGGCCGCCACATCAGCACCTGAGCGTCGTTGGCGTTGGGTTTGACCATGGCGTTGGGCGGGATGGCTTCGTTCTTGCCCAGCACCTGCGGCTGCTCCTGGGCGACGGGCTCGCACAGCTTGGCTCTCTGTCCCAGCGGCTTGTCGGGATCTACCTCTATGTGCAGACGCATGCGCCAGCGCACCGTCTGCAGCACCAGGACCTCGCCCGACGCCTGGTTGATGGCCACCAGCCAGGTGGTGAAGCTCTGGTCCCTCCGGATGCTGCTGAGCATGGGCATGTTGCTGTCGCTCACCGGGACGCCCCACGTCACGCTGGGGTAGAAGTTGTCGTTCATGCTGACGGTGAACTTGGTGTCCTTCTTGGTGGGACCCACGATGGTGCAGGTCTCGGTGGTGTTGCCGTACCAGGGGTAGTTGACGCCGTCCGAGTCGCTGATGGCTTGGATTTTTCCATCTCGGAGGTCTGGCAGCTCCCAGCTGGACCTGCGGAAGACACCGGAGGATGAGAGCGTGTAAACGCAAGGGACTCGGGTCGTATGAACCGCACTGACTCTAGAGAAAAGAGAACACTGATTGCCAAAGGCAAGAGATGCTTTTTATTCCAGCACTTAGAGGAAGTTAAACATAGAACGGGGGATGTGAGTCTGAGCGTCCATCAAAAGAGACCTTTGATAAAGAACAAACACGCACATCTCTTTCGGCTCCAGCGACCACCAGCATCATCAGCTGACTCATGCGGCACATCTCTGCCCTCGTGAAAAAGAAGTGCACTTCACTGTATTGAATGTGCACTTGTTAGTGTACTTCAAATCTTAAAGCTATATTTGTATATTTGAATTCATGCTTCGTGTACAAAAGCAGTGTTAATATTATGCTAAACATCATCTTGCACGTATCTAAAGTGTCACGGAGGCGAGCTGATGATCATAGATGTCTGATTGGTGTGATCTGTGCCTTTAAGCAGTGGAGGCAGCGATGCTGAGAGCACAGCCGCTCTCAATGACCTTCAATGTACAGCAGAATCAGCACAGACGCGGGTGACGGCGGGACAAACCGCAGAGCTGCCGGCCTATCAATTCCCCGATGCTGGAAAACCGTGACCTTTCTCCCAGACCTCACGCATCATGGGAAAGAGCCACATGACATGAACACATGAGGGGCTTTGATTATCATCAAGGGAATAAGAATAGACACTCTTCAAGTGTGTCTGAGTGCCTGTGTTTATGCTGTATGCACCCAAATGCCCTCATGAAAAACTGCTCATGTTCAATAATGTCTGGTGTGATTTGGGTTTTTGGGAAGGTTTCTTGTGTTTACATGTTCTATAACCAGCATTTTTTACGTGTGAAGCTTATATTCATTGGAATATCTTTCAATTTGCATGTTTTTATGCATCAGCTTTTCATTTAATGGCTGTTATAGATCAAAACATACACGTGTACTCAGTTATCTACTTGAAATACATGTATATGAAACATACACTTACTATGATGAGTTAAAATCACGTAGTTAATAATCATATAATGTAACTGCTGGTATTTTGCACTGCTGTATAGGTATGTTAGATGTAGGCAAATTCATGTTACATCAGACAGCATCAGATTGATCTCGGATTTTTCTGAAATTAAACGATGCACTTCAATGCCAATGGAAAAAAACCACCGTTGACTAACACGTGGTTTTCATTTCAAACCACCATCAGTTCAGCTCCACGCATGACCGGAAACATCTCAAACAATACAAACATGCATCTATAAGTTCACCTCTGAAAATCAAGCACCAGTGGCAAGATAGAGGCAAAAACACTGCTTTTCATGCACTGGCCGATTTCATGTGGAAGTCTTATACATGCACAAGTCTGTATTTTATTGCACTTTACCTCTTTGCATAATTCAGCTTCAATCCATATCTTACACGCAACTTTATTCTGAAGTGTTTTATTGAGAGGTTTGTTCATACTATATCCTTCCTGCAGATTTCTACAAGATTTGACACGGTGAAAATATATTTGTTGTCTGTCTGTTGACAGCATTTTCCGATTTATAGGGATAAAAAGAGCAATTATGAAGATTTATGTTTTTGAAATTATGCAAATTAGTGCATATTTCATTAGATAATGACTAATTTACATACATAAGCACAACATTTCAGAAGAAAAAAGCATCAACTGGGGACGATATAATGAGATCTACATTTTTACACAATTTACCTGGTCTGTCTTGCCTTAAATGTACACTTCACTTTGACTTTGATGTAAATTAATAATCTGGAATAATAAAGCTTATGGTTGCTGACATTCATATTATCATGAGATATGAGCAGAACAGACGCACTTCAGATGGTGAAGAGAGAACGGGACTAAAAAATACTAGATATGAGAGTGTTTTCCTGTTTCCTGAGTGTGCAAATGTTCGAAAGGACCAACGTTATCAGGCCAGAACAGCAGCTGAAATATCAGTCAGGAGCATTATCACGCAATTCTGTGAGCGTGTTTGAACATAAAGATCCTTCAGACAGACTCAGGTTTGCTGAAATGTCCAAAATGTTGAAGTATAAAGACTGGAACGGTATTTTCCTGTACATGTAGCTACTTTAAATAACATGTTTTTACATCTTAACTTTTTTTTTTTTTTTACACTGTAACAGGAACAGCTTGAAAATTGGACAGGAATGAGGAAACTGTCCCAATGTTGTCATATCTGCAGTAACTATGTGCATGTCCCTTTATTGCACTTGTACGTAAAATGCAAAGACTTGTTATAAAGGATATGATGTCATCAACTTACAAAGGAAGTGAAACTAGGGATTAGAAAATTAAATATTAATAATAAACCGATGCTTTCAGAAGTCTAACATCAGCCATTTATTTTAAATGCACGATCATTTCTGTGCTCTTGTTTCCAGGAATATGTGGAGACTGAGCATGTGCAGTCTTCAGATATCTTAAGACGCTACAGGGTTTATTTTTTGTTTCATACAGGAAATAGGGCAAAGTGTAGTCTCTTCAACAGGAAGTAGGACAAGTGAAACCTCAAACGGTATGCAGGCTATGTAATGTCACCTCGCACACATGTATGATGAAATGATTGTGCTTCAAAACGATGAGTTTATGAACATGTGTCTGATTGTCACATTGTGTTCCACATATTTAAACAGGTGCAATTCGCACAAGAGCATGTGCAGTACAAAAATAATGACAGGATGCTTTCTGACTGTGTAATTACTGATAAGAAATTGTGTGATTGTTATTATCATTTCTGGTTACACAGTCCTCGTTCCACTGAAATGATGTCATTAAATACTTCCAATTAACGCACAATACACTTAGGGTTTGGTTTAGAGTTAGCTGCATGTCATTATGCATTATCTACTATTGTTACAATAGTTTGTGCATGTCACATGTGTGACATAAACAATATTTTCTGTAATTTTTAACTAAAACATTTACCATGGCAAACAAAGCTTCACCTAAAAGTTGCTGCAGTGTACATGTGTAGTAAAATGTCATTATCCATCAGAAAACAATACAATACATCACATAAATTCATGTCACGTTGAAAAGGCAGAAGGTGTGAGGCCTTTGTGTTGTGTGTCAGATATACTTACATCCCTTTGGATCCATATTTGTTGTAAAACTCCATGTGGTTGCACGCCTGGATCCAGCCGATCGTCCAGCTCTCTTTACCGGCCACCGGTGGCACCAGGACCCTGGCGGACGCGCGGAAATGCGGCGTGCGGTAGCGCAGCACCACGCTGGAGGACTCGTCGATGCTGGTGGGGTTCGAGTCGATGGAGGAGTTCACCTCCAGAACCATGATGCTGTCCCGGAAACTCTTGGGTTTGCATCTGATGCTCTGAATACAGCCCATCACAACCAGCACGAACGGCCAGCAGAACATCAACCCTCAGAATAACGCACACTATTCCCGCTGTTCCTCAGAATAACGCCCAATATACCCACTGACCCTCAGAAGAACGCACACTAACGTTAACAGTTACACACTGAACCTCTGAGGAACGCACACCAGACGCTGTCTTTCTGAATAACGCACACTACGTTACTGTCCCTCAGAAGACATTAAACGACGCGTCGCGGTGTCGCGTCAGGAGTAGATAAAGCGTTTCGTATTAACAAAAGCATCACGTTATTTCGTTTAATATTAAAAGAAAACAAAAGAAAATAAATAAAAACAACGTTCGTCAACTTTCCGTCATTTGCGGACCGTTAGAACGCTCCGCTCACACATAACGGTCTCCAGTCATCGTCAAACGGGCATTTCCGCGTCATAACTCTCACATCATTGCTTTTAGATTAAAATAAATAGGTTAACTCCATCCACTCAGAATACTGCTGGCATTTTGTACGCAAAATAAAATATAAATATTTGTAACTACAAGCGTGCGAAATTGCTATAACGTTGGGTATCAAAAGTAACGCCGGAAAAGTGATTTTTGCAAAGAATATTTACATTCCGTGAGTTTGTCCTTGAGGTTCAGTTGGAGGAAGCTCACTTTCTTGTGCACTTGTGAGTAAACGATCCGTCTCAGCATCAGGTGAACTTCACCAGCCCACAGGAATAAACACGAGAGGTAAATAAAACAGTCCGGCTGTCACGAACACATGTTGTGATGAACAGCCCATCACTGTGCGTCTCTCTTCATCAGTAATAATCCATCCTCATCCTCGCGCCGCTGCTCTCAGCCTCCGTCCCGCAGCGCTGTGCGCGTCACCGCATCAGCTGCAGATGCTCTACTGCGAGCGCCCGTGGCGTCACTTCCGCCCCCCTGTGCGCGCGTTATGGGACGTGTAGTTCCAAAGGCTACAGAATTACCTTAAAGGGACTTTGGTAGTTATGCTCATAGACATATATAGATATGTCTATGGTTATGCTGAGAAGCGCGAGTGAAGTTTGTCCGGAGAAACGATACGATAATCCAGTGTTGGGAAGGTTATTTAATTATCCTATTTAAAATGTAATGTGTAAAATTAAAAATGTACTTGTAAGTAGTGTAACTTTTTATTTCTTTATTAAAGTAATGTGATTACATTTGATTACCTTTTTAACATTTCTAACGTTCTCATCTGTTTTTATGGTTGGTGTTTGTATGAAAAATATTCCGATGTAATCCCTTTTGTAATCATTTTCTTAAGTAACTGCAAGTAAGGGATAATGGACAGGCAGCCGGAAGTTATCGCAGAAATAAGCCCGACAGTGTGATCAGGACCCGTCGCGAAGCGATTAACATTCTTCTCAGTGACTGTAATTACAATTAAATGTATTTTGTATTTCAATTACGTAATTCCGTTGCATGTAACAAGTTACTCCCCAACATATTCATATATTCCGAAAGGATTTCAGTCAGCATCAAAATTCTAAACTGCTTTAGATGAAAATTGCCAACTGATATTTTTTTAAAATGCTATAAGATACCACTCTGATT
Organism: Enteromius paludinosus; assembly: GCA_032361165.1. Classification (NCBI taxonomy): domain Eukaryota; kingdom Metazoa; phylum Chordata; class Actinopteri; order Cypriniformes; family Cyprinidae; genus Enteromius; species Enteromius paludinosus. The sequence goes on from JAUMHQ010000053.1 coordinate 23,745,283, forward strand.
TTAAACATGTGCGTCAGAAAGATGATTTTTTTTAAAAAGGGCGCGTCGGTTTAAGCACCTTGGAGAACGCCACGGCTGCGATTCCAACAAAGCTCATTAATATTTAGAGCCATGTGAACTTAAGCTTGTCTTATTGAAGCGTCCAGTCACACGTGATGAATTAATATTTATTAGCCAATCTTTCATTCGTCAGCTCTCTGCCGTGCAGCCAATCAGTAGGACGTACGTCGTTGTACGTAATAAATATTCAAAAAGCACACCTTTACCATAGTAGTATTCTTAATTTTGTTATGGAGCGGACCGCAATTGATGCTAAAGCAGTGCTTACTAATACAGTGAACATGTTTTCCAAAACCAAGGTGTCTTACAGCATATCTGTGCTTGTGAACTGATCTGAACTCCGCCTGTAGACCTCAGCGAACGTGAGCGGGATCATAACGGCTTCTCCAGCGGTGCTTCTGATTCTGAGAGCTGATCTGAGGTAGGCCAGATGATGCTTCAAGTGTGCTTAAGCATTAAAGATAAACCTATCAAAACGTATTTGTTCTCATTTGTAAAAACGATTTAAAAATGTAATAAATACATTTATTTTAAAATAGTGGAAATGCAGATTTTGTGTTTTAGGGGCAAGGTGCGGGTTAGTATTTATAGCTCGCCTAGCTGTATATAAACAATAGGAGTCTGTGAAATGATAGCTAAAAATAGTTAAACAAACGTGTTTCTGTTCCATTTTCAAGTAAAATGTGCAAACTGACATGAATTTATGCGAACGAATCTATACCATCTGTTTGAATTGTTGAACTATTTAGTTATTTCATTCAAAAACACAGTTTCAGTTCAGGAACCAAACAAGTGAATGGATGCCTCCAAAAGCTTAATCAGCTGCTTTGTTCCTTTGTTTGCCTATGAAGCAATTACTGATAACCATATAGTTGTATATGCGGTTTTCATAAGCTGATATTAATTGGGAGACTACACCTAATATTTGTCAATTTTGGGGGGAATTGAAAAAAAATCAAGCCTATTAGTGAACAGCTAACCAAATGTATAAGCCTAAATGATAAAGCATTATGCTGTTAGATGTCCGCGCGCGCACACATACACTTGCACATGTCTAAATATATCTGACACTGTTTTCACAGCCTACTTTGAATCCACATCTGAAGCTCACATTAGTTTCTCATCCTGCTGTATGATTAAACCACACAATGCCTTTAAACCCGAGTCGCTCCAGAGCGAAGGATCGCAGTGGCGGCAGCAGCAGCAGCGTTCTGGGCTGGCCCGAGTTTCTATCCCTGAATGTCCCACCGCGAAACAGAGCATGGAGAAGATCCGGCCAGTCCAGGTCCCAGCAGAACCAGCAGAGCGAGAACCTGCCAGAGCAGGGTGAGAGCATGAAGGAGCGCAGAGAGGCGACCAGGCTCCCGGATGAAGACTGCATGCTGCTCAACCCGTCCTTCAGAGGCATCGCCATCAACTCACTGCTGGCCATCGACATCTGTCTGTCCAAGCGTCTGGGCGTGTGTGTCCACACCACATCCTCGTGGGGCAGCATGCGCTCGGCGGTCACTCTGCTGGCTCTGACGGGTCACGGCATCACCTGGATCTTTGGGACTTTGGTGTGTCTTACTCAGAGCAACACGCTGGCTGGGCAGGAAGTTCTGATCAACCTTCTGATAGGTGAGACACTCTGCCAGTCTTATTTTAGGACTTTTAGGATACTAGTGCACAGACCTGCATCGGCCTAACAGTACCCGATTTGATCCAGGCTTTAGCTACTAACCCCCTTCCTCTCTCCAATAACAGGAAAGCACCTAGGCCAAAGTGACGTAGACAAACAGGAAATTAAAATGGTTAGCAAAAGGAAAAGGAAAGCACATGACATGTGGCCAGGTATGGTTTCCTATACTATCATTTCTTTTACCTCTCTTTCAGCGCTGATTCTTGATGTCCTGACTGTGGCCGGGGTTCAGAAACTGGTCAGGCGCAAAGGACCATGGGACATAAGTCCTGGCTTTCTGGACTGTGTGGCTCTGGACACGTACTCGTTCCCGGCTGCACACGCCAGCAGAGCAGCCATGGTGTCCAAGTTCCTCTTGTCCCATCTGGTGCTGGCCGTCCCGCTGCGGGTCCTGCTGGTGCTGTGGGCCGTCCTGGTGGGCCTGTCCCGCGTTCTTCTGGGCCAACACCACCTGACGGACATGGCGTGTGGCTTCGCTCTGGGCTTCCTTCACTTCAGTCTAATGGAGACGGTGTGGCTGTCGTCTGGAGCATGTCAGACACTCATCTCCATCGGGACCTTCAGCTGGGGCTCCGTCCGTTAGACTGCATACACAGAAGACATATGTTTACATGCTGAGCCAGAATGCATAATGCAGTATTCGTAGGATTAATCACATTGCATCTCAGTCTTTTAGATCAGATGCACAATGTAAAGGACAAATGAGGGCTCATCCCTGATGCGATTCAGGATTTTACATGCTGGACAAAATGAGCTCCAGTCACATTATCAGGTCTGTTAGTTATGATTTCAGCCACTCTCTATTGTTTACACTACATTGGAAGGATGAATTCATGCTTGGGTATTTTATATTGCATGCAAAAGCACCGAATTTCATTGTACAGTTATGTTTGGACTCTTTCTCTGTCTTATTTTCACTTCTTAATTCTGCAGAACTGAGATCTTATAGAGGAAGTTGCTTGGAAAGGAAGTCATTGTTAAAGGTTTTTTGTCCTGATAAACAGCTGACGTTTTTAAAATGCAATCCACATTTGAATATTAGTTCATTGCAGCACCAGTATAATTTTGAAAGAAAAAAGTTTGAGATTAATTATAAAAACATCCCAAATGAAAAGACCCGTTTCTTTTTTTGTTTCGTGATTTAATAGCTTGTGCATTTAATTATACATTTCTGCGTAAAGCACAGTTGTGTGATACCATGTCAGATTTGATCAGGTGCATCAAGGTGCATTTATTTCAGGATGTTACCTGTCTGGTTTTCATTGTGTGCATGAATTAGGTTTGACATGTTTGATATTGCAAATAAATACTGATTCAATCAGTACTGTAACGTCTACTGCAATATTCAAAACAGCTGTTGCCTTTGTATTTGACATAAAAATGAACTAGTGAAATGATTCTGTACTAAAAAAAATTAAATGAGACCTGTAACACTCTTTTCTGACAAATATAGCGTACGTTTCTGTGTGTGTAATAATCCGTATCGCTTCCTCCAGTGGAAAAAGTAAGAAAGTCTTGATGGATTTGTTTTTACGAACATATTTTTGCTTAATTATTGTTTTTCTCAGCTGTTCTCTAACGGCACCCATTCGCTGCTGATGTTCAGCTGATGATGATGTTTGGTGGGAACAGATGAAGTTCCTGCTGGTCTCTGTTAGATTAGAGTATCAGTGAAGGACAGAAGATTCTGCGGCACTGGTGAGTATTAATCTCTCCTGCCGTCTGTGTTATGGGTGGAGACACGTACGGGAAAGTGCGTCTGCACAGCACTGTGATGTTGCTGTGTGTAGAACAGAATAGATTGAACGATCTGTGCCATGAGACCGTAAGATATGTGGTGGCAAGTGTCTGAATCATTGAGGAAGTGAGTTGGTTTCCGGAGAGAAAGGCCTAACTGAATGAACCTTAGCACAAGAGGCAGTGGTTTTTAAAATACTACACAAAACCAGCTGAACCCTTTTGAAAAAGAAGTGCATTTAACTGTATTTTAATGTACATTTGTAGTGTACTAAAAGAGACACTAACTACAGTTCTTAAGTGCACTTTTAAAAAGCACACTTTTTTTTATTATAACGCTACATTTATTATTACATTCAAAGTTCGTATATTTTGAATATACTACATTGCAACTTCATCAATGAATATGTAATTACAAGTATGATTACGTACATAATTGAAATTAAAAAATTATATATTTTTCTGTATTCGGTTGTTATTGTTTTTACTTACAGTATCCACACACTGTAATAAAACTCTAATAATCTGTTTCATTTCGCATTCAACAGGTAAAGTAGACATTTTCATCTATGCATGTTCTTCATGTAAACAGAAGCCTACAGAACGTTACGTACAGCTGAGAAACATCCCCTCAGAGCTGCTGTTTGTGACGGAGAGGTCTGACCACATCATCTCTGTCAGCGGGGCGTCCAGAGCGCTTCTGACAGCTGTATTGTGCTCAGACAGTTGTCCAGATGGACACGACATGAACTGGAGATCAGAGCACTTCACAAAACTGAGAAACTGCTAAATGCACTACAAAAAATAGAGGTGAAACACCGTTAATAATACACGAGCTCACGCGGTTCTGACGGGTTCGGATCATTTGACTGGATCTTCTGCCCTCTAGTGTTTGGCTGTAGGAAAACATTCAGACAGCTGGAAGATTTTGCATCGTGTTTACAAGCTTTTTGAAGGATTTAAACTTTGATATTTTGCTTTCACAAGCCTGAATCAGACAGTACACCGCTTTAGAAGCGAAACAGCAGTGTGAGATATGTAACAAAACCACTGAGCAGCTCGATAAATGTCTTTTAATATGTGTCGGGTCACGTTTAAAGCGAACTGTAACGCATCACAACATTATAAAGTAACTGACTTTTATTGAAAGTAATTTATTGCATTACTTTTGCATTATGTTTTCTCTTGCATGTTTTTAAAGTTTTATTGAAGCACTTTCACACCAAAAGTGAAATTAATACAGTCCAGGTGAAGGAAATGTAAATTTTAAATAATTTGTGCTTAGTATGGTTGAATTAGATCATTAAAAATTAGCAGCAAAGACATGGGGAACAAATACATAAAAGATATTTGTGTAAACGCTGTTTTTTCAACAGGGATTTCACTGTAAATGCCTATTGCATGCATAATGAATCTACAGCATCGGCTCACTTGCAGGTATTTTACTGACAGTCTCAATACATCTGAATTTAAACTGAAAACATATTTAGGTAATATAAACTTTTTTTTTAATGCGTTAAATATCTTATTTAATGTCACACATAAAAAAAAAAGTCACTCAGGTTTGGAACAACAAATGTAATTTTTAATTACACTGTAAACTGTATGAAACAAAAACAGCAGGCTACCATTGCAGCGGTCACTTTTGGGCAAGGAAATGTTACACTGACAGTAAATAAAGGACAGCAGTCACAAGCTTTTTGATGTGAATGGAGTGTTTCTACCACGCACACGACATCTCAGACGCCGCATCACTGTTGCGTCTGGTGCGGACGGGAGACCAGCCGTACTCTGATTGGGCATCATCGGTCACGTGACAACGGCCCCAGCGGCTAGTGCTTCTGAGCCCGTGTTTGGCCCGAAAGCTGCGTGGCTTGGCATTCATCTATGGTAATAACAACACATAAGAAACATTACTAGGAATTACAATACAAGCTCCAGTATATGCTAAACAAAAAGATATGTCATTTGTATCAGAAAAATAAATAGGATTCAAAGGGAAAACATTTCTTTTACCCAACTGGCATGATAGCAAATAAATACAGTACATACATGAATAGATTTTCTATCACTTAGTTTAGTAAGTAAAAAGACTCAATGTCTGCTGTATATTTGCTTTTTATATTTATATTTTATATTTGCTGTATATATCTCAATTTAAGAATGCTTAGATTGTTTACTGTAAAACAAGAAAGATTTTTTTGCAGCATATACAAAAAAAAGTCTTTGGGTTACTCCATTTTGTCATGTCGTTCCAAACCAGTAAAAGCTTTGTTCATCATCGGAAAACAACTTAAGATTTTTTGGATGAAATCAAGTTTGAAAAACTTGCAACTGTCCCATTGACTGCCAAGTAATGAATAGGGATGTCCCGATCTGGATCGGCCGATCTGTTTTGTGCGTTTTGTCAGTAAAGCCGGTCCTGTAATCAGCAATTAATGCCATCAGGTGCGTGATTTCACATTGAGCCGTATATACAGTCGTGTTCAAAATTATTCAACCCCCAATGCTGTAAAGGGTTTTAGGGAATTCAGTGTACATTTGTAACTGTGTTCAGAATGAAATCTTACAAGGACTTTTTAAAGAACCAAATGCAACTAAAATGACATCAATTGTTTTTGTAAT
>JAUMHQ010000053.1:23771522-23789151 GCA_032361165.1 Enteromius paludinosus
TGTCGGTTAATGAAGGTTTGATGAAAGAACTCGCGCCTCGATTGGACTCCTGTCATGTCAGAAAGTGGTAAGACTTTGTTTTGTGGACGTTGCCATGGTTGATATTAATTGGGCCACTGTTGCTAACTTTTTTTCTTTCGTTTTCTTTGTCTTTTGTTTGCTAGTTTTTGGCAATGTACAATGAATCCGCAGAAAACAAATATCACTATTTTTAACGGGTCACAGGCGCTTATCCTTTCTAATTGAATTCAATTTCCATTTAAAATAATGTTGTTAGTCAACCGGTTAACGAGCGTCGGTTGTCGGTAACGAGAAATAACCGAAATGAGCATCCCTAATTCAAATATATTTTAATGTTACCAGGTGTCATTACAATGTTTCAACATGCTGGTAGTGTGTCCTATGCTAAACTAGGCATGTGGTGGGCAGAAAGAATGTGTGCCGTCTCGCAAATCCCAACAAATGAGGTGAAGTATCTGGAAGAACCCCTAGATGTCAGTGATGGAGAGCCATCAACCCAAGCAATGATACAGCGGTAAGCGTTACCTTGAGTGTGAGGTCCGCAGAAGGGAAGCTGATGGGGTTGAGATTTATTCCAGGTTGCAGGTGGTCTCTGCGGAGCATCGGGATGGCTTGAGTCAGGCCCGCCTGTGCAAACACAACAGTAACAGGATAAAGACTCAAAGCTTCTTTACAAAGCTGACAATGTAGATACTGTGTACAGAGCTATTGTACGCACAGTCCCAACAAGGGCATCCTGCAGCTTGGTGACAGGGTTGGACACAGGCACTGGCGTGGACCCTGGAGGAAGGCTAAAGTCAGAATCCTTTGCACTGACACCAAACTCTATGGGCGGCACAGGAATGACGTTGTCCACATGAATATCCACTCCGTTGACAGGAGTGATGGGCCCCTCCAGACGCTCCATGCCCTCCGAGCCCTTGCGATTCTTCAGTGAGCGCTCGTTGCCAATTGGGCCTGGTTTATGTTCTTTACTCTGCTCAGGCCCTGCATCTGAATCCTGAAGGACAGGACAATGGGACTTTAGTCTCAGGCTCACTGACTGAGGTACGCAAAAATATTTGCTTTGAAAAGAACAACTTGTACCTCTGAATTGGGTTCGCTTCCAGTGTAGGAAATCTGCTTTGTCCATGAATCACCACCTGATGACTGGACAGTCAGAGCTTCAGAAGGAAAACAAAGTCATTTAGAAACTTTTAAGTATTAATGCACTTAATACTGGTTGTTTATCAGCATTACCAGTGCTGTTTGTCTCCCAAATCTCTGTTCCCAAGTTGTTGGTGGAGAGCGTCTCCTCGGGCTGCTCGATGGACATGCTGCCTTGCTTCTTGGCAAAACGGGGAGGCATTTTCGAAGCAATTGTTCTGTTCTTTATTGAACCCTTCAGGGACACAAACCAAATAACTACAAAATCCACTCAAGATACTTCATGCTGTTAAATAACTGAAGTTAACTGAATTATCTTTCTGGTTATCACAGGTCTAAACATCAGGAAATAGTTGCCATGATTACTTACTGGAGGACCCTGATCCTTCCTCCTGCGATCATCATCCTGTGGGCGGCGCTGTTTTTTAGACAGGGCATCCTGGAAAACCTCTGGACTGGGTACAGAAGCTCCTGAGTCACTCTCAACTGCAAGAACACAAGCAGCAGCTCCTTCAGATCCAGTACAAGTCAGCACCATTAAACTCACTTTACCACTTCAAACTCTTCATTTACCAAATGGCTATGAAGTAGCGCAAGTCCATTCATCACATTACGATATCCTCTTACCATGATCCTAGGGGTGGGAGATATAACCAAAATCTTCTATCACGGTAGAAGCAACTTTCTACCTCGATAACGATACATAATCACAATATAGCAATTTGTATCTGAAAATGCATAAATAAATATTCAAACACAAAGAAACTGTTTCACATACTGTAATTTAATTTTAACTGTACTGCAGCAATACTTCAAGTAAAACAACAACCTGGGTGGGTTTAGTTGTAACTAAAACACCAAGCCCCGCACCACGACTGACAAAACCGTGTTCGCGCGAGCAGGTGAGAGAGGATTGAACACAGGAGTGATCGTGCACGAGTGTTTGAATTGCGCGCAGATGACACATCAAGTGCATGCGAGGGTTTGATATGAGCTCGCGGCCCCGTTTCTTCGCATGTACATCTGTTTTCCTCTCGCGGAAATAATTTACCGCGCTCGCCAGCATCAGTGGTGCGCTCGCTTATTAATGGCATAGATTTGCCACCATAGATTAAGTGTGTTTTTCGCAAGCTGGTTGCTGCGGCGGGGCGGAGCATCGCGATGCCGGCTCAGCATCGTGATGTCTATCGGCCATCGGCAATGGACGATGACATTGTCTATCCACCCAACCTTATCGCCCACCCCTACATGATCCTAAAGTCAAATTAAAAACTTTCAAACTAGTAACAAAAACCGTTTCTAAACATGCTACTCACGCTTAGTACATCATCCTTTCTTCTGCACTGGAGAGGCACTTATAATAAGAAACAACTTCTGACTTACTTGGGTAAGTGTTCAGGTCATACTGGGACAGTGGTTCAGTCATATCCCCCTTCATGTGTCTTGGCTTCAGGTCCTTCTCTAGGATCTTTCCCGTTGCTTCCACCGTGTCATTTTGATCCACGTTGTACACAGATGCAGAGCTCAGGCCGGAGACCGAATCTTCTGGAACTCTGCACAGAGTGAATTAAGCCACATTCATAGTGTGAATTTCATATTTCATAACTTCTTTTTTTGTATCAATGTGCTTAACTTATGTTTTGAAGATGCATACCGCTTGCTGTTGGAAGAAACACCGTTCTGCCAACTCTCATTTCTACCAGAGGAACCGGCACTGGACTGCATGTCCGTTGAGCGGCTCATTTTGTTTTCCATTAGAGATGTGTCACTCTTACGGTTTTGTCTATCGACTACTGCCCGCTGACTAGAAAAACTCCGCTTTGAGAGCTCTCTTTTCTCAGAGCCAGGTTCTCCGTGACCCGCATCTGTGAGCGTGTCTCCATGTTGCCCCCGTTTCTCTCTCCAGTCGCTGAAATCGCTGTTTTCAGAGCCGGTTTCCCAGTCCTCACCCTGACTCTGACCCGTGATCTCCTGTGATCGTCCCCCAGAATAGTGGTTGGGCCAGTGCTCCTCTGAACCCTTAGAACGACCTGGCCACTGATTGGCAACATCTCCGTTAACATAGTCCTCATTATTCCACTGACCTCCTCCTTCACGCTCTTGCCGTAGACGCCTGAAGCGTGGGGGTTTATCCTGTCTTGGGGGACGTCGCCTTCTAAGGGGCCGGTTGTCGGGATTATCATTGTCAAGGTAGTAACCTCCATCTCTGTCCTCTACGCCATTCTCTACAAAGGATCCTGTAAATTTTGGAGGGTACTTCAGGGGCTCCCGTTCCGAAGAGCGTTTGGAATAGGAGTCTGCACCGAAGTTGTAGCCGTTTTCCTGTGCGGAGGTGCTTCCAAATTGGCTTCCTCTCCCTCTCCATGTCGAAATGTCCCTTGAGGCAAATCCACGGTTGTATCCAGCATTAAGGCGAGGGGGCAATGACCTTCCAAAAACTCGAGCGGATTTTGTCTTGTCCCTGGAATCACTGATGCCACTCTGATCGTCAGTGTAGACCTTGTTTGATCTCCATGACTCCTTGTCAGCCCTCTTGACCTCTCCGGACACAGGATACGAAGCCTCTCCGTTTTCAGTGGCCTTCTGGCGTGGGCGCTTGGGCTGCTCCTCGTATTCTGAGGCCTCGCTGTGCGTCTCGCTTACGTTACGTCGACGGGGTTTGCCTCGCTGCAGATCTTCGCTCCTGAACTCTCGAGAACCACGTCCTCGAGCAGGCCTCTGTGTGCCTGCGCTATTGTAGGCTCCTCTGTTGCCATCACTCCGTCCTCCACGAGCACCACCACGAGAGTTGAACTCTCTGAAGCCCCGGCCACGTCCACGACCCGCTCCCCTGGCCCCAGCGAACGCCTGCTCCTCATCGATGAATATCCAGTTGTTGCGGCGAGGTGCTGGTGGATCTCTGCTGTCAGAGGAGTCCACAGACTGACTTTTGTTGCTTTCCCAGCAGTTCTCTTTGTGCAGCTCTTCAGGAAAGTGGCTCGTTTTCTCCACTTTAGGAGCTTCAAATTGTTTCTCCTCAGGAGAGGGAGCGGGCGGTGGGGCGGAGTGCCTGTTAGACAAAAGTGGAGCATCTTTCTTCAGGTCATAGACGTTGGTGACCACTTCCTTCTCCAGCCTGTATGGGACAGGCTTCTCCTCCGGGTCAGTTTTGGGTTTCTCGTTCTCTTTGTCTTCAACCTTCAAGGGCTTCAGCACAGGTTTCTTGATGGGTCCTGTCCTTCTAAGGGTTCTACCACTGGACTCAGATGGCTGGCTAACACTACTGCTGCTGCTCGAACCGTGATCTGACCACTGGGCCTGACTGCTGCAGTCTTTCCTCAGACTTCCCATGTCTTTCCTCCAAAAATCAGAGTCGTAGCTCTTCTCCTTGCTGTTCAAGGCCTCGTCACGGGTGTCATTGTCTTCTTTCTGATGTCTACCAGAGGAGACATCCCTGTGTTCACTGTCTCCAGGATGGGTTCTGCTGAGTATTAATGGTTGGTGGGCTACTTCATGGGAAACTTCTCGCTGCGAACCGAGCAACATGTCTGAGCCTCTGCCTTGGCGGAAGCCTTGATGGGGCAATTCCTCTGCTGGACTGTTTGCACGGTCATGACCTCTGTCTTCATACGAGTCGTGTCTGGAGCATGACTGATCACTCCTGTCATCCGCTTGAGCCCTGTCGCAGTTCTCGTGCTGTCTCTGGTAGGGTGGGGTAAAACTGCGTGCAGAAGAGTAGCTGTCTTGGTTCCATACTTGGTAAGGCTCAGTGGAAGGCGCCCTCCTCTCCTGATGCATGCTGGAATGGCAGCCTTCATCAGAGGTGGAACCAGGACTATTCAGGAGATCCTGTTGGATAACAGGTTTCACCAAACCTCGAACATAGAAAAAAGTTACATTTAAATATCACAAAATAAACAAACAGTACATGTTCTGAAAAAAATGGCCATATCACAATGCAGAACACATAATAATAAGGATGTAGCTTATTGAATACCAGTGTATTACTACATGTTTGCAATTGTGTTTTTAAGGAGATTTGCTGTGGTCACTAATGGAAGTGGCTAAGAGCAGGGTTTCTCAAATTAAGAGTGATTATTAACCAGGAACAGAGAACCATGAAGATGAAGTGTTGTAAAGATTTTAACAGATGAATTTTTTCTGTCAAAGGGTTAAACTGACCTAACCGTTCGGTCAAATATTATTAAAAAGGTTTGATCATATCACTAGGAATACTAGTGATGCTTCACTTGCAAACACCAATAAATAGGGAGGATGTTGTAATTTACCAGATGAGTGAATGCTAGGAGAGTAGAAATCCACAGGAGAGCATCCCTGAGCCATTCGGGGATCCATGTAGGGAGGCATCATCATCCAGCGTGGGTCAAAACCAAGGACATGAGGAGGGTAAAAGCCTCTCTGTGGGTGAGCAGAGCTGGACTGAGTGGGGTGACTCGATTGCTGCCATGGTGCCATCTTGTACACCTGCTCCTAGAATCCACAAAAAAAAAAAAAACTAAAATTAAAGCACTCGGTTTAATACAGCATAAAAGCATATATTTGGCATGAAAACGTAAATGCTTAGTTTTGTCATTATGTATAGACGTACACGTCAAGATTTTCAGGGTGGCTAAATAAATAACCATTTCCTCTTACTTAAAAGTGTTAAGTAAAAGCTCACCTGCTGCTGCTGGTGCTGCTTCTGGAAGCGGGGCGGCACAGGCTTCTGATGTCGGCCATAGTCTGGGAGGGGAGAGGTGGACTCAGGACCATCGTCATCGTTGTGGTAGTTACAACCTTCATCTTTGTAATCCTGACTGGATGACTCAGTTGGTGTATCAGACACTTCTATATACAATGAAATTAGATTTTAAGAAGAGTAGTGGAAAAGAGCAGAGGCAAAACGCCTTAATTTAAGCCTCAATTTAGATTTCTCTAAATGATTCCCTTTATTACAAGTGTAACCAAAGCTTACATTTATAAACCAAATGGTATATATGAACTCGCATACCTTTATTGCCATACTGCCAGCCCTCCTGGTGATGTTTGGATGACCTTCGACCTGGAGACTGCGTTAAATCCTTGCTGTCTGCTTCTCTCAGCGTTTCTCCAGTGTGTGCAGGTTTCTCAGTTTTGCCAAATTTTTCATCCAGTTTTTTAAGTTTCTCTGCACAGGCAGCCAGTCTCTCCTCCCGCGCTCTCCTCTCCTCCTCTTCACGTCGTCTGCGTGCTCTCTCCACAGCAGAGAGGTCGGCAGAGACAAACTTCCCACGAGGCGGCACCTGCCGCTGCGGCTCCTCTTGCTCCTCTGCAGACTCACTGTTGCCACTGTTCTTCAGCTGATGCTGAAAAACATTCAATAGAGAGGAGATCTTAGAGGAGACAAACCTTTTGAGATGTGAAAAATTATAAAATTATTAATGTGGTTTTCAAAAAAAATTTGTTTTCACTCGGAAGGACAGACAGAACACAGTTTAGTTTCTCTCAAACTTAAACTACAGTTAAATAAAAGTTGTTCAAAATTAAAACTGTTAAAATCAAAAATTTAAATTAGAATGGAAATAAAAAACCTTACATAAAATGAATTACATTTTCCAGATTGTTTTCATTTTTCAATAAGTTTTGCCTGATGTACTAAAAAGAAACTATAGCTGAAATAAACTATAAAATAAAACTATTTAGACAAATAAAATTTAAAAATAAATGTTATACTACTTCACCTAATCTCTGGTTCGTATGCAATCCTACTTCTGGTCTTTGCTCCAGACATTGTTAAAATGGCAATTATAAACGAGGAGAAGAAAAAAAAAAAAAAAAAGCAACACGCCATAGATTGTTACCTGAGATTCAGTAGAGGAGAATCGTCCATTGGTCTTTCTGGAGGGTTCAGGCTCTGGCTGGCGTGAGTATGACTCCTCCTCAGCGTCATGTGGAAACGCACCATCACCAGAGCTCTGAGATAAATGCTGGTCTTGATGGTTGTCCCAGTCATCCCTGCAAGACACAAGCACCAGAATGAGCTTTAATTCCAACACAGGCGGCATTCACACCACATGCACTGCATTAAATTGAGGGTTTGAGAGTAACGCAATTACAATTCTCTGTATGTCCTGTACATGTGGCAGAATTGACAATAAAGTTGACTTTGACTTTAAAACAAAGAAAAGCTCACCAGATCTTATTCTTCTCACAGGGGGCGTGATCTTCCTCATCATCACTGAATTTAAGCTTCTCGCTATAATCCACCTCCTCATGGAGACCTGAAGAACAGACATTGGTCACAATGCAAAAATTGAAGAAAAAAAAAAGAATCTGTTGTTAATCAGTAAGCGAAAGCTCACCTGCCCAGCCATCTTCACAGTCATTGTCCAGTTCGTCGAGGTCCTTCAGGTCCTCAGGGTTGATTATGGCAGGACGGGGAGCTCGATCTCCTGGGCGGCGGATGGGGCGGGTGGAGGGGCGTGGAGGGACACGGGGGAAACGTGCTTCTCTTCTTATGTCGCCACTGTGAAAAGAAAAACAGACATTTATAGAAGAGGACAGTGAGTGTTCACTACTGCAGTTATTAGCAAAACACTCACTTGACGGGCTCCGGGGCAGGGAACGCTGGTCTGAAGATCAACCTAGATTCAAAGCGCACGGGGGCAACCACAGTGGTCGGGCCGTGATCCGAGGAGCCCGGAGCGTCACGAGTCTCTTTAGGGCACATCTGACAAACAAAGAGCAAGTAAGCATTTTATTTTAAAAACAAAAACCAGCACACTGGCTAACCGATATGATGGGCAGTGACTCACGAAGGCAGGCAGCATGTCATGGTATGTGGTGGTTGTGTGGTGTTGGTACTGGAGGGCTGATGGGGTGGCTCTGCGCTGCACGGGCTGAGCGGGCCGCAGTGGTGGTTCCTTCACATCAGAGGACTGGGTAGCAGCGGCAGTGGAAGAGGTTGAGGAGGGGGGAGGAACAGGAGGAGTGGTGGTCTCCGCAGAGCCGCTGCTCTTGGTGTCTGTGTCTGTGCAGGGCGGGGCGGCAGACAGCACCGGGGGCTGCAGGTTCCTCCCACCGCCCTCCCTCCAACTTGACACGTCTGAAAATGACACACAACATCAACACATCACATTGAGACGCCAACAAATGGCTTATACCCGCCAGTGGTTTTACAAGCCAACTAAAATCCTGATAATTTGTTGCTTGAAATGAACATTAACTTAAAACTGCAGCCCGCAAATTTTGGAGCTCTAGTTAATAAACAGGACTGAGCTACTTGATTTATGACTATCACGCAGCAGAACCTACCTACCCGAGTAGGTCTCAATAGTCAGAATATAAACACGTATAGGTGTACCGTGCTGATTCAGGACAAGCCAAAAACATGGTTTAAAAAATGGATTCATGGTGTACTCGCTTTTTATGGACATTTTTTACATTATAAACAAAAGATCCTGGTTGTGTAATTGTTCAGAGCTGGACTCACTCTGAGGGCGGAGGCTTGGTCCGGGCCCATACGACGGATCGAAGACGCTTCTTTCCTTGCCAGCCTTGTCCTGTTCGCCTGCTGCTTTCAGCGTCGGAAATTCCTCGTGAGAGAAGGGCTGCAGTCGGCTTGAGACCTTTAAACCTGGACAACAGAGCCAAAGAAGTATAAAACATGACATCACAACAAACAAGTCTGATCAGAATGAACAGATGCTTACCATCTTGATCTACTGCCTTTCCATTGAGCTGTGCCCATTGCTTTGGTCCACCTGTACTTGTGCTCTAGAGGGACAGAGACGCATACATCAGACACCATGACATTAACATCAGGTGAGCACTATGAATAGATGATGAATGAACGTGCCACCTCTACCTCCTGGTTGGTTATTGGCATGGGCTTCTGAAGATTGGAGACAGATTTCTGTAAAGCCAGCGGTGGCTGCGGCTCCGGCAGCTGTGCTGATGATGCAACGGAACTACAGGAGGAAAGAGACACTAATCAGACAATGTGTGATGGCCATTTGAATCCAGAAATAGAGCTGGGTATTTTGAGAACAAAGTACGCATTTGAATAACCAGCAAAAGATTTCACATGACTACATACATCACTCAGTTATAGCACGAGGATTAAAAAAAATAATAAAAAATAAAAACCCTCAAAGAAAGCATTCACCTCACTGCAAATCTAAGCTTTTCATTTCAGCTGTATAAACTGACCTTCAAAATGCAGCATTGATAGCACAACTGAAGATCCATGATGTCTTGCGACTTGTATTTTTACTTATATACACAGTGCCCTCCACAAGTATTAGGATAGTAATTTTGTTTGCTATGGGAGTCAAGACATCTGCAAATCTGATTAAGAAATAAAAAGACAAAACTACAAAATTTCTGATTTTATTACTAGCTGTTTCAACACACGGTTTACCAAATAAAAAGAACAGCGCTTTAAGTGTTTGATCCCCTATCTGATGGGAGCGTACGCATTTGTTTGAAGGTTTAAAAGTTAGTTATTTAATTGCAATCCCAGCACCAAGTCTGTAACCCACAGACATCACCAGTTTAAATGGGGCTTGTTTTGGGCAGGACTTAGACCCACTGACTTCCATTCACGTCTTTGCCCTGATAAACTCCTTGACTCAACTGGCAAGGTGTTTTTAGGTTGATATACACCGTCGTTCATTAAGTCTTCGATAAAGCCGAGAGGTTCAAATGAGAACAAATGCAAGACTCAGAAGACAGAAGCAATGTATAAAACTGATGATGACACATTGCCTGCTTTTAATATCTAAATAAATACAACAGGGCACAGCTGGTTACTTAGAGCCTGAGCCAACTGTCCCAATACTTATGCTGACATCAGATGGTGAGATGAAACCAAGTGGTGATTTTGTTGAAACACCCAATAAATTCTGTATTTTACCCATACCTCAACCTAACTAGTCCACATCACTAACTATCAATAAGCCGTAACCAGGATTTTGAGGCAAAAGTTGCAGTTAGTAGAAAGTTCTTCTCCTAACTGATGTATGATCATACACACACACACACACTATAATCATAATATATGGTAGTTAGGGCTGGGTATCGTTCAAAGCTTTTTCATACAGATACCTTGAGTTCGATACCAGTTCCTGAACAATACCAATTTAAAACACTAGTGAGAGTGAGCATAACATCCTTAACTCCAAACACTCACACGCAACCAACACTTTGATGAGCATCTCGCTTTTTCTTTGCACACGTGACTTTGCTAATATAAGGTGCTCCGCACGACACAATCAGTGTGACCTACAGATGCACCTGCTGTACAATGAAACACACAGACAAAAAGAAATGCGCTACGGCTCACAATCTGTCCTTCAATTCACTTCACACACAGTGATGTTTTAGTAAGAGTGAAGGACAGCAGTGCTGATGCCACAACAGCGTTGCCTCTGACCTCTTTGGATCGTGTTGATCCTGCTTGTTTGCCCATCCTGTACCGTCTTTGGGCACGATAATCACGTTGGGATCGTTTCCTTTACTCTCAGACTTCAGACTCGGCAGGTGAGCGGGAGGGGGCATGCGCCGGGCAGCGGCCACTTTGCCAAGACTCTGTAAGCCATGTCGTGCTACAACTGCAGGCAACAGAAAGGGGTGTAAAAACGGTAGAACAGGAAGGCAAAACATCACAAATACTGCTTGTGGTTAACACACATACAAGAGCTGCTGCTGCTCTGGTGTTACTACACATGGTATGACACATCTGAACATGCAAAAGCAATCAGATTTAAAACACAGCTTTATGAAATCAGATTACACACTTTTAGTTTGAATGGTTAAAGGCACAATATGTATGATTTGTGTTATGAAATATCCTAAAACCACTTGCAGAGTGTTCTATATTAGATGCAGTCGCGTACTTACATGTGATTTGTAAATTTAAAGAAATTCCAGATGTAAATAATGAAACATCCCTGTTCATTGTCACCCATCATTGTGCATTTCGATATAATGGATCATGATTATACTCTCCACAATCCCAAAAAACTTAGATCTGTACAAACTAAGGCAAGATATTGAAACAAATAAACAAGAACAAATATCATTGTAGTGTTTCCGAAATGGAGTGAACTTCGTAAAAACCTCGAACTAGACAGAGACTTATAAGTAGACGTCTAAGTAAATATATATTATTCATAGCGTAAGTAATAGTCACGTACAGGTGGTTAGGCGATAAAATTAATATAAATGAGCTTTTCATCCGTGAACATGATTTGTGCAAACGACATATCCCAGTGTTCTATGCACAGTCATAGAACTTTGCCTCTGTTATTTTTTTGAAAATGTGACCTTAAGTGGCTTAAACTTACATATTGTGCCTTTAAATTAAAAGTACTAAAAACAAACAAACAAAACTTCAATTTGATTTTATACAAATTCAAACAAAACATCTTGATCAGTCTTGAAATGTTACATTTTCAGAAATTGTGTTGTGACAAAAACATTTCTATTTTATGATTTTAATACAACGTCATCATCAAAACAAGGGATAATCAAATGACTGCAGAAAACTTACATTTTAAAAATCCTCATTTACAATTCCCTTTTTTGGCAAACAGTGCTGCACAAAATCTTTAAATTATTAAATGCTGTGCTCGCCCCCGCCTCCTTGCTTTTGTTCCCCCTCCTCTCGCCTGTCGTCTCATTCAACATGGCGGCGCCCGCGATCAGCCCGAAGGCTACTAGGGTTGCATACCGAAACCCGGTACCAGTTTGGCATCGGCACCTAAGTAACCGGTGTGTCCCAAAAAGAATCAAAACGCGGATTTCGGTGCGAGTGCACCACTGGTGCTAGCGCACGGTAAATCATTTCCGCTAGAGGAAAACAGATCTAACTTTACATGCGAAGAAACGTTTCAAACCCCGCAAGCGCATGATATGTCAAATGCGTGCGATTATCCTTGCGCTCAATCTTCTCTCACCACCTCACGCAGGTGTCATTGGTTATCCCCCTTTTCCAGAAGTCAGTATTGGATGCCTGTTATAAGATAATTCATTCACTTGACTTGAGACATGGCATTGGATCATATGTTAGTTATTGTTTCATTAGCTTGTTTATTATTGATTTTGTCTTTAATGTAATTTAAATGTATTGTTCATAGAGTAAATCTTTTTCAGATACTTTATAGACTTTTAAAACCATTTATGCAATATTTTATGATAAATCATTCAAGTAAACAGCTGTACAGTTTCATATTTATTTGCATATTGTATTAAATGTAAATTATGAATGTATTATTTCTTCCTTGTATACAGGGATTTCTAAAAGAAAATTTGCAGAAGCACTTTGTTCTGAACTGCCTATCTCTGAGTTTCAATAAAAAAAAAAAAGACTTGTTTTTGCACTAGTTTTTGGGGGGTTATTTATCCTGTAAAGATATTGAGATATTTTTTGGTCCATGTCGCCCAGCACTAATATATAAATAATTTTTTTTTTTTGAGAAGTATATTCTGCTATGCAATAGTAGTATATTTCTGAACAGTTTTCTTAAATGAAATTCTGGTGAAATGACTCTGAATTTCACTCATTCATAAATTGAAACCAAGATGAGCATCATGCATGCTTGAAAATTTACCATCTTCAGATTTATGTAGTTAACAGTCTTTCTGCATCAAATTCCACAAACCCTCGAATATGGATGCAAATACAGAGTGCTTGAATCTCACCTGTGGTTTTCTGAGTTTCTATTGACTTCCCTTTGTACTTGTCAAATAGGCTGAGTGATGAATACTTGCTTTTCCCATCCTTGGACTTGGTTATTTGCCCCAAACGATCGGACATTGCGATGTAATGTCATCGAGTATGGAAATTTTTCTTTGCACCTCTTCCTCTGTACCGTCTGTTTCTGTGGAGAAACACACACAATGACACGACTGTTAGCAGAAAAAAAAAAAGTCTCTCCAACACATCCACTGCACTGCGATGATTAATCGTTTCTATGCCACAGAAACGTCATCTTTCCAACCGGAAACAAGAGGATGCTGCTCAGACTCAATTCAAAGCTGGTCAACAACAAAACACAATCTTGGACAAAATGACGACTCCGATCAAACTCAATTCGCAAAAAAAAGCCAGACTTGGACTGGAGCTGAAGGTGGAACGTTCACATGACAAACAACAGAAGTTTCTGTCTCAGTTAGAACATGGAAACACTAGGAGCTGCTGCCGGATGCACAACTAAAATGCCATGCATGAGCTCTGCAGAATGAAAGACATCTTAAAATTAAACAGCAAGTCAAGTTGCCTTTATTTAGATAGCAATTTTAGCAATGCAGATTGTATCAAACACTAGTATCAAATAGGAGAATAGTGTGTCCGTAATGTATAACGACGAGATCAAATACTAAATGCAGAGAGTCTTTGTCCAGCTCAGTTCAGTTTAAATAGTATCTGTGCAATCAAAACAATGATAATCGCTGGAAATTAAGTGTCCCAGCTAAGCAAGCCAGGGGCGACAGCAGAAAGGAACTAAAACTGCATCGTAACAGAATACAGAAAAAAAAAAACTAGGCCAAGTATGGTTAACGTTTTTTTTCACTGATCAAGAAAGCATGTTTGAGTTTCTATTTCCCACATCTCAAAAGCTCACTGTATGTGCGGAGAGCAATGGTCATGTGAATAAAAGTCTAAACTGAACTGCTTTAATAATGCAATCATCAGAAAACTAAATCTTATTCTTGTATTAAGTTCA
Organism: Enteromius paludinosus; assembly: GCA_032361165.1. Classification (NCBI taxonomy): domain Eukaryota; kingdom Metazoa; phylum Chordata; class Actinopteri; order Cypriniformes; family Cyprinidae; genus Enteromius; species Enteromius paludinosus. Next base: position 23,785,379 of record JAUMHQ010000053.1, read on the forward strand.
CAATGTCTGTATCAACTGGTTATATTAACTTTCAAGAGGGACGGATATTATTCAAAAAAAGAGAAAAGCAATACTGGTTTATCACATGAGAGCGAGTAAACAAGTTCAACATTTTTGATGTTCTGCTCCTTTAAATTGAATAAATAGCCCCAGAATTGTCATGAAGTGAAATGCTTCACTGGTTGAAAGAGCAGCATGAACATCTGCGAAAAACCCACCTTAAGAAAACATCAACAACTTACAAAATTACACAAGGGTAAGTCAATTGTTCAAACAATTGGGACAAACATCCACACAAAAAAGATTTTAAAGGAATCCTCGGGCCATCCAAGAAATGGAGGTTTGTTTCTTCCTCTGATTTGGAGAAATTTTGCCTCTCATCACTTGCAGAGCAGTGGATCCTCTGCCACGAACGGATGACAAAAACATCACTATTCAAGTCCATCAATTAACATCTGGTGAAGTCAAAAGCTGCCAACTATTGCTTCTGGCTAAAATTAATGTTAAATGCTCCATGATCCACATTTCCTTAGGTGAAAAAGTTGTCCGCCTCTCACATCAAAATCCACTCACACATTTGTGTAGAGCTGTTTTGGACCGGTGTTTGATCGGAGCATTATTTGTCTCTCGATTCAGACCAGACACCTTTTTGCGAAAGCGTTATTATGGACTTATTTTAGCTGGAAGCCAGGCCTTCGTGATAGATTTGTTTCTGACAAAAACACAACCTCTAGCTTCACAAGGTGTTAATTAACGGACTGAAATGGTGTGGGTTACTTGTGTGTTATTGTGATGTTTTTTTGGACTCTCGTTCTGACGGCACCCATTTACTGCAGAGCATCCATTGGTGAGAAAATACTAACATTTCTCCAAATCCGTTCCTATGAAGTAACAAAGTCATCTACATCTTTGGGTGGCCTGAGGATGGACATTTTGAGTAGAAAGAAAATTAACTGCTTTTTACTGCAATTACTCCGTACATGTTGTATAATTGCACAAATGGCTGATGAACTGCTCACAAGACCACAATCATCATCAGTGCCGAACTCAAAGTCATTGAGACAGAAAAAAAAATCTGTTCTGATGAGAAATACTGACACTTTAACAGCGAGCTGTTTACAAGCGATTATTGTGAAATCAATGCGAGAGAATAATGTTATACGAAACGTTTTGATGCCAGCCTAAACGAAGCTAACACATCTGTCAACGATAACAGTTAGCATGAGATGTAAACAGAGGCTTTTCAACCCGTTTATTGAACAAACGGCTCGTTTCACACGCGCGAAATCAAAACGATCACACACTAGAGGCTGTAAACACGAGCGTGAGAGCTGATAAATAGTGACAATTGCTATAACGCGAGATATTTGTACAGAGACTTCTCTGAGGGCTTTAGCAATGCTACTGACATTAGCCTCGAGCCGCTTCTGTTGTATAAACTCCGCCAGATCCGACAAACGAGCTCCAAACCGGGCCAGAAAGCGCTGCGGCGCGGGTGTTTAATTAACATCGGCTGGTATAATAAGTAATCAATGCGTTAATGAGGGGTTTCTGGAGACTTGTTGATGTGCGAGCCGATTAAAAATGGCTGCTGCTCAGAACAAAGCGACACAAACACTGAGACACTCTGCGACAAACCGGCCCCAAACCCGCGAATAACCGCACAGAGCGCGCTAATAACTCACCGATTGAACGTATGACTATCGATTTAGATCACATATATTGATATATTTCCACCGGATAGAGAGATTCGGCAGGATGGATGCAGATTTCTCTCTGTTTTTCTCTTTTCGCTTGTTGTCAGTTTCCCGACCTGAGAATGAAGCTGCTGCTGCCGTCGCGAGAAATCGAGTCTCCACCCGCGATCGAGTCTCCTTTAGGACCCAGGCGTTAGCTGTTTTAAATGCCTGATCAAAACGCGTTCGTTTGTTGTATCAAGTTAAATCCTCAGTGCAAAATAAAAGCACTTAAAATGTATAAAACTAAAAGCATGACATGAAGCCTAAAAGCAGCATTTAATGGCTTTATACTTCAGCCAAACACCACATATTGTGTATTTTTTTATTTTTGTAAAGTCACTAGGGTGTAATTAACACAGTCATTCACGCATATGAATATGGCTAAACACAATATGTAAGTTGCTAATTATCAAACTTTTGCAGATAAAATACAAACGTATTTAAACCTTCTAAATATTTAAATTGGTTTTTATATTTTATTTTTATATTTTTTTTCCAAAATGTGGACATTATGGATAAACAACAACGAAAACAACAACAATAATAGGTTAATAATAACAATCAGTTAAACCAACACACATACAATATTTTTTTACATATATTTATTTTGACATTAAAGGTTTTTTCATCAGCACCCATGTTTTCTGCAATCACGACAACTCTGGCGGTTTAATCAAACCAATTAATTCATGTAAGATATGATTGTAAATATACCTGCTATAGTTTTGCTTCTATGTAGTGATTGTCCTGCAACTATTGATTTAAAAATGATTACTTAGAAAGAAATTGTATAACTTTACATAACAGTACATAAAATAGTACAACAGCTATTTACACAAAAGTCAAATCACTCCTTTAATTATTTTCCACCTTTGAAATAATGAGTAAACAAGCATGTCCTCTTTATACTTTTGTCTTCATACATTTTTCCCAGTGTCAATGCATTTGTGACTCGATGTACTATTTACGACAATCCATTGTGTTTATTAAGTTAAATAAAAGATTAAAAAAAATGATAGAATTGTAATACCCAAAATATCCAATGGGTGTCACCCATGCTCCGTTATTATAATCATATGCATGTGAACGATTGTAATGCTATTTTAGGTATTTTCGTATTAATTTATTTAGTAATTTGTCCATATTTTGTGCAATAAACACGTTCAGGTGATAAAATACTCAATCAATGTGTACCAGTGTCATCACTGGGTGCAGAAAGTAAGAAAAAAGCTTGAAAATCCAAAGAGGACCCCTATGAGGGAGGCCGTCGCAACGCCTGTCTGTTTTTTCTGTGCTGTTGGATCCGTGTGCTTTACAGCCCCAAGCGCTTATTACGTCTGAAAGAATTTGAAAATACCTGTAAAATAAAGTTAGATTAAATTATAAAATCCTTTTGTTTTGTTGCAAGAAACCAGTGTTCACATTCACAAAGAACGCGTTGAATTGATCAAACGTGGCAGTAAAGACATTTATAAAGTCACAAAATGGCAAATAAATGGTGTTCGTTTGAGATTTCAATTGATCAAAGAATTATTAAAACATTTTTTTTAAAGTATCTCGGTTTCCACAAAATAATAAGCAGTACAACGTTCTTTTAAAGACAATAACAGCAAATGTTACTTGAAGACCAAGTGAGCATAATAGATTATAATATAATGTTTATGCAACTAACTTAATATAATAGATTACTGTTTAAGCAAAGACATCCAAACTTACATTTCTTAAGTATCGTATGCTCACCAAGGCTTTGTAAATATAAAATTAAAGTACAAAAACGAACAGTGTTTTAATGGCGCCTTGTTCTAATGGGCAAATATGTAGGGTGAGCCAACTACTGACGTCATTATTAAGAGTTTGCATGCTTTACCAACAGATGGAGCTATCAGACAGGCGACAGCTATACATTAGCTGTAAAACAACTACAGGTTCTTTTCAAAAAATAGCATATTTTGATTATGTTCATTATTTTCTGTAATGTACTGATAAACATTAGACTTTCATGTATTTTAGATTCATTACACACAACTGAAGTAG
>JAUMHQ010000053.1:23789251-23826693 GCA_032361165.1 Enteromius paludinosus
ATATTTTCATTAAATATATACATGCATGTGTTTGTATTTATATATACTTAATAAATATAGACAGCACATACAAACATATTATGCAAATAAAAACTTTTATTTGGGATACGATTAATCTTTTGACAGCACTAGTTGGTACAAATGAGTTTTTTTGCTATTGTTGTTGTTTTTTACTTACTGGCGCCTGCAATCTTTAGGAGAATAAAAATCAATAGAAAAAATTAAATTTTGCTTTTTTTTTTTATTAAATAACAAAATACCTTTGGAATGGAATTAAAAGCCCAGGCTTATTATAGATTCCTATATATAAAACTGAAACTAAAACCAAAATTAAAAAAGAAAATAATAGTAATTCTTTGAAATAAAATAAGCATACTTAAAATCTTTAAAAAAAAACTTATTTCAGCTGGTTGCCAATGTTATAAAATAACTGGTGCGGTCAAATGAAAAATAATCATGATTATTATCAAAATAAGTGTACTGTGTTTATTTATTATGTTTATATAAACACATACACATGCATATATATATTAAAAAAATACATTTATATATTAAGTGTGTATGTGTATATATATATATATATATATAAAATATAAATAAATACATGTAAATATTTTCTAAACCTACACGGTACGCAAATTATGTAAACAGCTCGAAAATGAACAGACTGAAATAAACATGAATAAAAAAGCTATATAGATGTATAAAAAAAGAAATGATAAAACTATAAATAAACTTTTGAAAGAAATCTCTAACAGTATCTTAGTTATACTAAAATAGCATTGATGAAGAGTATATATATAAACTATAGTTATTAAAGCGGAGTTCATTCGAATCGTAAGAAATAAGAGTGAATGAAGTGTTAACTAATGATACATTTATTGTTGCTGTAACCAATGCTGACATACATTCTCTTCCCTTTCCTTCCTCCAGTAATTCAGTCGCTCATTGCCCTGGTGAACGACCCACAGCCAGAACACCCTCTGAGGGCCGACCTAGCAGAAGAATACTCAAAAGACCGTAAAAAATTCTTTAAGAATGCAGAAGAGTTTACAAAGAAACACGGCGAAAAGCGGCCAGTGGACTAACAATACCAGACAAGTGTGTAGCCCCAGACCCCTCCTCCTCTGATCCTCTTCCCCTCGCTCTACTACCCTCCTCCCGACACCCAAAAGATATCCTCTCTCCTTCCCTCCCGCTTTCCCTCCTTCTCCTCTCCTTTCCACGTGTCACTCTAGTCGAGCTGGAGACGTTCAGCGCAGCTGCAGCCTCCGTCTTGAAGCAAGACGCCGCGAGGACATCCGATCTGAGTTTCTGGTGTTAGCTTGAGGCCCTTACTAACTTTCTACTATGTTGTTTATTTTTCCTTTCTCAACTTTGAAAGCATCAAAATATTTGGTTAGAGGATAACTTAAGACAAAGAAGTTGGAAATTGTACAGGGCGTTTCAGTAACAAATGCTGTTTGACCCTTTTGTAATGAGAAAATGAATCATTGCATTATTACACAAAAACTTTCAAAAATTACTTTTGGAAGTGACACTTCATTTAAAACAAAGACGGATTGTAATTTATCATGTACATTATTATTATTATTATTATTAGTATTGTTTTTGTTCCCTCTTCCTATATTTGTGCTCTTTGATTTCCACAAAAACAAAAAAAGGAGACCTAAAGGAGGAATGGCGGTTACACAGTGGCGGCGGCGACCGATTATTTCATATAACCTTTTTACTTTCACTGCACTTGTTGGGTTGCACGGTATGTCTAAGGGACAGGCTACTTTCAGCCCTTTACCAAGCCTCAAATCGGCAAGACCACTGTAAAGTCAGCAGCAAGAGGAGCCGATATTACTATGAAATACATTTTTGTTTCACAAATGAAAAAAGGAAGGATGAAAACCGTGCTCTTTGTGTGAGTGAACGTAATTTTCCATGATGATCACTAATTTTAAACATCTTTTAACATGTTTCATAGGAAATTCTTGTATGTTGTTGATTTGAGTTCAATCATGGAAAACGGCCCCTAGATTTACAGAGATGTACGCTACTGAGAATTATTCTTCTTCCCATTTTCTCCCAACACAGAATAAACGCAGTAGTTGACCGTGAGTTTTCTAGAACGTTCTCTACAGTTTCTTTAAACGATGTCAGTCTGTCGAATTACATTTTTATAGCGCAAAAGGTTCTTCTGGCTTTCGAGTTCAGGATAATATTTGCTTACGCGTTTGGGTGAAGTCTCTGGCAGAATGCCTGGTTAAAAACATATTTTCATGCGCTGTCAGTCATTAAAAATGCTTCACGGCAAAATATAAAAGACCAAGAAATGTTAGACTAAATTCACTTCTCTGATCTTCTTATCTCATGGAAATCAAGCGATTGAATAGGTTTTCTGGGCTGACCAAGTTTAAAACGGCATTACGGATTTGTGTGATAAATCAAATCTGAACTTGATTGTTTAACCTGAACATATTAGCATTAGTGAACTATATATTAATGAGGACTACTACTTAAAACCCCAAACTGTTGCTTCAATTACAGCTTATTCTGAAATGCCATTAATAGCCTGAATTAAACGTACAGGTTATAAACATGTTAACCCTAATATGTGACAAACCGTTGAACTCACCAAATAAAGGCTATTTTGACCTAGTCCCGAATGAATGTTTCAATAGGATGGACGCTCGTGTACAAATGTATTCCTACTAGGTTGAAGCATGCTTAGTTTTTACTAGTGCATGCAATACATAGGGCAGAAAGGTTGCTGTGCTCATATAATACTGAATTTACTCATAAAATATCGTTTTCAAAGCTATTTTTCACATTTCAGAATGAAATCCGGAGTAAAATGAGCTCTCTTTATTTCAGGTTCATAAAAAATATCATAAATACATTCGTTAAAAACGTTGTACCCGAAAATACCTTCGATTTTTAAATATATCAAGTAATTGCTACATTTTCAGTTGAGTCAAATCTTCATACAGTTTGTTACAGTCATAAATATGGCATTGGTATAAGATTTTACAGTTCTCTGCAATGTTAACAACTGGATTGGAGACAAACTTGCTCAAATGAAGCAACATTTTCAGAAACAAATCCAGATTGCACCTTTTATAAGGACGCAGCTCTCCATGTTGAAATGGCTGGCTGCCTAAAGTGAACCAAACTGTCTTTTTAAGCAGTTTTTAAAAACGGGTCAATCTAATGGCATGTTGTGTTCGTGTTAAATAATTAGTATAATACAGTTTTGGCTCTACTTCGAGTAGAAGCTTCAAATTGTTTCGTCTAGGCTTTGGAAGCAGCACAATGCAACTGGATTTTTCTGTTTTTCCCAAACCAAGCACTTGTACACTAATGACTAATTGAGGTATGGGTGAAGATCTTAAAGCAGAAGGCATTCAGTTTGCAATACCCCAGATACTCTTCTCTTAAGTGTTTAAAAGTCTTTAAAGGCACAGAGGTGGATCCCCTGTTGCCTGTAGTAGTTAAGCACCAAAGGGTCCCTCAAAGTATTCAGCTCTTGTAGTCGGTCGGCGGACTGCGAGAAGTCATCCGGTCCTTCTCCACAGCCGCCTTGGTGAGGTTGACTTGGATATCCTGGATGCACCATGAGCTCTGCTGTAACCGGACGGTAGGAGTCAGTCGTGGCTTGATTGGACTGTATCAATGGGGAGGTCACATGGTCATCTAGTGAAGCTTCCAGCGCGAAGCCCAAAGCGCGTTTCAGGTTGGACTCGGACATGTTCTTACCCATGGTGCTCAGGCCGAGGTATACATCAGGCCATCTGAAAGGACATACAAACCATTATGTAGTTGACTATTTCATCAGGCAAAAATGCAAGTACAAAGAGAGAGAAAATTATTTTGTGCATATACCGCTTCTAATAACTAAACAAGCTACTATTAATAAGGTGAATATTTCCCAAAACCCCAAAACTAGTGCTGATCGTTTAAAATGTTGCCTCACAAACCTAATTCCATGGCGATGGAAGACCTCGATAGATTCGAGGGCATCTTTTTCAACCTGTGCATTGAAGTCTCGCAGATGCGGCAGGAGGAAGGTGCAAAATTTAAGACCGGGTTCTATCGGGACCCGTGTGTAGGTGATTCTAAAATCAGAGAGAACTTGTGCAAACACCTCTCGTACCTCTGAAAAACAGTCAAATATAGAAAGCTTTCTAATAACCACCTTTATTGATCAAAAGACTAGTTACTAAATATTTCGTTTTCAAATAAATGCTGTTCTTTTGAGCTTTCTACTAATACTAAAACCCTGTTTCCACAGACACTTTAAGCAGTGCAAGAATGTTCAACATTTTTAATAACAGGAAATGTTTCTTCAGCATCAAGTCAGCATATCTGAATCATGTGACACTGAAGACTGGTGTAATGATGCTGAAAATTCTACTTTGATCATAGGAATAAATTACATTTAAAAATATATTCAAATAATGAATACACCTTTTTTTATAATATTTCACTACATTTCCAGTATTTTGGTTACTCTTGGTGACTGACTTCAAAAATGTTTTTTTACAAATTCTTATAGACACTAGTATAAACGTTTGAACAGCAGTGTACATGAATTGTTGAATATGAATCATTAAAAACAAACCCACTGTTACCTGGCAGGATGTGCACATGCTGGTGGCCATCCATATGGTAGGGCATGTGGCCAACCAGTTCACAAAATCGATTTACCTGGGCTCTGAGCTCCACCTCCACCTTTTAAACGGAAAACACAACTTAAGCAGACAGAATAACAATCAAATTTAAATGTTTTAAATTTAGCTTAAAGAGCACATAATGCCCAAACTCCTCTAATGAGCAAGATAATAACGTCCTTTCGTGTACTTTTGAGTAACTTTTGACACTACTATATAACATGAAGTCTTTGAACACACTTCCATGTGACGTTCGTTGGTCTTTATGAGCGTTCGCTTCTGTGTACCTCTAACATCTTGAGCTGACCACTCTGCAAAACTTCCCGGAAGCCCATCTTGCCATGGAAGAACCCATCCTTGTTGAGGAGTGTAGAGCCCCTTAGATTCTGAGAGACTGGAAGGCCCTCTGAGAGATTTGCATGGAGTCCAATGGGGATGTGATTCCTGTGTGTGAGAACAGCAGTGTTAGTTTAGTGTCACCGGAGATGCTATTATAGATTTTGTTACTATTTTACTGCTTATTTACTTTTTAATTTTTAATCATTTTGTATGTTTTTGCCTTTTTAATTAGTCCTTATACACTACGTTTTTGAACAGTAACATTTGTAATGTGTTTAAATAAGTCTCTTCTGCTCACAAAGCCCTCATTTATTTGTTTTAAAATACAACAAAAGCAGTAATATTGTGAAATATTTTTATTTAAAATAACCGATTCTGTTTGAATATATTTTAAATTCTAATTTATTTCTGTGTAAAAATTATTTAGATATTATTAAATATTTTCTGAATCATTACTCCAGTATCACATGATCCCTCAGAAATTCTTCTATTATTATTATTATTATTATTATTATTATTATTATCAATACTTAAAACAGTTGAGTAATTTTTTCAGGATTCTTTGATGAATAAAAAGACTCAACAAACAGCATTTATCTGAAATAAAAAGCTTTTCTAACACTACACCCTACACACTATATATATATATATTAGCATGGATGTTTAAATTGAACTGTTTTTCTGGACTTTCTATTTATCAAACAAACTTGAAAAAATTATACTATGTTTTTAACATACTAATAAAAAATGTAAACATTGAGCAGCAAAACTGAATATTAGAATGATATTAGAAGGATCATGTGGCTGGAGTATTGATGCTAAAAACAATAAGAAATAAATTACTTATTTGGATTAAATAAATTTGCTGAGCAGAGGAGCAAAACATTAAAATCTTACTGTTAAAAACACTTTTGGACTGGTAGTGTAGTTTTAATTAACCATAGGAACTATACATCTAATCTCTATACATCTATACTCAAACATTGATATCGTATTTCCATAATTATCTGCTCGAAATGAAAAGTCAGCCGCAGTACCGTTTAGCCAGCTCCGCCGCGTGCTCCGCTGAGACTGCATTGACCAGAAGAGAGACATTAGAGATCCCACCAGCTTTGAAGCAGTCCACAATCCCTTGATTTCTTCTCTCGCAGTACCCGAAATCATCTCCTGTCACCACCAGCTTCACTTTGGGTTGAGGCATCTTCTCCTCGCTTTGCTGATTAAAAAACATAAACACTAGACTAGAGATGGACAAATATAGCTTCTTTACGATTAATACTGATTTTTATATAATATATAATATATATTTATTATATTTATTTATATATATATAATATAATTATTGATAATACTAATTATGTTTATATATATGAATATATGCTTGATCTAAAAGGTCACAAATTTATTTTGATTTAGGCTGATTAATCACACAGCTATTCATGAAAATGAACTGTTGTTTTATTAATCATTAGATAATTTGACTGAATTTTAGATTTTATTCATGTAATATTATTTATGACCTAATCAAATTACTAAAATATATTTACTAAAAGGTCATTTCTTTTCTGTCTTTCTTTCTTTCAGGATAATTATTAAGCTATACATTTCTCACCTTAAAAATGTTGTCATTTTTAATATTAATAAACGTTGAATAACTATACAAAGAAGCTATTAAAAAGTTACTTTACCTGTTGTTTTGCCTTTTTTACAACAAGCGGTGCCATCTGGGATATCCAGTATATACTAATACCCGATGAAACGAGATCCAATGATACTGTCAGTCGATTAAAACGTAAATCTCCGTTAAAATAGCCATCTAAAACCGATTACTGATCTGTTAAAGGGCAGATATTTCCATATGAACACAGACAGAGAAGTGTTGGTCTATCTGAGTCATATTTAATGAAACCCAACCATTCAGGAAACGTTCTTCGAGTCAGCGCGTCAAACCACGTCATCCCAACATCAGACGAGCCGAAACGAAAGGGTTTGTATGAAGCGCGAGCCTCAGCTGCTGCTGCGGGAAAGCTGCTTACCGGGAAACCACCGGCTCGTTAATAACAGATCTACAACTCGCTTCGTCGGTGTTAACACGAGCAGCAGCAGCCACTGTCTATCCGTCACACACGGTGTACGCATCTACTCAGCCCTAGAACACACTGCTTATTAATTTGCTCTATTTATAACTAAGAAACAAACAAACGTTGTATAGTTTCAGAGGGACTAGCTGTGTTTGGTCATATAAGTTACTCCTAGCTAGCAGTAATAATGTGGTAATCGCTTACCCATTTTATTGCGGGGTTCTTGCCATCAGTTCTTTTTACAATGTATCCAACACAGTACAGAGAGAATGACCGTATGAAGACATAAAAAACTGCAGTTTCCTTTTCCGGAGTCCGCCCTCTACCGGATGTGATTAAAACAACACCACATGTGCAAACAGGCCAACGTGGTGTCAGGTTTTCTGATTTATATCAAAGTCTTTTTTTAAATTAAAAATAAATGTTTCAAATGGATATTTAATATATGGATTTTATTATTATTATTATTATTTATAAATATATTCCATTTAATTAATGCTGACCATTTGTTTATGTCCAAAATGTTGGCAACTAAAACACCTTATGTCACTTTAACATGATTAAAGACTGAATCAAAAAACGACATTTTGGAGTTTTACAAAACAGATAAATAGAAAAAAAAAACGTACTGTGAACATTTATTGAAGTTTCAATCAGATATTAATTAATAAACAATAATAATTATAGGCATGCTCACCAGAGCCAGGATTTTGCTGTTCTCTGTGTTATGAGTGTAAGCTGAATGTTATCCTTGTACACAGACCTAAGGCAGCAGGTGGGACTTTGCTTATGTGTCTGTGGAGGCTTTTGAATGTTTTCCCAAGACACGTAACCTCGTTTGCGCACGTTCATGAGTTGTTTTCAACTTCAACCACCTGACATAGCAATAGCATGGCATCACTTACATTATAGAATAACACTGTAGCCACAACCAGTTTACTGGAAACAGTGGGAGCTGTATTACATTTAGAAATTTGATACATTTCACTTTAAAACAATGAAACTCTGAATCATGCGTTTTTCCTCTCCCTCTAATGGGTAGGGAGTTGGACTTGTAACCCAAAGGTCGCAGGTTCAAGTCCCAGGTCCGGCAGGGATTGTGGGTGGGGCTGCCCACTGCTCCGGGTGTGTGTGGTTGCTCACTTCTCGTTGCTGTGTGTGTGCACTTGGATGGGTTAAACGCAGAGCACAGACTCCTAGTATGGAAAACCATGGCCACATGTCACGTCCTTTCCTTTTTTCCTAATGAAAGAATGGTACAAATGTGGGACAACGCTTGGTGGAAAATGATTCTTTATTATGTTGAAGTGGAAAGCGGGGCAAGTTGTCACATATCATGTTGTCACAAATGTTTTTTTTTCTCACATCTTTGGTGTTTTTAGGCTAAAGTACAAATTGCCACTGCTTATCTATGTTAGTTTCAAACAACTAATTTCCAAGGTATAGTGTTAAATTAGGACTACGCTTTATGTTCTTGGCTAATCAGAAGAAAATAATACATATAAAATAAAAAAATAAAGAAATAGTATATTTTAAAAAAGTAAAGTAAAATAAGTAAAGTAACTATGAGGTATTTTTTAAACAAACACAATTAACTTTTCCTTGTTTTCTTTTTAATTTATTTTTATTTTTAAGTATTATTTTATAACTGTTTTGTTATTAAGTGACAGTGTGACAAAATGTCCAAGTAGTAGTAAAAATAATAATTAAATCCAGTTATTTTTGGAGGAAAAAATGTTTGTATAATTGATTCTTAATATGACGCCATTAGGATAACTTTAAAAAATCTTTTAGATTTTTTAAATATTTATCAATACACTTTTAAATTAATGAATAAAACTTTCTTGATATTTCTAAATTTTTGAATGTGCTACATGAACTAATTTAATTTTTATGATTGTATAATGCACCGTTCATTAACATTCCGTGACGTCACACCATCCTCGCCCAATCACTGGTTTCCGTGTGTGCGCGTCGATCACTTCCTTGTTTTCGGACTTGTCATGATGCGATTGGTTAGAAATCGTGTCAGCGTTTGAATGGGGCTCTCCGTATCCATCTTTCTGTGATGTACATTGATACGAGCTGGAACAATGGGTCCGTTAAGAGTTATATTTGTTTTTCTGGATGTCGTTGTAGTGTGTTTGATGTTTGTCCAGTGCGGCGCTCGTGATCTGGACTCCAGCTACGTGACGTGTGGATCTCTGGTCAAACTGCTGAACACCCGGCACAGCGTCAGACTTCACTCGCATGATGTCAAATACGGATCAGGTAGCACCACTGTCTGTGGATAATCGATATAACCATAAACTTTAGCAGTTTGGTCGTCAGAAAATGCGGATGTTCTAATCGACCGCTTAATCTCCGTTTTTTGTCTTTTTTATTGCTCTTATATTGATGATATTGCTTAGAGTAGTAGTAGCTGGTGCGTTTATGCATTAGCCAGGAAGCTAATGACTGCTAATATTTATAATCAGTAAACAGTAATATACTGTATTTGTTTTATCGTAAGCCTGTTATAGACTCTCATTCATCTCGCAGTGCTTTATTTTTGGTGGTTTGGATGTATTTTGTTTACCTGAAAGATCTATGTAATCATGACGACAGGTGCACTACCAAAAGATATCGAAAGGTAATGCATGGGAAATAATTAATCGAGTGGATTTTTTAAATATTTCTTTCCTTTTCAAATTTTGTAGGTTTTTTTTAAAACGTGCTCTGTAATATGTTAAATGAACTGCAACTATACCTAACATTGGAAATGTAACACTTTTAATGGATAAGACTTAAAATATGTATGTATTACTAACTGACCATAAAAATGATAAATAATAATAAAGTGATATTTAGTTTGGTCAGTCCAAATTAAATAAGTGTCGTTTAGATTAAATATTTGTATACTGATCTATATATGTCTATACATAAATTGAACAAAATAACTCTGAATAATAAGCAAAAAATGGACATTGACAACAACAATAATAAAAAATAATTTTCCTGGAAGGATTATCACTTTTGGTTTTGTTAATATTTTTTTGTATGTTTTTTTGTATGTATATTTATATATATAGGTTAAAGGTTATATAGTTATTAATTAATTATATATATATATATATATATATATATATACACACAACTGAATTTGAATTGCAATTTAAATATTTCCTCTTGCCATGAATACAGCAGCTTCTGCTAATATTATAAATAAATAAACAACAATAATAAAATAATAATATGAATAATAAACCAATAATTTAGGAAAGATTGTTGTGCATTTATTAATTGAATGTGTCACTTGCAATATCACTTAATAAACAAAATGATCCCTGAATATAATAATAAACAACATTAGAAATTATTATATATATATATTAATCCATTACAAATATTTATATTTTTTTCATGTATATTTGTTAACCATTTACTTAAAGCCTTTTTGTATAATGCAATATAAAAGTAGTATTAATGCATTAATTATGACTTGTTGTAATGCACCTTAATGCATTGTACAGTATTATTAATAATTGTAACCAGATTTGATGTATTATAACATTTATCAATTCATTGTCACACTATGCATTTAAAATAATTTAATGTATGCCCTGCAGGAAGTGGCCAGCAATCAGTAACCGGAGTGGATTCGGCCGATGATGCCAACAGCTACTGGCGTATCCGTGGAAAACCAGACAAATTTTGCCAGCGCGGGGAGCCCATTCGATGCGGACAGGCCATCAGAATAACACACATGAAGACCGGACGCAACCTGCACTCGCACCACTTTAGCTCCCCACTGTCTAACCACCAGGTAGATCCACACAACACTCCTCTCATGTTCAGGTGACTGTAACTGGCTGGATTTGATTCACATTGTCACACTGATTTGTTTTTTGTTTGCAGGAAGTGAGCGCGTTTGGTGAAAATGGAGAAGGAGATGATTTAGACGTGTGGAGCGTGCAGTGCGGCGACACATACTGGGAACGTGAGGATACTGTGCGATTTAAACACGTCGCCACAGAGGTCTTCCTCAGTATAACCGGAGAGCAGTACGGTCAGCCAATCAGAGGCCAGCGTGAGGTCCATGGAATGCCTTCACCCAATCAGCATAACTACTGGAAGGTGATGGAGGGGGTTTTTATTCAGCCCAGCGGCGATCCAGTGCGCCACGACGAGCTCTGATGATGGCGCTACATTATCGTAGCAAGCAACTGAGAACTCGCACACATGCTGTGAAAACCTCTCTATTTTTAACCCTCCACTTTCTATAAAGTTGTACTTTTTATTGGTCAGACTTATGTGATGCAATTTTTGACACAAATGTCACCCGCAAAACTTCACAGACACAAAGACAAAAAGGTTTGATTGCTAAAGATTGAGTTGTGCTTGTTTGTACATAAGGGAAGAAAATTACATTAGGATTTTGGGCTTCAAAATAAAAAATAAATTAAAAAAAAAGGGAAAAAAGTATTTTGTGTTATTTATATTAGGTTGGATTACTACTGGAACAAATGGGATTGTACGATGAAATTTGTGCAGACATGAAATCCTGTAAACTTTCCAATGTGGGAAAATATAAAATGGTTGTTTAAGTTTTCTATGTTACTGTAATTTCCAATAGTTGTTTCCCCCTCATACTGTATATGACCCCATATGCACATAATTTGGTGAAAGCTTAAATAAAGTTTCTGAAAACACACTGTTGGTATTTCAGTTAAAACAACATTTTAAATATCATATAAAAAAAAATTAAATAATGCCCAATTTATGATTTTTTCCCCCAATGAATATTGCACACGGTCTAGACTTCATTAAAGACTACTCTTATAACTTGCAATTACAATCACCTGTCAAGATGGTTATTTCTGCTCCTATCGCTTCTCTGGAAAATGAAAAATGACACACAGCATCCAAATGGGGGCAGCATTTAGCTACTGTTTGGCACATACTGCGTGGACTTTGAAAAAGAAACATCGCTGTGAAACGTGTCTAGGACTGTATATGTTATGTGTAGTAAATGATAAAGCGTTATATATTAAAATAATGAAACGCTGAACATCTTGATTACCAAATGAACACTGCTGTTTTTAATAATACATTTTGTTAAACAGCCTGTTAATTCTTACCTTTTGTTAAAAAAATAAATAATTAAAACTAGCTTACTAACTAATGCTCTATTCATATATTTTGAGACAATAATAATTATAATAATAATAAAAAAAAACTAAGAGTCCCAACGGTAAGGAGAGATTCCGTCGAAATGCGATGATTACTACAGTAAAACTAATTGAAACAGAATGAAAGATCTAATCTTAGGCTGTTTAAATCATGTTTTTACTGTAGTATCCATTTAGTGAACAGTTACTTTCTAATTGTTCCAAATGGTTAAGTCTCGTTTATACAATGTAACAATGTGGCAATACCCAGCAACAAAAAAAGAACATCAAAAAGAACTGAAAATGCGTTCTCAAAAAAAGAAATTGCTCTTCTCTTCTCTTCTCTTCTCTTTACATCTTACTCTACGAAAACTTTGATATTTCAATTGTTTTCCCTCGGTAAGTTTTTATTTGACTTACCATAATTTTCCCACCACTGCTGTCCAAATGTAACACTGTATGAAAAACAAGTCACTTTCATATCATCCCCTCATTATTTTGGGTGGCTGCTGATTTGAGTAGGCTAATGCAAGAATGCACACAATAATAATTAAACCGATTAGATTATAATGTCCCACCTATTTTAGCACAAACCGCTTAGCCTAATATTTCAGGTGAGATAAGTGAAAAAAAAAAGTAAGATATAGCAACATTATGGAACATTGCATGATATTAGCAGAAAATGTAACATCTGTGTGTTAAATACGTTTTCCTATTGCTTATTTACACAATTTACGTAAGGTTTTACGCATCACCTAATTTAATGGTTTCCGATTTATCAACGAAAATAAAACCAAGAGTTGTCAAATAGCCGATCTTTAAGATGTTATTTGTCACTAATGCCAATTTTATAATTTCCCTAAACGTGTATGCTACCAATTTAATCCTAATTTTAATAAAATGTTGCCTAAACATTTTTAATTTCATGCGAGAGGTTGAAAAACAGTAGAGAGAGGAAGCGAATTGAACGGAACTCTACTTAAGTTTTTTGTCTGCCCAGAAGATGGCGACATATTATATCATAACACAGGGTTTGCGCAGTTCCGCTAGTCCGTCAAACGTTATAAACTCTATAGAAAGAACAAATATGGTATTAAGAAGTGGCTTATCTACACCGAGCTCCTTCGATATAAAAAAAAAAATACTTGTTTTTGTCCTCATCCTGTATTATCCTGCATGGCCATTTATTGAAGCAAATGTGCCTTCATTGTCGATTCCACCCATTTGCTGCAAGTGTTATTTTACAACGCAAAATATTAAAAGAAAACCTGTTCACTGGTTGTCAGTATCACCCATCAGTGCTGTCACCATATCAGAGACCCAATCTTGACGCAGTGCCATACTGCACCAAGGGAGCCCAGAGCCGCATGATTTAAATAGCTCAAAAGCTCTATATTGCACTATTCATAATCAAATTAATAGCTGGACTGAGTATCCACATGGATGGCGTAGCCATGAAAACACACGTCCTAACAGGGTCAAGTGAACAGCTATAGAAAAAAAAAAACATCGCACTCAAGAGAAGACAAGCACTTAGGTTGCAACATAAATGCGTCTGAATGCTGAGCGTGAGAGTGACCAGGAAACTGAAGTGACTGGAGCCGAAATATTATGAGAAGCACTTCTGAGAACAGAGCGACTGGATCTGAAATATGCCTTCAGAAAGTCACCTTGAATGAAAAATTATCCCCATGGCAAGTTAAGAAACACGAAAAGCACAAAAGACATGATTTGTCATATTAGCAGTGAATTAATGCACACTCGTTTTAGCAATTAAGTGTTTAAAGCCCATTTACACAAAGAACGATTACTGTGATGACAAGGTTTTAAAACAGCTGTAAATGTTAAAGAATAGCATAAGATGACAAATATGTGGAGCATGATTACAGTAAACAAAACGTATGGACCCTAATTTAGTGTATATATATATATATATAAACCGTTGCAAGACACTATAAATCTCATATCACGCTCTTATAAGCAACATTTTTATGGACATTCCATCATACCTGAAAAATAAAGTTCACATTAATTCCTGCCATATACCTTAAATAAACAATAAAATTACATTTAACTTCACAAGCAGGCAATACAGCATTCAAGTAAGAAAACACATACTATTTATTTATTCAATGCATTTTGCTTTTATTGAAGACTGATTGTGTACAAAGTAAATTAAAGCAAAAAAAATAGCTTGTATAAAAAATAAATGTAAATACAAACCACCACTTACGAAAGGTGTATGGACAGATCAGTGCTTTGTGGCTCATCTGGGTTGAAGCATGCAGGACAAGCATGTAATTAGTGGTAAATAAAGGATAGGTGTGTGTTTTGGTGGTCTGGTCCAGTGGACTGATGCCCTTTCATTATTGCACTGCTAGCTGCAGCTCCCACAGTAGTGCAACAGGGAAAGAGTGTCAGGCAACAGACAAACAAGGGGGCCAGGAGCATGCTCGCAAAGTCATAATTCACTAAACGGTTATAATTTCCAGCTATTTCAGGTGGTCTAAAACTTAAAACACTCATTCAACAGCCTTTGGAACTACACCTGTCCGTCTCTGACCAATCACAAGAAATGCTTTCCCATGCCTTTCAGGATCCATATCTCAGACCTCTATCGAACATATTACACAGACCCACTCAAAGTTAACCTATTGATTATGAGATCATGACGTGAACTAAATTATAACTGTTTGAAACAACGCTTAGAGATTTTCAAACAAAACACGTTGCATAATGAAACTGAACTTGCTTTGCATTGATTTATTGCTGAACTGCATGACCTGGAACTCAGCATTTATGGCATTTAATAAAGGACATTTGGTTAAAATCTTCTGCTGTCAATAGTATTTCACTACGAACACCGATAAAAGAGTTATTAGATATGGTCAACAGAGAAACAAAGGAAGTTCAAATTGTTATTTCAGAGCTCAAGTCTACTGGAAGATGACAGTTGATTTGACCTGTAACACAAACAGTAACAGAATGCTGAAGAAAAATGTGCATTATCAAAAACAAAAGGATTTCCTTCAAAATACATTGACCACAGTGGACAACTTGAAGAGTAGTCTGAACAAACTAAATTAGCCTGGGTCTGAAACTGCTTAAATTTAGTCACTATTGGACTTTGCAAAGGACAGCATGTTCTCTGCCTTAATGATATAATTCATTTTAGGAAAGGTTTATCGTTAAGTGTTTGCACTGCTAAAAGCAAGTCATTACAACCACATCAAAGTGTTTGCGGGCCATTTTGTTTTAATATTAAACAGGTGCCATTTAATGTATTTCAAATGAAATGGTTTAGAGCAGCAACCCCATTCTTTCTCTTGTCAAGCTTTAGCACAACATCATTGCACATTTCAATAAAACTGACAATCAAATCCGTCAACGTTCCTCAAATTGCAGATTACCCTTAAAGTCAAGACCCTATAAGCAATATTGCACTACTCCATAAACAGTGAAAAAAGCAGAGGCAATATTGATAGGGTCTCGCCTGCAAGATGCATTTATCATGATAATCACACAGCACTTTAGCGAAAACACAATATCTAAGGGTTTAAATCCCTAAATGGTGAGACTGAAAATGGTCCCTGCTCTACAACACATGATACGCAAACCTCTTTGTGACATCTGACCCAACACAGCCTATAAACGAACCAAAGTGAATGGCAAAATGCTGCTCATTTCACAAATTAATTTTAGGCAGAATTCAGTGCTGCTAAACAACACGCTTCATATAAAATGTTGTGTACAACATAGCAAAAACGTTAAGGATTTTACATGGTTGAGCTTTCATCCTTAAGGATACAATTTAATCCACATTCGTAAAGAAACTGCCATGAACAATTAGAGTGAAATAAAATTATTATTTTTTTTTTTTTTTACAACACATCTGGAATTTTAAATGGCCTACTTAAACACAATCATCTTTTAATAGCAATGCATGCATGCTATCAATAAAGACATACATTCTTTCGAAGCCAGGCTGGTGGACTGACTGAGAGAGTGGAAAGCATGTTGTAGGCCCTTTGGTTATCTGCGTCCAAAAGCAGTCTTGGTGCTTTGCAATTCCAAGCATACCAGCTTCTGCCTTGGAGTTAACGACATGCTCCAACAAGATGTTTTTTTTTTCTCCTTTGGGAATTTCACATTGAACTCACATGCATGATCTTACTTGTCCCCCTCGGTAATAAAACACGTTAAACAATTTACCAATCATGGTTCATGCAGTGAACTTACAGTCAAAATGTTGAATCACGACAACAGGTCGAGAATACTACGCCCAAAAATAAATAAATAAATAAACAGGTACAAACGACTTGCTATATAGCGTATCAGCTGACCACACCGAGCAAGTGGTGGTCTCGTAGAAGAACCTTACACGCTGTGTTTAGTAATATAGTATCCAAATACGCGCTTTTTTGATAATACGAATTCGCGTGGCGATTTGATAACCTATATGGGTTCTCAATAAAAATACAGAACGAGCTACCAAACCTGCAGGTGAATGCAAACTTACCAATCCTCATATAAAGCTTCAAAACCCAGTAGCTGAGAGCTGAACCAGGATCATGAGAACAGAGCAGCGGTAGGCCTCAGTATGCTATATACTGGCCTATGAATGCGCTACGCATGCGCGTTGCGGTATTTTGCGCAACATTCCTCATACACCCAGTTCAGACCGGTGAGTCTAAAATCTTACCTTCTACTGTGGAGCCTTTATTTATATATATTTATATATACACACAGGTCAATGACAAATGCTCCAGATGATAAAAAGGAGAAGTCTTTTCATGGTCGAGTTTAAAACACGCGTGCCAATTATCATGCATCGTTTTCCAACAATCAATTTTAATAATTAAGGTGATTTTACACAACTATTAATAATAAATAATAATAGGCCAAGACTATTTTTTTTTAAACGTCATGCATATAACAAAGTTCTCTTACTGCGTAGTGTTAGGCCCTATACTACTTTCTTCGAACAAGTGAAGAAAGCGTGCATTTCTATAAAATATTTAAAAATAAATAAAATAAATAAATAACATAACCTACACACAGTCGACTCATGAGGCTCTACTTTAAATGCTTCATCTGCTTTTGTCTTGTCATATGACAACAAAATGGTTTCTGATTGTTTGTTAGAACACGCAATTTTACATATTCATAAATAAATACGCAAGACGTCTTATGCCAGTATCGATTAAGATAAAAAGGCTTTTACAATCTCAGCAGTTACACAATCTAGACAAACGCGAAAAAAAGTAGTCGTCATAACAATAACATCGAAATAATTCCGTGCTCATCGTGGAAGAAACTTTATTTTTGTACGAATTGCATGCAAGTGTATTTGATTTAAAAATATGCGTCACCCCATTGACTCGCATATCACTTATGCATACAAAGTCTGTGTGTATTGCGCCACTGCCTTCACACACACCGACCTGCCTACGTATCAACCAATAGATTACACTTCGTTTGGCCAGATGTCCAGTCTTTTGATGAGACAACCAAAAAGTTCAACTTGCATAACCTTGCAGATACTGACCAAAAGTAAAATGTCACTATGGGCGACCTCCCCTCCTCACATTCCCTCCCTTTCCTCCCCTCTTGGAAAGGGACCTGCCCCCTACATTCCTTACAAATAGTCCCATCCCCCAACGATCTGGCTCAAACAAGAGAATCATCCCTTCCTTCTGCCTTCTGGAAGAGCTCCTTCATTATAAATAAAAATCTAAATATATGGTTACACACCTACCAGCTCTGTTTAGTAGAGAGTTACAGGGAGATGGAAGCACTGCTGGTTACAAATACATAGCATCAAACGGTTTAATTACCAAATCAGTGATTAATGTACAGGCCTGTTTAAATGTAAGCGTTGGGGACAAAATGCACGGGAGGTGCAGCTATATTTAAAAAATTGAAAAAGGACGTTCCTTAGACTTTATAGGAGGATAATATAATTTATAATATTTGCTGTTTTGTCAACATTTCGTGCGCTTATGACATTTACGAATAGACAAAAACATACAAAATGGCGTTTGGGTGATTATTTATTATCCACTGCTTTTCTGCACCTCTCTGCCAGCAGGCCTCATACAGAAGTTCCCGAAATATGCAAAAGGTTGAGAAACTCACTTCAAAGCATTGTTGGAGTGTTACTTAATCGAACACGTGGTTTTCAATGCAAACGAAGACGACCTCAGTCGTACAAAATGTTCTTTCGAAGGAGGCGTGGTCTGCAGGCATTTTCAAATAAGTGGAAAAACCTGGTGTCACGGATATACCATAGGTCAAATACTGCAGTTCACACGTCTGGTGCATGCTCTGCAACAATGCTGTTGTGCGTGGATTTTATCCAAGATCGTGCACACATCTGGGCCCATACATCTAGGTGGTCTAAACCCCCCTATTCGCCATTTCAAATAGTACTTAAACGCCCTTAATCATATACCGCTCGTCCCAGCTCGGTTTAAGGCTCTAGTGGGTGAGTAGGCGAAAGCCGAATGCAATGACAATACTATTGCACTGCTTGAGTAGATGGTTCAGTAGTGCAACATCGTCAAAGCAACAGACCTTAGCACGGCCGAGATGCATGGGCCACCTTTCAACGGGCCTTCAACACAACGGGGCGAAACACCCTTCATAGTTGCACTTAGTCAGCTGAATTAAAATAACGAGGTATAAATAAAATAAATAAATATGCATGCTTAAAGCTTGTAAAAAAATGCTACACGTCTTGCTTTATTTGGCAATTTTAAGGAATTACGCTTCATTCTATTTCACTCGAGCGCGTGAGCATTTGTTGCCTTATGATTCTATATTTGAGCAGCAACGCCATTTTGACGTCATAATACGTCTTTATGGAATCAATTCATTACACCTGTTGTTATACTAAATTACATACACTGAGGGTGGGAGAACTTGAAAGCTTAGGGGAGGGGGGGAAGGTTTTCTTTCTTTTTCGTTTTCTTTCCTCGTTTTTTGTCAGCCAATGCCCTTTTAATATTGCACTGCTCATCTGACTGCACAGTAGTACAACAGAAAAAGGGCCCTGGTCAACAACAGTAAAGAAACTGAACACGGAGTGTGTTGTAGCGGTTTATATTTTAAACTGATTTATCATCACACGTGCCTCGCACAGTGAATCCATAAAATGGTTTTAATGTAAATCTTAGACCATGCATGTACCGGCCATAATAGTGATTACGGTCATAATCAGCTCAAAGCGATGTTGTTTTAACAATTCAAGCAATCTATGTTTCCTATACGCTTACGTCTAAAAAAAATAAGCAGGAAGGCAAAAATAATTATAACAGATATCAAAAATCTCCAAACCTTCCAATTGAGATATGCTAGCTGCTATTTAAGCTTAAAATAACATGTAATTAAACAAAACCAAGCAGGACGTGGCGACATTAACGTTTACATTTCGCAGCAATGGTTTTTCATGCAATTCCAGCAGCAATAGCGATGAACACACTGCTTTGAGTGAGATACGAAGGAAGAGAGAGAAAAAAATAGGGCAAAGAGCACATTCCCCGATACAATATGAGAAACCTTCGTTTAATACGTATTATTCTTGTCCCCTTTGCCAAAGTGGCAATTTGAAACCCCCCTGGTTAGGGGACAAGGTGAGGGGGCGGAGGCTCCTTAAGGTTGTTATTGTCAATGCATATATTAGCAGTGCTTTTGGACACTTGGGGAGGAAAAAAAAGCACGGAAG
This sequence comes from Enteromius paludinosus, assembly GCA_032361165.1. NCBI lineage: Eukaryota > Metazoa > Chordata > Actinopteri > Cypriniformes > Cyprinidae > Enteromius > Enteromius paludinosus. The sequence goes on from JAUMHQ010000053.1 coordinate 23,809,209, forward strand.
ATTTACATTTTTCCTAAAATAAGCCTTTATGTTTAGCTGGGATGTAATTATTCATCCGAACTGTGCAAATCATACTTTTGGGGTTATCTAAAAGCACACATTTATGCACAACCTCGTGCAAACCTCCAGTACAGTTTTACACATTAAATGACTTCTATAAATTGATATGTTGTTTTTTTTTTCGCAATTAGAATGGCACAGTGAACGCACACAAAAAGCCTCGGTTTCAATGCATTCAGGATTTCATGCACAAACACAGCACTTGCAACAAAATGACAGAGTATCGCACATTTTTTCGGTTTATATACAGCCTACTTTAAACCTGGAGCTGCGATATATTATATGAACACATATATATATAAAAAAAAAGAAACAGAAAAGAAAAAAAAAAGTGGCACATCGTGTTTGTACTTCTCTATTTCACTTGAGCTCGCAAAATCCTTTATTTCCCAAATCGTTTATTTTACAGTTACTGATTTAGACGCTGTAGAAGAACACGTGGAAAATACGGACTAGGCTTCCCAGTCCCTTCTGCAAGTTAATCATTGGCTTCTTGAGAATATGGTGAAGTTAGATGCTTTAGATACATGGATTTCTCGGACTAATACCCAACCAGGTGGCTGCAACAGATCAACACCGATGACAATAGAAGAGAAAGAAAGGAGATTGTTCCCTCTGACTGAATGACAGCCTGACAGGCAAGACTTCTCAAATGCGATGCCCTCTTGATATCCTCAACAGCGCGCTCTTCACATTTCTAACTACAGCCATGTTAAGGGGCTTCTATGGCACCCCATTCGTCGTTCTCCCCACCCAAGCCGACTCAACGTTGTCGTTTTTGCCCCTGAGCTCCCGCCATTTCCACCAAATCACCCGGATGCTACTCACAAACAGAAAGAGGACCCCCTAAATTTCATGAATGGTACCTGGCCAAGGGAGGGACAATCCTTGAAAGCAGAAGACACCGACAAAAAGAGAAAAAGTTGGACCGACGCACTGCAAGGCAAGAAGCGCGAATTTCTTCAAATATCTTCGCATTCATCCCGTGTAACATAGTGCCATCCCGTCACGCTTGCGCATTCTTTCCCCTCATGGTCTAAAAAATCAAAACCGTAATTTATCCATGGCAAGCCAATGGCCCTCTTCGCTCAAGACTCCATCTTTGACTAGTTGACATTCAGCTCTTGCTGAAGCAAATTCCTCATTTGCATGCGTCCTCGCGATTGGCCCGTTTCTGCGCTAGTCTTTGCCGCTTGAGGAACCATTGGTGGAAGTCAAAGGCATTTAACTGTCCTGTGAATCCCGCGATTGGCTACTTGGAGTGAAACGTCACAGTATAGTTTTAGTTTAACAATGAACGCTTAAATTCTGCTCTCCATTCACAAATTTCTATTTATGCTAGATTGAAAGAAAACTTGCACTGTAGTTTTAAAGTAGCAGATTGCATGAAAACTGTTAATAAATTCCACGCCACAGGAACAAAAGGTACATTTTAGAAACGTTTACTGTGAAAAGTATACGGTTTTTTGTTTTTTTTTAAATGCTTAACTAATAATAATCCTAAAACAGTTCTAATGGAATTTGATCATCATTCTATCTCTACAATTATTATAATAGAACTAAATAAATTAATACATAAGAACCCTATAAGAATAGTGCAGTTTCTAATTAAAGAAATTAATTGCGTGGCTCCTATAGAATTCCTATTGATCTACAAATAGAAATTCCAAATTTCTACAAATAGAAGGCCCCTTTTTTACTTTTTCAACTGAATGCAGGAAAAATACATTTATTTGCACATGCATGCCATAAAACCATAATGACAATTTTTTTATACACTGTACAAATAGTCAAGAATTCGTATTCGTATTATCGTTTTTGTTGATGTATACAGATCAGAGATGAAATAATTATAGATAATAAAAAGTTAATTTGTATTATTTTTAGTGCACATTTAACCATTCTTACAGTTGCATGTTTCCAATGTGTTTTTCCAGATAAACTAAACGTGTAATTACAGATTTAATTTCTATTAGCCTGATTCAGTTAAAAAAAGAAAAATTAGATTCTAGTTTCTTTGGTGGGCCTACTGCTTTGTAAGAGTTTGACAGCCCCGCTGATTTTTGTAGCCTCTCAGAGACGACAGCTTAGAGAAGCAACTGTGGAATGCACTGAGAAAGCTATAGGTCTCCGGGATAGATATGGTGACCCGAGGAGAGAGAGGAAGGGGGGCCCACAGTGGAGGCCCTTTGGTTGACGCCTAGAGGAGGGCAGCGGCCTGTAAAATCCAGCATTCCTGACCAATGGAGCTTAAATAATGGCATTGTCCGGCGGAAAAGAACCGCCTCTCTCTGTCTTACTCTCCCCCGTTTACTGGGGGACCTGATTGTGTAGCTAATCGGCAGAGAGCGTTTGATCCAAAGCAGAGCGTGAATTCAGTATGCAGCGGACGTATCAAGAGGGACACCCTCCTCTCCCTCTCCCCTTCTATAAAACACACACACTAAAGGGCCTATATCCTAGCAATAGCCCTACCCTCCTTAATGCACTGTGTTTGTTTGGAATACAGAGAGCAAACCGGAAGGCCTTGAAATCAGTGTGCTGGGAAGGGTTTAAAAATAAAAACTAAAAGAATGTTTTTAGAATACGAGGAACTGCTACTGAAAATAACTTTAACGGGAAGCCCATACTAACGCCGAAGAAACGCTGTGTGTTCGCTGGATACATAAATCACAGCATGTCATCGAAAATCAACCGAAACCCTTTGGCCGTAAACCCATTAGCAAAATAGCATGCATACATTTGCATGCGCTTCACAATTGTCAACGAACCATTAACCCTCTTCTACGTGCTCGCATGCAGCGGTTAATATGTAGCATGTGTTCTTGTTTTGTTCGTGATGCACGTGCTGCCCTTTGTGTCCATGTGATCTCGAGGCGGAATAAGGAATGCCACGCGCTCAAACTTTCAAAACACACACACATGCGCACAAGCTAGAGTTTGCAGCAGCCTAACCCGACTATTTTTACTCTTTTGAATTTATACATTTCAATAATAATAAATATTCATACACGGAACAAAATGTCAAGTTTTGTTAATAAGTAGGCTATTTCGTTAGAACAAATGTATTAGTGATTTGTATATTATATGCTGTAAATATTTCACTTTAATCTATTTTAGCACCATTTAAAAAAACTGAATTTGATTTAAATTTAAGCTCGTTCTGTGTATATTCCTACACGAAAAATAAGCGTTCCCATTCATCCAGTCCATGTTCCTAACATCGGTTAGGAAGAGAGGAAAATATAGCGACCATGTGACCAAACCCTGTTGGTCACGCCCACGTCCCAGCAAAGAAGTAAACTCTCATGTGTTTGATAAAAGGTTGTTTGCTCTTATTTTTTATTTTTTTTCCCATTTAAACGGCTTTGTTATTAATGATTTGTTATCTAAACGTCTGTACAGACAGATTTTGGCTAAATTAGTTTAAATAGCATATATACACACACTTACTGCACTTCTCTCAAATAAGCTCAAAACTATATACATTCACAGTTGTTTTCACATAAACATTGATGTGTAATTTCAACATGTAACTATCTTAGAAAATCTCTTGGTACTTTTGTCTGTTTAGGGTTAATAGCAGCAGTATCTGTTTCTACACTCCTCAAACAAACATATTTAATGCTGTAAATATTTGACATCAAATAAAATGTTTGTAATAAGATAATGGCGCATTTTGATGCAGCTTTCTGGATCTTAGCTGTTAATGATAAAGGAAACAAAATGAACCAGACAGATGTTTCAGAACAAATCTTGTAGATCATCACAAAAATAAATCAAAATCTTGAGTTATATTTTAGAGGTTTAGCGTGTGTAATTTTTTGTAGTTATTACATGACACATAAAGGAGTGTGGCCAGAATAAATCTCACAATTTGAATCAACAAATTAAGAAGTAAATAGCAGTTCAAAACAAATAACTCAAGGTCCGGCAGCATGTACAATTTCAACCAACTCATACATGTTGTGATTTATGTAATGATTAAATAATAATTATAATAACAAAAAAGTATAAGCTTTCAGTTTGTGCTGAATTTTAATATGCAAAATGTATGTGCAAAACCATCTGACACCATTTTGGTTCTTAATATTTAAAACATGACTCTAGTAAAACAAAAATAAAAACTGTATATCTACCTATATCTATCTATCTATCTACTAATGTTTTTGCAAACATTAATTTTTCCTTGTGTAATCTAAAGCAATAAATCTGCATATAATAACGGAGTAGTTATTTCTGTTTTAGTGAACTGACTCAAACACCATTCGTTTGGGTGTTTTTTTTTTCAGCTTCCTCTTTGATTCATGCATTTCCTTCTGTTTGTTCATGTAGCACGTGGCTGCCCTCTCTCTTCTATCTCCTCTCTCCCCCCGGTATCCCTCTCGCAAGGGGGGCTATTAACTGGAGGCCAATTCCTATTGATGGGTATTGATGATTGTGAGGGGAAGAAACTGTGAGGTTGTGAGAAGCCGGTGTGTTCCTCTCTTCACCTCGCCTGTTTTTCTGAAGGCCCCTTCCACCTCTTCCTTTCTTTCCACCCCCTCTCTATGACTCTTCAGGCAGCCTCCAGCTCCTTGCCGTACCCCCACCCCCCAACAAGCCTCCATCCCGTCCCGTCCCAGCCCCCCAGCTCCTGCTACAATCTCTCCTAATTGCATGCATGACATTCCAGCTGGGTGGGTGGCATAGAGCCTTCTGTACACTGTAAAGTGTTATAGCAGGAACTGGAGAGCTTTTTAGAGTTGAGTGACGTGCAAACACAGACACATTAATGCAGGAGCATGTCATGCACTTTCACTGTATCACTGTGAACTCTCATGCAACATTTCTTTCTTTGCATTTTCAGTAGATTTCAAATATACTGCCTGATCGGTATGTAATGAAAGACCAGCATTTTACACATCATTTTTATCCATTAGGTGGTATCTAATTGTCATACTGTATTTTTTTCGTGTCATTACTTGTTTTGTATATGCTTTGATAAGATTGTATCTTAATGTAATTGTCCTCCAGTGCTTTAAAATAAAATACTTGTTTTTGTAGCTGAACGGAAAAAGTTATTTTCTCCTATATTTATTTAAGATTTAAACACATTAATTGTTTTTGTTATTACTTTTTTATATTTATGGATGCCATGTTTTTTAAAGCAGCATTGAGAAGTAAAAAAACAAAAGAGGATTGATTTGTCAAAAAGAAAAATGTTGTAAATGTTGTTGGTTTTTGGACCATTTGACAGTGAGGTCCCATTAATAACGCTAATTACTAACATTAGTTAAAAATTAACTAACATTAACAGTGAGCATATGTACATATACATACATACATACACATACAAAGGAAATGAACCTAAATAATAAAGAAATGCATTTAATAAAATGAATAAGAGGATTTCTCTTGATTACGTTTCATGTTCATTTGAATGTAAACTATGCTGTTGTCATTTATACATTCTTACATTTCAATCAGAACATGTCATAGTCTTACAAGATGTTTACATTAGAAGTTAATATAAAAAAATGTATCATGACAATCTTTCCCATCTGCCTTGCGTTGGTTGCTGTCAAATATGAACAAACGCACTGTGAATCAAAACGTCATTCAATCACGCAGATATCTGTCTCACACTCAATCTCTCTTTTCACAGAGGTGCCGGAAATGCTTTCTTGAACGAAAATGTAAATAATAAGAAATCCGCCATTATTGCCAGATGTGCTCTCGGGCATCATCAACCTTCCTCTTTCCTCTCTTCAAACTACTCAATAACCCCTCTTATGGTTTCCTCACTCCCCCCCACCCGCCCCTCGCTCTCCTTCTCACTCTCTCTCCCCTTCTCAAAAAGGAAACTGGTGGACCCCCGGGTGACCTCTGACCCACAGAGGTCAGCATCCACAGAATTCCCAGATGTCAGAGTTCAGAGCCGCTGCACAGGGTCTCAGGTTTCGTGCATATCCATGTGGCGCCAGGCCACTGCTCCGCTCCATACATACCACCCAGATCCCATACATACCTGCTATTCAGCCTACAGGCTCAGTATCAGTGTTACTGCCCAGCAGAGCGAGAGTCTGCACAACCAACAAAAGATGGCTGTTTGGTGACATCACAGAAGAACTGATTGATCATTGTTGGATCAATAAATGCAATGGATTTTTGGTGTTTGGCTTGCTTTCTTTGTTTCGTTTTTTATTGCATATTCAGAGTTTTCAATGTATCTTTTATAGCTTGTTTTGTTTAAAAAAAAAATCTAAAGCCAGCAATTGAACTTGGATTGAATTATGTTTGCATTATGTTTTCCTGTACTTGAAATTCTCTCATTAACAGCAAAAATAGAATATAATTTATTTTAATTCACCTAAATTGTCTGCATCTCAATATATTCAAACTCAATCACTACCAGGTGTAAAAATGCTTTTGTAATTGGGATCACTTTCTGTCAAAAATAATTTAATACACTATTCTCCAGCAAAGTCATTAAACGTGAAACCACATTTCAGCTGAAGAAAACATGCATCTTTGAAAAGAAAATGTGTGCTCGTTTTTGTTATTTTGTTACTGGCTTGTAAATAAAACTAAAAAGCAACATTTTTTTTGTTGTTTAAAAGTTGAAGTTCATGCATTTTTATTTTATGTTTTATGATGATCCTCAAATTCGTTGCATTTGTTAACTCCCATTGTGGATTTTACGAACATCCACGTTATGCAGTTATTTCTATTCTTTCACTTTTAACAACTAAATTTATGAATGACCCCTATTGAGACATAAAACTGACGGTTCATTCATCTGAAACTATTGGAGCTCATCTTTAAAAGCGATTAAAGGTCACAGAGATGTCTGACATTCCTCAGTGTGCACGCGCGCGCGTGAGTGTGTGTGTGTGTTGGGAAGAGGCGGGTCTATGTAAAGTGCTCATTTGTTGTCACATCTACGAAAACTCAAGCGCGCTTTGGTTTTTCGACATCATCGAAAGGCACTCGATTTTTTTTCGTTGATTTGATACTGTTTATTCGATGTCTCACGCTTTTTGGTCGCTGATATACTGTTTAGCCAAATTTAAACGGAAGGTGTAGACGGAAGCTTCAAAAAATAGCCTAACAGTGCTGAAAATCGTGCAAATAATAGCCTTAATAATAGTCTTAATTAGACAAATATCTAAAGGCTGTGTCAGTCTGTCCGTCTGTTTTAACACTGGCGTTCTTAAAACCATTTTAATGTGCTTCCTCCATCATTGCAAAAACGAAAAATAATGTTTGTGCAAGCAACAACAGTTTTATTTAATCGAATTACGACATTTAAGTGTTTTGAAAATTATGTTTAAACGAATAAAACAGAAAACAACCAATACAGTGGACTAGAGTGGTTTCTGGTTTATTTGTTGAAGAAAAACATTTGATTAATTCAATGTTTATGCGTTATTTCAAATTCATTTGTTTTCATATGAACATTATTTTCATGTCCAAGTATTTCACAGCCTTAAGGAATAGAATGATTGTTTAAATAATATTTAAAAAAAGATCAACTTACTTTTAGGACAACAAATTACCACAAATGATGAGTTACAAAAACAAGGTTTGTTAAAAAATGTGGCGATTTCTATAATGATTGAGATCTCAGTAATTACCTTTCATAATTTGTATTGATTAACATTTATCTTTTTTGTTTGTTTGGTAATTTTTTTTTGCAAGATTACCTCACTTTGTGCAATTTCAAAAAATTGGCTCCATTAAAAAATGTAGTTTAACACATCAAGTAGCAAGTATTCACCTCATACAAAAGTAAGTTCTTTAAGTGCTATTTCTTTACTTGTTCATCTTTAGCTTAAATAACAATTAAAAATAAAAGTTACAATCAATAAGAAACAAAATGCATGCTGAATAGAAGGAGATGTTTTCCTTTTAGTTGTTTAGAAAACCATCTAAGAACCTAAAAACCATTACACTGATCTGAAGAACATATAATGGGACATTTTAAAGCACAAAGAACCATATAATCTTCTTAAATATTTGATGAGAACAAGGTCTTTGCTAAACATGCAAACACAACCTGTAAACTTCTTGAGAACCTGTAGAGAATTTTTATGCAGAAACAGCTGAAATATCTAACAAAAAACAAACGATACGAAAAATGAAAAAGCAATCTTCATTTCTTAGGTTAAGAAAGCATACCTGATTCTTCCTTACAAATATATTACTTAGTTTTGTGATGCCAAACATTATGATTAAGATGATTTAGGATCTAAACAACTGTAGATAACAGAACATTTTTAATTTCTAAACATCTAAAACCCCATATGATGTGAGGATGATAAAAACCCACAGTGATAGAGAGAAACAGATGACCTGCGAGTAATTAATCAATTGCTTTTATTAAAGTATCCCATGATGTATGGATGCCGGTCAGACCCTGTCCCACAGTGGTCTCCTACTGAGAAATTATTTTTTTTAAATTCAATCATGCATGTGGTAAGTCCACAAGAATTACATTTTCATAAAATGCATCAAAAAGCAGCGCCCATCATCACAGTGTTTTTGTGTGAGGTGGTGAGTTCAGCACATGGAGGAGGTCTCTTGTTTTTCTGCATACGTGTGATGAAGAGAGTTCCTGAACATGTTTTTTCAACATTTTCCCGGCCCCTCGGTGGTCCTCCATGCTGTGTGTGTGCTTTTCTTGTGTGTTAGCGCACAGGTTTGACTTCAGATGAATTCCAGCTCTTTGAGGTCTCGCTGCACATACCTAACGCAGGAGGGGTCAGAGGGCAACAGCCCCTAGCTAAAGGCACAGCCTTGATGTGAGGACCCTGTTCAAACAATAAAGGAATCCCAGGTTCCCAACTAAGACTGTGAATGAAGGATGGAGGAGGGCAGCAGCAGAAAGTGAGCGGGGAAGAGGAGAAGGTGGCATCTCAACATAAATATGAACATAGTTGTTTAAAATCTTGGAAAGATTACATCTATGCAACACACCATATTCAAAATAATTCAGAACATTGAATTTTCTTTATCTACGCTCTTAGAAATAAAGCTTCCAGATGAGTTTTTTTTAGAGGGGATGCCGTTGAGGAACCATTTTGGCTTGCATGCCCAAAGAACCTTTCAGTGATCAGTTCCTAAAAGAACAACCTTTTCACATTTTCTTCTTTTTCTTAATAATCTAAAAATAAAGAAATACATACATTTTGTGGAATGGAAAGGTTATAGGTTCTTGACAAAGAGTGTAAAGCTGCATCTAAAGCTTTTTTTCTTTATTTATATATTTTTCATTTATTACCCACTTTTCTGTTTATTAACGTAAATGAATAAAATTCTACCGATGATATCATACAGTAATCAGAGGATCTGGCAACATTCATTTAAAAACTTCCTATTCATATTAAAATTAATTTTATGAAAGCAACATTGTGAAATATTCTAACAGTTTCCATTTGAATATGTTTTAGTTTATTCCTGTGATGGCAAAGCTGTATTTCAACATCACACGATCCTTCAGAAATAATTCTAAAATGCTGATTTGATGCCCAAGAAATATGTTTCACTAATATCAACATTGAAAACAGTCGGGCTGCTTAATACCATTTTATTTGAAACCACAGATTTATAAGAACAGCCTTTGAACCTTTAATGTCTTCATGTCTTTTGATCAATTTAGAGTTTTCTTGAAGACTACTCAAACATTTACATTTAACATTTCCTCAATATGTATGCCACTAAAAGCAATCAATTCCAGATGTATTAAAATTCCAGCTTTCCTCTTTGACCTTTTTCTCTGAGGAAATGCTTTCCTCTTCATCACACCTTGCACACTCCTCACCTTTCCTCACAGCAGAGTGCCAGAATGCTTCGTATTCCCTGCATATCTCACAGATATGTGTGAAGATGAGAGTAGAAGGGGAGAAGGATATTGATAAAGGAGAGGAAAAGGACGAGAGGCGGAAGACCAGTGATCAGTTTGATCAAGTAGAAGAGATATCTTAACCTGATATCTGAAACATATCCATGTTGATTAAGTGAACACCAGAGATGAAATTATTTGGTAATTAAGTCGCTTCTTAATTAGTGTTAATAATGAGATGCTCACTTGAGATTGTCCTGTTCAAAGACACAACTGACACATGACTGAATAGACACAACACAACAAAATCTGTGTGCACCCTTAAAAATACTGTTTTTTTTATTAGTTCCTATATGATTCCATAAATAACATTTAAACACCCATGGAACCTTTTCGTTCCACAAAATGTTCTTTATAAATAGAAAATGGTTATTTAAAGAAAGAAGTTTTTTTTCTTTCAAACAATAAAGTTCTGTGAATCCTATATTTTTAAGAGTGTGCCCTCTTTTAATCAAATATTTTATATGGGAACACTTTACTGTAAGGTTCATTCGTTAACATGAACTAAAAATGAACAGTACTTATACAGCAGTTAATATAGTTAATGCTAATTTCAACATTTAAATCACAAGCTGTGTTTGTTAACATAATAAAATGTTGTATTTTTATTCAACACAGTCTCCATCCAACATGCTTGGTCAAGACCCTTTTCGTTGCTTTTTGAAGATCAAGGTACCCCTTTTTAGTCACTTTTCGACGCGAAGGGTCCTCCATTGTTTTTGTCATGGTTTGCATGCATATATTAATTTATTATATTTTTTACTTTTATTGGAGCACCGAACCCCACCTTACCCCAAACCTACCCACCTCTGAACAATATCAACACACACAGGCAAATGCAGTGGCAGGTATTTATTGCACAAACTAATCATAAACAAGCAGCATAAATACACTACAAACAAAGTCGTGTCACATTCCAAGTCTTCTGAAGCCATAGGAAGTCTTTATGTGAAGAAGAGAGTCAAACACAAGATTTTAATCACTAAAAATGTTCTGTTCACGCGCTGTCATCTCATTCAGAAAACATTATCCCGTCCTGTAGCATGACGCAATCGATCACGAGAGACACAAGAGCCAATGGCATTTCACAACCAATGATGACGTAAGGATTCTTGTAGGCATTTTTTGAAACCGCACAGGAAGTACACGGAAGACATGCGTCTATTCCTCTCACAAATCAATCGTTTTGCCTCAAAAGACTTGAAATATTCATGTTGTTCAAATAATTGATGACGCTGGTTGTATCTGCCTGCTATGTCTAATTGCTCATAAATGTGTAAATACTGGAATATCATTTAAATAAAACTGTTTTGACTGTTTGAAAAATCACACCCCTACATATATGCACTAATGCCATTGTTTTCACCCTATATATCTTTTAATTGTGACGATTAAAAAAAAAGATCACGTTGGCATTTTGGCTAAGGGTTTCCTTTTTAAAACAACAGAGGACCCTTCACATTGAAAAGTGACTAAAAAGCGACAAAATGTGACGAGTTGGAGTGAGATTGTGTTGTTTAACTAATGGTAACAAAGATGAATAAATACTGTAATAAATGTATAGTTTGTTTGTTAATTCTGAACAGAGTTTAATCCGAATAAACCAGATATAAGGTGTATAAGGTGTTTAACCTGCTGACTTTATTTTTGGATTGATTAAAAACAAAATAAATATTAGTTTCTTTATGTTTAAATGCCCCACAAAGACCCAGAGTAAAACTGTATTGCTCAGGAGACTTGATTGTAGAAATAAAAATAGATATTAATTTAGATATGCTGTGTTGCCTAGATTACTTGGAGACATGTCATATGAAGTTCCCATTATTTTGACTATTGTCTACAAATTGTTGATCTCTTCTGAAACTGTAAAGGAGACACATGTTGGCAGGAGTCTCTATATAAAAAAAACACTTTATTAACATGCAAACAAAACATTTAGAAAACGTGTATTATTGCCTTTATCATGTTTATTAGCTCAGGCTTTTATGGATCATATATTAGGCTATGAAATAGTGACAATACAGAACTTCAACATCAGTAAAACCAATTCAGAAACCAAAACAATCCAATTTGACAAAGATGACGGTATTTAACATTACAAGAGACTAACATGAACTGCTAATAAAAATCAATGGCTTGATGACATACTGCAAAAAAACTGCGCTGCAAAACATGCAATGATAACATTTTAACATGATTTTAAAAGATTGTGTGTGGATAATTAATGTTGCTTCAGTCCAGTACGTGTTCATCATAAAATATTGCCAACAATCTAATTTACCCTTACTTTTGCTTCATAAAAATCAGCAACGATTTCACTGGAAAAAGTGTGCCATGAGCTGAAGGTGAAGGACTATAAAGTATAACCATCAGTCAGATAAAAAAATCATGTCTTTTAGATGGCGACGGTTTTCAGCTTTAATCTCATTGTTCATTTTGTTGCCTTAGTAATAAGACACTATAGGCTTTATAGGGTTGAAGAGATAACGTTTCTTAGCATGTAAGAACGCACACAGTTGGTTTTCCTCAAAAAATGAGGATGATGACGATGAAAAGGACTTCTTCACAGTCAGCCCTGTTAGATCAAGCGAGTGAGTCAGCCATCTTTACTGGCAACAGTTTTAATGGTTAAGATCATTTCCCCCTTCCTTCCTGCCAGTCAGTTCCTCCCTCCCTCAAGCTTTCATGCAACATATACAGTGTGATGTTTTATAGTGCACATCTGAAAGGGAATCCATCAAAACCTCTTAAAATATATCAGAGAGAACGCAAATGAGCGCCAGAGAGAAAGAGAAGCAGCAGCAAATAAGTGCTGTTTGTTCATCCATGTCTGTAATTTCATCCATCCAAGGCCCTGTAATCATTCACTTGTCTCTCTCTTTGTCTGCTGCTTTACGGTCCTCCTCCTTCAACGCGGTGCATGTTCTCTCGGTCTTAAACACAGCCTTTTTCTTGCTTTAAATGTGTTTGCGTCTGCCTGTGAGTAAGAGAGGATGAAAGGGATGGAAAGAGGCAGAGAGTGCTGATGAAAAGTGGCCAATCATAGAAATATGACTCATCTCATGAAATAAGTGTCACACACATGCATGTACATGTAAAACTCTTTGCGGATTGATGCTCGTGTTTTATCGTGGCCATATATGTTCTGGTTTTAAACAGTAAGACGGTGACAAAGAGCATCTGGATCAGCATTTCATCGGTTTATGTGTCAGCCAATAATGTGTGTGTGTGTGTGTGTGACAGTCCAGATGAGTCAATACTGGAGGAGGCAGGCATTGTGGGTTGGATGGGTTTAATTGATCACTCCGCTGAAGGAGACAAACTCACTTCCACCCTCCCTCTGCCATCTGTGGGGTCACAGACACATGCTGATTTCAGCAATGCATTGACTTGTCTTTCCCTTTTCTTTTTTTTAAGCATTCTTCCCCTTTTCTCACTCATTTTTATAAATCAGCAATTCAGCATTGGACAGTTGACTAAACAAACTTGGTGAAAACAAACTGAACTGCCCTGTTCTGTATTTTCTAATTGGCAGGACTTCACATGAACAGTTGCTGTCAGTGAACTGAACTCAATCTGTTTGAGGGAACAAGAGATTCTCGCAATGTTCAGTCGCCACCTAGCGGCCGTTGAATGTGATTGCATACAGTTTACGTTGGAATAAAAATAAAAATAAAATAAAAATTATTTCTGCTAAACATGTTTGCGTATTGTATAGCCTGCTTGGCGAATTGTGCTTTATAGTTTTTTATATAGCAGTAGATTGCTATATATGATATTCACATATATATTAGAATTCATATAACACAAATTTTTTTTTTAATTTCTGTTTGTTTCAATAGTAATATTTTAATTGTGTTTTTATTTTATTTATTTGTGTTTATTAATTATTTAATTATTAAATATAAACACAAAATTGCATGTAGTGCATTTTAACTGCACATGGATTATATGTAGATTATGACGTTTTAACGTCAGTATTAAAATTGTTTCTTTAAAAATAAATAAATAAAATAAAACAAATCCTAGTGCATTGTATAGCCTGCTTAGTGTATTGTACCTTATAGGTGTTTATATAAACCACTAGACAATAGGCTACATAAAGGGATTTATGTAAGGTTATGAGATTTGTTAGAATTTAATTAAAACAATTTTTTAAAAATTAATTTTAATAATAATATTTTAATTTGTCCATTTTGTTGAAATCCTTTGTTTATTGATTATTTTATTATGACATATTGTTTTATTTATTATTTGATTATGATAAAATGTAAATTGAACTGAAATACCACTAAATCACATATAGTATTTTTTGAATTATGTTCTTCTTTATGTTTGAATAAAAGTCAACAAAAGTTGGCACTCTTTGTTGCCAAATATTCACTGGAGGGATGTGGATAGATGGAGGGATGTAGGTGGGAAAATGTGGCTGCTAGCAGTCTTCTGGAAGAAAGCTGACAACAAAATGACTAGAACACATCACAAGGTCAGTTCCTTTGAAACCCTAGGTGTATAGTGCACTGTATTGAGCAACTGCGTGAGATTATAGGTAGCAGGACCATATGTCAGTCACTATGTTGGGAATAGAGTCTCTCTGTATCAAAGAGAGGGAATCAAACAAGCTATTATAGAGTAAATCACTATGATTGAATCTGCCTTCGGGGAGGAATTTATGCACCATGTCATGGAGACTGTTGCTGTGATGCAATCATATTCAAAGAAAACCACCTGATAGACTTAATGCTTCAAGTATACAAATATTGACAGTAATCCTTGTTATATGTAATATTAAAAACTGAAATGCAAATCTAATGATTCTGAGTGAGTGATGACATCATTGCTGAATGTTACATTCTGCTTTCTGGATTGGCATGGAAACAAAAGTGGCCATATGGGCAGGCTCAGTTAAATTAATTATTTATTTTCCATATCTATCATTGTTGAGTGTTTCTAAATAAATAACACTGCACCTTTCACTGGCTGTTTTATTTCAGACCATTATTTTCAGATACGACAGAGGCTTTTTATAAGTAAAAAAACAAATATTTCATTTGTTGACTAAATAACTCTCTTTTTTTGTTTTGTCATTTACCAGTTATTGATCATTTTAAGGCAAAATATCTTCAAAATTTTCTTTGTAACTTTTGATTTATATTTGACTATATTACTTAATGAATACTATGCTATGATTCTTTTATACATACATTTACTGTATATGTATATTCAAATGTATAATCGAAATAAATTAATATGCTTAAACTTTATAATAAGGTGTCATTTGTTAACATTGGTTAATGTATTAAATAACATGAATAAACAATGAAATGATTACACTATTTATTAATCTTTGTTAATTTTACCTAATGAAAATACAGTTGTTCATTGTTTATACGTGTTAGATCACAGAGCATTAACTAATGTTAACAAACACACTTACGATTTTAATAATGCATTAAAAAATTGATTAATAAATACTATGGAAGTATTGTTCATAATTAGTTCATGTTACCTAATGTTGTTAACTAATGTCAATAATGAACTTTATTGTAAAGTGCTCCCATTAATATATATATAAATGAATAAAAATGAAATAGGTCGGTATATTTAATATTATTTTGCTACATTATATTGCTGTTTATTAGTTTGTCATTATTTAAAAAAAAAATACAATTAGTTTTTGTATTATTTTATTTGAACCTCTATTTTAAATGTAGTAAAATGTATTGTGTGACAGTCGGGACTTTTATTTTGAAAAAACAAAACGAACAACCCGGAAGTTAACATGCCTTAAAAAGTGGCTGCATCACACACCGGTGTGTTATCATCTCCATTGTTGGTCTAAAAAGTCTAATTTTAGCTTTACTTATTAACTTTAAAATAAGATGTGTACTTTTATTATTTCATTGTCAGGTCCTGTTGATGTTTGTGTCAGATAAGAAAGAGCAGCAGCGATGAGGACAGTGTTTATGGTGGCCGAGAAGCCCTCTCTGGCTCAGTCCATTGCCAAAATCCTCTCTAAAGGTGAGTCTGCATGATCTGCATAAAAATGAAAAATACTGCATATAATTACAGGTGTCCTAAGATCTAAACAGTTGGTAAATTGACTTGGTTTTCCAGTTCCGTTAAGTAAAAAAGCACCCTTTTCGTCTTGTAACGTTACGCTCCTGTTTGACATTCATTCATTAACATTACATTGATATACCCTTTCTTCAACAGATGGACAGTTTTCATTATATGTCAGATGAGATGCTAGACTAAAATATGTTGAATAGCACGTTTCTAATTATTTTTAAAATAGTCTTTCAGTTTTGTAGAGTGAATATGTTGAATATTTGTAATAGTCTCACTGCAGGTTAGGAGTCCAACATTTGTTTCCTTAATGAGACGAAGAGGTTTTGTTACAAAACTAGTTTATTTAATCACATTTACAAGCATTTGGCAACTCAAGGCAGCATATGCATTGTATTGTTGTTTAAGACGACAAGCATTACTATTCAGTTGACTCCTTTTCGGTTGACATTAAGTTTAAGTGACGCTACTATAATCATTGAAATTGAATCCAGTGCATGAACTGTTAAGACTCGGTGCTAATTCTGTCTGGATGTAGCACATATACAGGCAATGTTAACATCCTCGAATTCCAGTGCGTAAGTGGGGCATCTTGGGTTTTTTCTGAGAAATGGCATCTTGATTGCAATGGGGATGCTCTCCAGACTGAAAGAGCTGTCGATCCCCCTACAGGATTGACTGTTCAGGCAGTTAGCTTCATAGATGATCTGTGGCACACGGTCCAGGTCCACGTTCTCCCTGTTATTGGTGCAGAAAAATAGATTCAGAATTTGATGGCCTGTAATCGTCCTAATTGGCATCAAAATGCATGCACTGTCTTTCAGATTAGATTGTTTGCTTTTTCTCCTGCTATACACTGTCCATTTTGCTGGCTATAAACCCTTATTTTGAAAACGCTTACAAATCTGCTGTACTCACTCGTAGCTCCATGCGGCGACACTGCGTTCGTTGATCCTGCTGGGCAGGTTGATGAGCTGTGTGTGGTACTCTTTCAGCGTGGAGGAGCAGTACGTGTGCTCCACACACTGGGCCGTGATCGGGCTGCAGTGGCCGGGGTTCAAGACCAGCAGAAAAACGCTCAGGAGTCCTAGGATCTGAGCGTGAGAGTGAAGTATTTAGTAGTTTGCACCTGTTACTGGTGGACACCTTCTTGGATTGTGGTCAACCTGTAGCTACTGCCAAAATCTAACAGCTGCGTTTAAAGATGCGGTGCAGCAGAGTACATTGGCATCATTCAAGTTAAAGAATAATTAGATTCCATGTGCCTAAATACATCATTGATGAACAATACATAAATATAGTATATTACTAATATATATATTACTAAATCATTATCTTGGGCTCTTGGTTATTGCAAGGTCTGAGTCTCTGACAGATAAATACTAAAAATGCATTTTATCCTAAACTACTAAATGCTCAGTTCTAGTTTCAATGCATTCAACGCGTATTAATTCATAACCTTTGACTAAT
>JAUMHQ010000053.1:23847205-23866167 GCA_032361165.1 Enteromius paludinosus
TCACTTCCGGGATTTGCGCAATCTACGCCAAAGCGCGTACACAGGGAAGCCCGAGACGGATTTTACATGGGTGTCTGGCTAAAACACACAGGAAATTATTTGTGAAAAATTATATCACAGACATCGCATTCGGACTCTAGAATTATCACTGAGGTTGTGAGAGAAAAACACAGACATGGCAGATTCGGGCGGGATTAAAATCACCAAGTAGGGGTGGGCGATATGACGATTAAAAACTTCTCCACGATCTGCTTTTTAAGGAATATCGTGGTATTTTTATCGTCTCCGTCTCAATATGCTGTACAGCGCGACATGCATTCATACTTAGTGGTCGAATTACACTCACCGGAGACTGCACTGATTCACAATCACAAAAGTACATTATTCGCTTTAATGTCTTGCTGATTAAACATTTGATATGTGTGCTGCCCGGATGCGCTTTTCCAGCGTGTACACCTGAAGCCTGTCAGATAGCACCTAATTACTGAACTAAGATATTTATCACATGTGATTGTGTTAATACTGTCAAAAACACACAGCGTTAAACACAGCTGCTTGTGTCTAAAGAGAAAGTAGATAATAAAGAGAAAAACGTGCCAGTATGTTTGATGCATGCAGCTCTTAAAGAGACAGAACTAAACATGCCGCCACTCGTCATTAAAGGGATAGTTCACTCAAAAATTATAATCGTGTCATTATTACTCGCTTACATGTTGTCCCAAACCTGTATTAATTTCTTTCATGTGCTAAACACAAAATAAGACATGTTGAGTTACCAAACAGTAGCTGGCCCTCATTGAATTTAATACAATGTTTAACAGAAAGAAGAAACTCATTCAAAAAAACAACTGGAAAAAGAATCGGGATAAAAATCGTAAATCATGATTTCCCCAGAAAAAATATTTTTTCCATATCGCCCACCCCTGTCACCAAGCACGTCTGTGAAACAAAACATTCTCTAACGACCCCCTGCAAAACTAGTCCCGTCCGAATAGGGCTTTACTTTTAGTCACTGTTTAGGTAGCACACATATTCTGAATGCCTTTGGCAGAATTCACATGAGCCATTTTAATCTAGATTAAAAATATGAATCTGTGCCCACCACTAGTAAAATATATATATATAACATGTATAAATACAATGTGTTTGACAAGTTATCTCTACTGGTAAAAAGTATCAGCTCATGCTTAATTATTGAATGTTTACATGATTTCAGTCTAAATGTGTGGTTTCTATGAACCTCTGTTTCAATGATTATTATGTAGGATCATAATAATTGTATGTGTGTGTGACTCTTCAGTGTTGCAGTCTGAGCCATTGCAGCGCCTCTTTATTAATAAATTGAGAGAGGTGTGTTTGGCCTGGCAGAAACAGCTGCCCAGTCCCGGGACGTCCTCATCACGGACACACAGCTGCTCCGTTCATTCCATTCGAAACACTCGTAGGAAGATGGAGGACCGTCACATCATCCTGAGAGAGTTTAACCAGCTTCTGGGACTGCAGGTAGGGCCGCCACATCTTGCATTGTAGTAGCATTACAAGGGTCAATATTTAACCAACCCCATTCCCAAATATGCATTTTTCCCTATTATATAATATGCAAAATGTAGCAAGTTCAACTTAGTGGTCAGTTTTTATTTGATGGTGCATTTATTGACTTTTTAGAAAATTTGTCTCTGAGTAATGAATCTGATTTCTGTTTGTTCTATACAGGATGGTGTAGATCGAGAGTATTACGCTGTGTTTGATGGACATGGAGGGGTGGACGCTGCCACATACGCTGCCACTCACCTGCATATAATACTGAGCCAGCAGGAGGCGCTAAAAGGCGATGCTGCCTCAGCCTTTAAGAGCACCTTCTCAGAAACAGATGACATGTTTAAAATCAAAGCTAAGAGAGAGGTAAGAGCAACCAGTCAAAGTCTGAGACCACTAATGCTTGTATTTTATTAATTTTAATTTACTTTTTCTTTTTTTTATTACAAGCTATTTATTTATTACATGTACATTTTTATTTCTTGTTTCAAATAATTTACAAAGGAATATCAGATTTTCAGTGTGATTTCAGAATTGTATGCGCTAGCGAAAATAAGCACCAGATACAGCGAGCTGACATATATGATGGATTTTTTTCAAAGTGTACACATCCTTTAAACAGGTTTTTCGTTTTATCCATGCATCTGCTTCTGAAACACCGTGCACAATCTGTTTCAGGAGTTAGAATATCTTTCCCCTTATTCGTCAAAGTGGTGCATTTTGTGGAAATTCACGATGGAAAGAAATCTTTTCACACCTCTCCCACTTCTTAAGATGCAACCGTTATGTTGATTGAATGTTCCCACGCTGTAATAAATACAGATAAATATAGTCCATGTTTCCCCCCTGTGGTTGAATACATGGTTAGAAAACAGTGCAGGCTTGCTGCACGTCTCTGTCTGCCTCCACAGGTATGGATATGAATAAGCATTTTCTGTTTCACTGGCACGGTCAGTGCACGTAAACAAGAATTCATCTTACTGACGATATTTGACATGCACCTGTCAGTTTTTATGACCAGTAAATTCTTTATATTCAAATAAATAAATTAAATTAATCAATTTGATTGGTACTATACAATTTGATATTATACGTTTTACTTAAACTGTAATTAATATATATTATTTAATTATATTTAAAATATATTATGCAATTTATTTAACGCAGTTTATCTAAACATAATTGTATAAATTTTAAATATTTAAATATAAATTGGTCAATAAATTGTTTTGACTCAACAGGTTTTTTTTTCCTATTTACATGGAAATTAAGCACTTATCGCAAAAATATATTGAATTATAATATAGATTATTATTCATTATAATATAAAAATGGTTTCAATGATGAACTTCTTTTTTTTAATTTTTTTTTAACATTTTTTACATTTATTTAAATTATTTTTTTTAATTAGTGTAGTTTATTTAGAAAGTAATAGCACAATAAAATACAAATTGTGATTCAAATTATTTGACTGATTGAAATTAATTTAAATTAATCAGCTGACAGCCCTAGTTTTTGTAAATGGTGGTAGATTTCTTTTTAATGACTTCAGTTTATGCTGATTTAAAAATACATTTAAACCTAGTATTGTTTTAAGACGAAATAGTAATGTATTACAGTAACAAGAATCATAATTATTCAACAAATAACTAAACATTCATTTGTTTTGGTCTGATTCAGCGTCTGCGCAGTGGCAGCACTGGTGTGGCAGTCTTACTGACCTCTGATCGCCTGACCATCTCCTGGCTGGGCGACTCTCAAGCTATGCTGGTTCGACAGGGAGAACCAGTGACCCTAATGGACCCACACAAACCTGAGAGAGAGGTATGACACACTTCAAGCCACTGCTGACCAATAGAGACAGAACCACAGGAGCGTATCAGATGCCCGTCTGTTCTCTGCGAGCAGCTGAAATCTGAGACAGAGGAAGCCACTGCTGACCACATGCTGAATCAATATTAGCAGTGTTTGCTGCATTCTTACTACTGCCACTGAATGCCAAAAGCATCGGAACAGTCCTTAGAGAAGAACCGACTGACTAAAGATCAGAATTTCTGCACATGATTTGCAAAATAAATACTTCAGTGATAGAGCAATAATGATGCAATGCATGCAAGAAATCTGAACGTCTTAAGAGGCGTATCATTACTCTTTGAATTTAGCTAAATATTGGTGTCTGTAAGCTCCAGACTTTATTGTGAATGTTTGTGCTTGTGTGCAGGATGAGAAGAAAAGAATCGAGGATCTGGGTGGATGCATTGCTTTTATGGGGTGTTGGCGGGTAAATGGGACATACGCCGTTTCTAGAGCAATAGGTGAATGTCTTGCAACCCAATCAAAAAAACAATATTCATGAGTATTTACAAGTATGGGTGGGTGATATACTGAATATTTACAAAATATTTGAATATTAAGGAATGTCAGAATTTAATGTGCTTTTTATTTATTCATTATTAAGATGGAATATGAATAATAGCATCTCTGATATAAAAAAAAAAAACTGGAACCATTACTTACTTTTTCAGGATGTTTTATTTATAGACATAAATATTTTTTGCAGTATTAATGCATTTACTCTCAAAAAGTGTTCATTTATTAATTCTTAATTACATATTGTGTGTGTTTTTAGATTTATTTGATGTGTATATATTTGTGTGTGTATAGATTGCATTATATATAAATTATTTTTCTAACCCTCAATAGGTGATTTTGATCAGAAGCCGTACGTCTCTAATGAAGCTGATTGCTCCTCGATCCATCTGAACGGACATGAAGATTACATTCTGCTTGCTTGTGACGGCTTCTTTGACGTGGTTCGGTCTGGGGACGTCCCGGGGCTGGTTCTGGAAGCTCTGAGGGAGACCGGGGGCACGGGGGACGATGTGGCCCAGTCTCTGGTGGCCCATGCTAAAGCTGCCGGATCCAGTGATAACATCACAGTTCTCCTGGTGTTCCTCAAGGATCCGCAGCAGCTTCTGACCTCCAAGATCAGTTCCAGAACAGAGCCTGAAGGAGCTGCGGCTGCAGGGATCTGAAAGAGGTTATCAGGAAAGAAATTGTCCATGATAGAAGCAAGTCAGAGGACCAGTAGCAACCCAATGGTCTTTTCAGAATCTGGAATGGTATTTTTAAAGCGTTGCATTTGAAAAGATATATGCTTGTTGAGGTCATCCGAAACGAGTCCAGTCACGCATTCAGAAGAAAGCATCGAACGCAGGTGAAAGGCGTTTCCTTGCTTTTTTTTTTTTTCCAAGAATGTCTGATCCCTGGTCATTTATTAACTCTCTTTGTTGCTACATTTGAACTTGCCTTCATTTTTAAACAACATGTTTCCATCTATTTGCCTTGTTTTTAACCAGCTTATATTTACATTTACATTACATTCACCCTCATGTCATTCCAAACCTGTAATACTTTCTTTTATCCTTCTGTGGAACTTAAAATAAGATATTTTGTTGGTAGAGCAATGTACAATGTTTCCCATTGAAGTCAATGGGTACCAAATCGGTTTAGTTAACAACATACTTCAAAATATCTTCTGTTGTGTTCAATAGGAGACAAGAAATGCATACAGGTTTAAAACAACATGAGGGCGAGGAATTACTGACAGAATGCACATTTTTGGATGAACTATTTCTATAATATCTTATATGCAATTTAATATCTTAAAGACGCGCATAAAGCAAATGCCATTTCTTTTTTTTTCTTTCTTTTTTTCCTCCAAGCGTATTTTGTTGGTTGCACTCTCTTTTTGATACGACTGTTACAGTGGAGAGAAAATCGATGTGAATAGTGTTAACACATACAGTATTGCGTCACATTTCGGACCACACCGGCTTCGATAATAAAATAAAACCTGACCATAAGGCCTTCAGCTCTGTCAGCAGATGTACTAATCCAGTGTTGTAGGTGGTTAGTATTTTTAATACTGTTATTTATTTGACAAATAAGTATTTATGGCTCTACTGTACTGTGTAAACACCCTCTTTTATGTGCCAAAACTGTATTTTACGAGTCTGACTTTGCCAAGATCGTCTCTCTGTTGCTGCAGCTTTTCACAAAGCAGTTTTTCGAAATGTACAGTAAACCTTTATTTATGCCTATTTCTTACTCATTTTGTTACAGTGCCTTTTCCACAACCCCCCCCAGTATTAATGTGGGAGTGTGCGTGTTGGTGTTATATTATCATAGCCAGACTTTGCAAACCACACGTCTTGCATGCTGCAGGTCGTCTCACGTTACGGCCGCTCAATATTTTGAAAGCCTCATGATGAGTAGCTGATATAGTAGCACAGTCGGTATAATGTGATGAGGCCGAGTATATCGCAGACCTAATGGATACTAAATGAGAAAGGTGAAGACTGAGCAATGAAATGGTGTTTGTATAGGTGAAATGTCTCATTGGTTAAGTCTAAGTTTTTGAATAAAATCGTGCAAATGTCCAAAATGGGATCTTATAATGTATAAAATTGAGTATATTGAAAGTTTTCCACAAGATACAGCGGGATGTTAAAGTCTGAGGCTCTTAAGTTCACCACAGCCGCATTTTTTTGATCAAGGAAACTCTGGATGCATGGATGAAACTTGTGAACTCTTACAATTTAAATACCTGTCTTCTGTTTTAATGTGTTGCTGTGATCAAAGCTGAATTTTCTGCATTGTAACTCCAGTCTTAAGTGTTACATGATCTTCTGAAATCACTCTTAATATGCTGATTTGCCGCTCATGAAACGTTCCCGTTATAATCCATGTTGAATTTCATAAAAATCAAAGTCTCTTTGTCAGTCTTAAGATATCATAATCATATGCTGGCTTGGTGGTCACTGCTAAATACTGATAGTAATAATAAATATATATTAAAAAATCATACTCAGCCCAAATACATTAAAAAACTTTTTTGGTTTTGGATGAGCATGATACTTCATGATGTAGAAGCGTGTTCACTAGTGGTCTCAGACTTTTGAATCCCACTGTATACAATAAATACATTCTTATATGTTATAGAGTGACAAATGCTGCAGATTGATCCATCTTGGATATGAGAAATGATTCTGCATTACACAATTTTTTTGTTACTGCCAATGACTCTAAAAGCCAAAAATCTATGCGCATCATCAGCGATGATCTCATGTTATTCATTAGGAAATGGGATGTGCCAATGATGGGAATTTTGTGACATCACAGTTGTTAATTATAGTCTTACCCCATTTTAAAAGCGCAATGCCTTATGTTTTTCTCATAAAATAAATGCTGTAATCGTTTACTCACTTTCATGTTACTCAAAACCAGTATTTTCTTCAAGATAATTAAAAAAAAAATTTTTTTTTGGAGCCTACTGACTTTTATTGTATGGACATTCTTCAAAGTGTCAATCAGTAATTGATTACAGATTTTTTTGTTTTTGGGTGAACTGCTTTCCATGTTCACAAGAGTGCCAAAAGACATTCCGAATTGTGTGTCTTCTAATGCATTTATTGTACTTGGTATTAAAAGTTGGAGCACTTAACTACTTCTGTGTTTTTGTCAAGAAAGGAAAGATAATGAACATATGCATCACTAGACTTTACGCTGGTGTGCATTTTTATACACTTTTAGCCTGCAGTATTTCATTTTTTTTTTTTTTTTTCCACAGGACATTTTGTAATCGTTGCTATTTGTACTAAAAAGTGAACATAAATCACAGGAACACATGGGTGTAACGGCTCTCAACAGTACATGATAAAGTGCCTTATCTTTATGTACTTTTCAGAATCATCTTTGTACATGCAACTTAACTGATAAACCTGAGTGAGCTGACTCTTTTCATGCCTAATTTAGCATATTTACCTCTACTGCTGATCTTGTGTTCCACACTGAGTGTATAATACAGTCAATCTTCTACCTAAATGTTCTTGCATGTTGTAATGTTTATGTCAATGTCTGATGAACATTAAAGCTAAATGTGATTGCCGTTTTGTGGTATTTTAAGAAAGTGTTTTTTATGCAACTTTTTGTGTAATTGTAACTAGCGACACAAGCATTGGACTTTGATGTAATGTGAATAAAACACTTTTCACATCAGTTTGGTATCTGAATTTGTCACTGCACTAGTTGCCCCACAGCTGTTAGTTTATAGTTGTCTCTATGTGGTAAACCACACAACTCTGCACTTTAGTTTACCATGGTCTCCTTTCACACTTACTCTCTCCTATGATAATATTTTTCCAACTGATTTCCGATGTGTCTCACACATGAAGCATATGTGCTGCGCCAAGTAAGAAATGTTTACATGATTGTCACGCAAGTAGATGCTTGCAGATACCTCAGATGAGAGTCATACACTCTCAGTACAAAGCTGCAACTTTGCACCCTATTTAGCCTTGAATGGTATATATAGTACCTTAAAGCAAAGGGTCATATTAATATAGGCTATATTAAAAGTACCTGTACATATTGCTACCTTTTTAAAGACCCAGTGACAGTTTTGTATGAGTGTAGCCATACTTTAATCTTTCATTATGTAGTTAAATACGCATGAGGGCTTTTTTTTATAAGTTTTGAGAACCCAAACTGATGGTGAAGTAGGCCCTTTGAAGGAGCTGACATGTTTGCGGGATACATGAGAAACATGCATTCGGTAGCTGATGATGAAGATGATGATGGTGGTGGAATAACATTACAATCAACCAATCAGAATTGAGGGATGACTTTGTTTTAGGCTTATAATCATAGTTATAAGCAATCAGCTATCATTTCCCACTGATTTTAGGCATATTTTTGGTTAGGGGTAGGTTTAAGGGTAAGGATTGGGACAAGTTTATATTTTTGGATAGTAATGTTGATCCAGGATCACTTTCTACTTGGTGAAATCACGGTGACCGGGAAACCATGGTTAAAATAGCACAGCAAAACAATATTTCTGGTAATATAGGTGTTTTAAGATGTTAAATAACCTGCTGATTCAGATGACACCAATTCTGCTAGACTATAAAAATTATTTTTGGAAGATTAATGTTCTATGTTTACAAGAAAGTACCATTTCAGTCTTTAAACCTCACGATTTCCCGTTTAATTCAATGTGAATTACTTTGTCAGTGATTTATACAGTTTTCCAGAGTAAATGTAACATTCACACAAGATCGCAAATCATATGATTAATACATTTTTTGTCTTGTAAATGTTTTGTTTAACGACATCTGTCACAGTGTAACGTTAGCTCCTTTATAATTGTTTGTTTAAACTGTTACAAATAGGCTCCAAACATGATACATATGTTTAGAATTTCCAGATTTCTGACCACCAGAATCACAATATTATCTGAGGACCTACCCATCAAAAATCATATTTATCAACAGGTTCAGACTAAATTACAGCATCTTTGAAACTCTGGAGAAATGAAGCGTAACTAGCTCTATGGTAACCGCTTTGCGCTCCCTGTCCACGTGACCCGCTCCGTTACTTCCTGCGGCAAGGCTCTCGCTCTCTCTCGCTCTCGCTCCCGCTGCCGCCTGCAGTCAGTCAGTCTCACCACAGAACACGCTGCGCGCAGATTACTATCACTATATATATATATATATATATATATGTGTGTGCCAGTCAACAACACTTCAGCCGCTCCTTTCCTTTCACTCCGACGCGAAGACTTCGGTTTAGTTTAACCACGTCGCTTATCCTGCCTCCTGTTGTGTTTTCTTCAGCCCGAGAGCTTTTCCAGAGCTTCATTTGCTGCTTTGGGTAAGAAAAGCGCGTTTGTTGTGCGTGTGAAGGCAGCTCACTTTCTCAGCAATGGCGACAGCTGCGGTATCTGCCCCTGCTGGCGGCGGCCCGAACCCCGGATCCGGTGCCGAGATGGTCCGCGGTCAGGCTTTCGACGTCGGGCCGCGCTACAGCAACCTCTCGTATATCGGAGAAGGCGCGTACGGCATGGTTTGGTAAGATGCTTTTGCACTTCTAAACACGTTACGCTTTGTTGCCGCTGTTTATCCGAGAATTGTAATTATGTTTCCTTTTGTCGCTTTGCTTGGATTTGTTCATTCAATCACAGCGCAGTGCACCAGACCCCCACTTCTCTCGTTATCGTGCCGCTTCTGCTTGAAACCAGTTGCATGCACTTTTCTTTTTTTCTATGCTGGACTTTTAAGCTTAGTTTTAAACGTGCTTTAACACGTGTAGACAAGTTGAGACATCTGTCAGGGCACTTTCTAATCATGAGCTGGTGATTCATTATTTAATCATTTTGTATTGCAGATTTAGTCTAGGCTGTTTTTTTTTCTGTCTCAAGTATATTTCGTTGCATTGGCCTTTGTGTTAACTCGATGCCATTGCAGTTAAATTGAGATAATGTAAATATGTTAAGGTGTATTTATTATGACCATGCTACTACTGTAATAGCTTTTAGATGATATGTAACATTTCTGCAAATGATTTCTCCGTTCTGTATAAATTCAAAGGTATTGGACAATTTTAGCTAAGACCAGACATCAGGCATGGATCAAAACTTAATAGAGGTGTAGATGTGAAATTTGCGCAGTGCTTTTCCAGGAATGTCAAGGTGGCAGGGCTCTCCAGGGCGGCGTGGGCGCGGGCTCCCCAAGGTTGTGCAAAACTAGTAGGAACAAGAGGCACTTGGATGCGCTTCACTGTTGGATCTGCCCACGAAAACAGTTGAAATTGATAGTGCTAGAGTTGGACCTACAGCCCTAACTTTAAACGCTGGTTTGATGTACAAAAGTGGATGAGCATCATTTTCCAAATATAAATGTTTCACCAGTTTCCCAAGACTTGGCGACTTCTTGTTCTTTAGTTTGTAAATCAAATGTTCATAAAGATAGATTTTATTCACTGGTTTTGAAATTGTAAAACAAAGGCGAACTGTTGTGGTGAAGTTGCAAGCTAGCTTTGTTACAATTGAGAGACTGCTGGCTCAAATTTGCAGTCTGATGGCCCATCTGTTCTGGTGAGAGGAGTCCGTTGGCTAAACGAATGAGCTCATCGCTGGCAGGCCTAGTTTTGCTCCTCTCGCACGGATGAATGAATGGTTCACACCCACTCCAACAGCTACAGAGTAGAACAAGCC
Organism: Enteromius paludinosus; assembly: GCA_032361165.1. NCBI lineage: Eukaryota > Metazoa > Chordata > Actinopteri > Cypriniformes > Cyprinidae > Enteromius > Enteromius paludinosus. The sequence continues at coordinate 23,857,797 of JAUMHQ010000053.1, forward strand.
ACCCTGGGTTGACTGTCATATGGACGTGTAGGCCTGTAACATGTTGTGCCGAACAGGCTGTAACAGTGCTGAAAAGAGTTGGAGTAAAGAAGAACCTTGATTAATACTTATCAACAGTGAAGAACACACACATACTGTAGACAAGCACGACTGTATATATGTGTGTGTATGATGGTAGTGCTAAATGCCTTTATTTATGTCCAAATATATTTTATAAAATACACTGAAAAGTGAATTTAAAAGAATAATTTTCAATTTTAATATAGTTACAAATGTAATTTATTGCTGTGACACAAAGCTGCGTTTTCAGCATCATTATTCCAATATCACATGATCCTTCAGAAATCACTTTAAAATTATGATTTGCTGCTCAAGAAACATCATTATCATAATGTTGAAAACAGCTGTGCTGCTTAATATTTTTGTGGAAAGCGTAATTTTTTTTTCTTCATTTAAAAGCATCCATTAAATTCATGATAAAAATTTCATGGTTGTTTGAAAATGTTTTATTGACTCATAATTTAGAATCAAGAATATTAAAATACTAGCAACCATTATTCACATGATGTATGTACTGTATCTCTCTTAGCATAATGTTACATAATATTTTCATGAAAATATGTTTCTCAATATTTGAGAACCGTTTGCTTATGTGCAAATAAAACACAGGAGCAAGTCATTGGATTTAGAAAGGGGTTACATTTGGATAGTAAACGGCAGTTCTTGGCATCAAATTAATTTTGTTGTTCATAGTTTTCATCCTGGTGCGGCATTACATCACACGATCTGTCAACTTAGTTTTGCTGACATCTATTTTGAAGTATCCTTACAAAGATCTGCTGATGTCATCAGCTACTCAAGTGCCATCTGATATGCTTTGAATCCCACAGAGAGTGAATTTTACCTAATAGCTCCTTTAATTCAGTTTCTCAATAGCGGCGATCCCATTTTTGCTGTATTATAGTGTAGATAGATCCTAGAGGCACTGCTGCCGATTGGGAGTTCTGGATGTTCTGATGGATTTTGCATCCTGCATCACACCCCTCTGTCCATGAGGAAGCATTTCGGGATGGCCATCATCCTGTCCTGTATTATGCAAAAGAAAGACACGCCGTTACCATTGGCAGTGGTTTTCGGAAACCAGTAATGCAAGTCACAGACAATGGGCCGTTTGATCAATCTGCTGCAGACTCCTTGAATCCTACAATGTTCCACGTTCATCGTTGCGAGAGCGTTTACAGATATTCTAAACTGATGACGTCCATAACCCAGGAACTGTTTTCTGTATTTGTAAACACAATACTGTTCCAGTAACTGCAACTGCGGGTCAGTTTCTTCTAATGGCACCTGGCGTTCGCTGAGAGAGGCCCCCTGTGATGTAATAGCTGGAGAATGTGGAGTTTAGCTGTGTTACTGAGGGAGGTTGGGAAAAGGCTGGGTTTTCAGTTTTTAACCAGAGAGCGAGTGAACGAGAAGAGAGAGGGCAGGAAATGGAAAGGGAAGGGGCGGGTAAGTGGATTTAGGAATGGAGAAAGTGAGGTGAAAGGCTGCAGTCCATTTTGTTGTTCTGCTGCACTGAAGCGGTGATTCCCGTAACTAGCACTTGCTCTCATTGTATAACGGTGTCTAATTACTGGAGGTGGTGTCTGCTGTAGATTTGCATGGCAAGTGTAATTAAGCTGTATTCTAGAGGCTTAAATACAGCTTTTAGTGTTTTAGGTATAAATGGATGAGATGTTAAATATAATCTGGATATTAAATGCATGTTGTCACACTTGCAGATTGAGGATGGCTTCCAATTCCAAAATGAAATTGGCATAATGTTTGCATGCCTAAATAGTGTCCATGAAGGAGCCTGTAGATACTGTGATATTTATTATGTAATACTACACGTCTCATAGCATCACAAGCATCACTGCTTGTGCCAGACCATATATAAATAACAGGTATTTACTGGTAAACACTTTACAGTAACTCTCATATGACAACTGATATGAATTGACAGTAAGCAATATGTTTTTGACAACATTTATTCCTTTTTGTTCACTTTTCAAAAGCCCTGCCCTTTGTTTTTGTTTTTTTTTCTTGTTCATTCAATTCAGATGTATGTCAAAATAGAGAAGAAAGCATGCTCGAAGTTTAGATTTCATGCTAACTTTTGTCAACAGATAAACTTTTTAAATACTTATATTTTAAAAATAGATGCTTTTCGTATTTCTCACGATCAGAAATTGACTAAAGTTAAGGTGAGGGGTGAGCTGGAAAATAATAAAACAGATGATAGCGCTTCTCTGACTTTACAAATTAAAAATAACAGGTTCATTATTAATGTTCAGAAAAGATAAAGAGGTTTATTGTCACTCACTCAGCCATTGTATTAACCCATTTAATCCCACCGGACCGTAATTTTTACAGGGTCTCAATTAAATATGGGAAGTTTTACACAATTAGTGCAAATTCTCAGATGACCAGAGCAGTTTATTTCCTGTTTGCACCTTCAGTAAATGATAACTGCATCAAAGCTCCAAAGCGAAGGGCTAGCAAAGATAAGGATATGACATAGATTTCTGGTACATATTATCTTTAGGGTGTCTAGTATTAATATATGAATTCACATATATTTATTTTTGTTGAGTGTGGTCACAGAGTGGAAAAAATCTTGATCTTGGTGAGCACTTAGCTAGACAATACAAATCCAATGGCAGTTTCTATTGAATTTTATTTTTAGTATTATTTTCTCACTGTTCGTATCAATGTTGCATAAGTTGTTTATGCATAATGCAAACCCTAGAATGTGATAGTTTAAAATAGCTGTGCTAAGATATAGAAAAATGAATTTTTAATGCAAAAAATGTGATTTCATTTGTTGCTTTATACCACCGGTCACAATTGTGACCAAAAATAAAACACATTTTTTTCACACACTTTGCCAAAAAAATTTCCAAAAATAATTATTGATTATTTCAAAGGGTTGCTAATGAAGCATCATTTGAATATTTTCATGTCTGGGAAAAATTTGGGATTAAATGGGTTAAACAGTGAAGCTTTTTAATTAAAATGATTTAATTTAGAAAAAAGTTATTTTAAATGTGAATGATTTTATATAACATTACCAATTAAAAACCTTGCAGCTACTGAGCTTTATATACAAGCCTTAACAACTAGTCCTGGTCTTCCTTGTTTGTTTCCCTCTTTTATTTTGGTGACCATGGTATCATGAGCCAATGATATTTCAGGCCTGAGGAAAATGATGCGTTTTATAATGATGCTTAGTCAGAATTTTAATTGTGTTGTGTCGATTTGTTCTGACGTTGATATGAGGCAGCTAGCTTCACTTCATTCACTCATGATTCTGAGTCAGGATTTAATCACATCTGAACTATTCTTAGGCCAGCTGAGGCGTGTGCGCCTGCCCGCACTCACAATTTCCCAGGAGCTGGTGGAAAAAGTCCAAATTTAAGTAACACCCCCACCTTAGCCAATATTTAAATCCCAGTGATGTCTGGATTGTGGAATCAATCTTTAACTACATCTTCCTGGCTTCAGAATCCTATTTTTTTACACAAAGGCTTGTATTTATATTAGACTGAGAAATATTCACTAGAAAGAGAGTAACTAGCCCTGCGTACTTTCTGTTGATTTGGAATGTAATTTGTAACAGTCTCTTCCTGTTTGTTAACTCTAGTTAAACAGAGAGTTAAAGAGGGACCCTCTGCAGCTCAATACTTTCGTGGCTTTGTTCGAATTTAACCCCCAAGACAACCAAGACCTAGAAATGAGGTGAGAAGAATAATTATTTTCGCTTCTGTTTTTTTCCTTTTCTATATTTATTTTGTGGTAGCAACAGCAGATGCTAGTATTTTATTTAGTTACAGCTAGAGCAGTACTGAGTTATTCTGTGTCACGGCTGATTTGAGTCTTCACACCTGTATCATGTGCTCATTTCCCTTTTCCTGCCCAATTAGTTTTGGGAAAGCACTTTACTCTTACGTTTAGCTCAGAGTTTCTTAATATTCGGAACACATATAAGCACACTCTTGTATAAACATGAATGTTGAAAGCAAAATGTTTTAAATGTTTAGATGCTGACCTTGTGCTTAAGGTGCAGTCACACTTGCTTCAGCTTATTTTATTAATAAATTATAACTAACAGATAAAAATGATAAATGAATGAAAGTGGATGGTACCCATTACCAATGTAAGTGTTTGCAGGATGTGTAGGTTACTCTAAGCTGGCTGAATGTGGACTTTTACATACAGTGCATTAAAGTGTAGCATTGTAAAGTTAAAGGTCTGTGAACATTTTAACCTGTGGTTTTCCCAGAGGTTAAATTATAGTTGGTCTGGTACTCTGTCTGTGTGTTATTGCCCCTGCTGAGACGGATTCTGATTGCACACACATTTCTCTTTACAATCATTCACACAGTAGCATTTTTATTTCTTAGGTTCAGATCTGATTCTCAGAACCTCAGCAGGAAGCTGAAACTGCAGATCTCTTTACGTGTGCAGGTTCATTCCAGCCGTATGAAATGGAAGCTATCGCTAAATTTGAGAAAAGCTTTAGATCATAAATTAATTCCATAAATTAATTTCCTATAATTGAAAGGCGATGCAATGGCTAAACGTCTATCCTAATGCATTCCTTTCTCCCTACAGACCCGGAGATCGTATCGTCCTGGCAGATGACTCCAACGATGACTGGTGGAAGGTACGATTATTACACATTCGCGAAATGTTTGATGAAAAAAGACTTTAACGGTTAAACCTTAATTGGCTCCAAAATGTGACATTCTACATGACTAAAGGTTGGAAACTTTTAAACGAAGTTTAAATATTAACCAATTTTACTAGACATTATACACTTGCCGAGTTTGCAAAGAAAAAAAATGGGCATCATATACTAAATGACACGTCATATCACACATTACCAAACTTTAAAGTCGTTCAGAATACAACAAACACAAGCAAACAAGTGCTGAATGAAAAATATGAAACAAATTTAATATCCTCTGACCGAATGGAATCTTTAAGCCCTGTTCAGACCGCGAGTCCATATCCTGTTTTTATGAATCTGAGTGAAATCTGAATTCACTGATTGACTATCCACACTTTATATCACAACTGCTCAGATATGATTTGTGTATCCTGTGTTGCTCTTTCGTTTTAGTATCTGCATTGGTTTCTATTGCAATGATGTTGTGTTGATATGGCTATGCTAATAACAACAACTGCTATTCGGTTTGTAATACAGATGTTGTTTTACAACATGTTGCTGTCACGCTGGATTATATTGCGTTTTATGAGGCAGCAGTAGAAATGTAGGAAGCTGGAATGAGTGGCATTATTTCGTGCTGCTGTCTGTCAGCTCAAAGAGGTGTGTAGATCAGCAGTATATTGTCATTTTCCACTTGACTTGCTCTTCGGAACAACACAACCTTGTTTCTGCAAGGAAATTCAGCATGTTTTCTAAAAACAACATCTGATATGTTTACATTTTACATGGCACTAGAAAGTCACATCTCAGCGGTAATACTGAAAAAGATTTCAAATAGGATTTCAAACCACATTTAAATGTAGCTTGAAACAGATCTTGATTTTTTTACATTATTTTTGCTAAACAAGATCAGATTCCAAATGGATATGTGCAAAAAATCAGATTTGGACTGATGGTCTGAACAAAGCTACAGTCTGGGCACAGGGTCACAAATAGTCATTTGCAAAAACATAAATAAACATATAATTTTACTATTTATTATAGAGTTCACCACCAAATGCATGGCCAACTTGATATTTGGCTTGTTCCTTAACAAAATACATAGAAATTCTTTGGGACGAGTCAAAAGGAGAAAATGTGTAAACCATTGTCAGTGCTCTTCTTTTCGTATGAGGACTGAAGCTTTCAAGCTTACAAAAGGACACAAAAGCACCATGAAAAATAAATGAAGTCTATGTATTTTATCGTACATGTGTGCCGTATACCAGCCCAAAGTCTGATGCTGTGCGATAGCTTTGTGTGAGAAACAGACCAACATCTGTGTTTAGATTTCTGTTCTTGTGTATTTTCCTAACAATTCCAGGGTGTGATTGAAGATAGAATAGGTTTTTTCCCAGCATCCTTTGCGCATCCGGTGAGGACGGGCGACCGTGTGTTCAGATGTAACCGAACCTTTATTGGTTGTAAAGAGCAAGGGCAGATCACCCTGAAGGAGGGCCAAGTGAGTATAGCCTCTAATAGTTTGATTTTTTAGCCACAAAACGCTTGATAATGCTGCCGTATTGACATACTTTCAGATTTGTGTCAGCGGTGAGGATGAACACAACGGCTTCATCAGAGTAGCCAGCGGAAAAAAGAGAGGATTCATGCCATGTGACGTCCTGGAGAATATATGAAGTGAAAGAAGAGAGAGAAGAGATGGCTCGTCAAAAGAAAAGGAAAGACCAGGGCGATGACTTTCCAGCACTGCCTCTGTGACTGTTTGAATGGTCCACCTGTAGGGTGAGCAGACGCTGGAGGGCTCGTCAGGAGGGTTCTAACCTCTGTGTCCCTCAGTGACGAAGGAAGAATGTACAATGACTCCCAAGAGTATTTGGACATCTAAGTTGCACCTAAAAATGTATGTATTTAATTTTAATTTCGATAACTAACAAACCATACCATCTGCAAACAAATGCTGCCAGAGCTTCTCAGAACTAACGCTACTTTTGTAAGCTTTTTTTCAACCCGTACTTGCTGAAGAAAATCCAGTACTTGTTTCTTACTAAGTTGAGATGATGAATCCAGATATAGTGCCTGTTTCTCTAGTTTTTTAAAGTTAGTTATCATTTAAAACCTAAACTTACATTAAGTTCAAATAAATGCCATTCGGCTTGATATTTTTATATCTAATCATTTTGACGTCTAGCTTAACTGTCCAAATACTTCTTGGGGCTGTTGTTTGTGTGTTTCATTAACTGCTGAATGTCAGTGTGTCTATTTAATTTATTGACTGTTAGTGTAGGGGGTCGTCAACCACAGCACTTTTCACTATAAACTATTCAATATAGAATCAAAACTCACATTGTTTTGAAATATCTTTATTGTTAAGACAACATATTTAATGCTTCATATATTTCCATAAAATCCAATACACGTCTAATGCTACCTAATATATGTACTTTTTAAAGCCATTCTTTCCAATAAATTTGCAGGTGTATTTTGTTCTTTGTAATACTTCAGACTTTGACAATTACTTTAAGTGAACTGGCACTCCCAAAATGTTATTTTCCACTCATGCTTCTGAGACCAGATCAGATCTCAGCTGTGTCAGGAAGTGTTTTAGATGCTTTTTTTTCGAAATCAAAGCAGAACATGCACATTCCTTGATCAAACACAATCTCTGGGCTGTGATAAAAGCATGTGGACAAGGGTTTCTGCAAACAGGTCTTTTATGTGTGTTCAGATGTCTCTTAAACACATACAGTATGTGCTACATGTCATCTTTTCTAAATATCTGTTGTTATTATTAAGACATTTTAATTTAGAAAAAAGAAACATTTTGCTAAATTAAACGAAATAAAGCAGATGTATTTATTGCTACACCATTAAAGCAGGTATGACTGAATAAAATTATAACAGTAACGATTTTTAATGAATGTTTTTATTATTATTATTTATTTGAGTCTACTCATTGAAGAAAAGGCATCATGTATTGTCCATTTATATGATACATAATCTCTGTCTCTTTATAAAATGTCTCATAAATATAATTGAGCTCATCTTGTCTGGCCTTTTATTCTTTTAATTTGAGCTAAATGACGCTGGCGTATTGTACAGCATCATGATATTGCTGTGTATATACTTTATGTACAGAATTAAAGTTTTATTTATTGATCTATTTATTGTCCTGTGCCTTTGTGGAATTGTACAATCAAATATAAATGTATGCTGAAAATGTGCTCAATCACAAGCCATTCAAGATGTACAGTGGTGGCAACTTTTCCCCAGCTAAAAAGGGTTTTAAGTCAGCTACTTTTGCTGTAGTAGTGTGTCAGAAATATTATTAATTTGTGCTCCACACAGAGATCTGATCTCATCATCATCAAATCTGTGTGGTATGACTTGAAGACACAGAACAAACTGATAAAGCAAATCTATTTATGAAAATATTTTGAGAGGATCCTCATTCTACAGCACAGAAGTGCATAAAATGTGTAACAATATATTCCTAGTAAATTTAATAGACAAATTGCTTCGAAACGCTGATGATTTATTTAAAGGTGCCATAGAATGCATCAAGAGAATATTTTAAATTGTCCTCTGATATGTACATAGAAGGTATGTAGCTTAGGTAAGGGGAAGAAATGCCCAGAAACGGTTTTACAGGTCCATTTA
>JAUMHQ010000053.1:23896420-23909330 GCA_032361165.1 Enteromius paludinosus
GAATGAAGCAAGAAAAAATCATCTATTTTCAGTATCTAATTTAAAGTTGACTATTTTATAGTGTTTGTTGTGTATTTTCATCTTTGCTATCCATGTTTGGATGTTAGGTTGGAGACCTAAGCTATCAATACAACTGCTTGTCTAGGTTCATGAATTTTATGAAGTCTAGCCTATATCTGCATCCGTTTGTTGATGGGTTTGCTGTTTCTGATCCTTTTACTATAAAACTCTCTATTTCTCCTGCTCTGTAGTTAAAGTGGGTCACCAAACCTCTTCTATCAGATGTGCCTCTTAACGGCTCCCACAATCAGGTAATGATTGAAAAGAATTAGAACAAACCCGGCATTGACTGCAGTGTTTCTCAGAGCCAGGTGCCTTTGATAGGAAAGGTAAATGACCCACTTGTTCTGTTTTAACAACAGTAATCTCAGGTTACATTAGCAGAAGAGTTAAGACCAGTGAGAGAGGGAGGTAGGCCAGCCAGTCAGTGCTGAGTAAGTCTTTAGCCAATAGATAAATGAAGACAGGCAAAAGAGTCAGGGAAGACTGGGTGGTTTTGTTTTCAAGCCAGGTGGAAGGTTTTAGGCTTGCAATCCAAATCAGTCTCTGTTTGCTGCAGGAAGAATCTCATTTTTGCATAAAGACTTGAGAGACGCCCGTTCTTTGATGTTCTGGTTATGGACTGAATATCCTTTGAAGTGTGTGGATGATGCTGATCATGAATCAATGAATTGATGCCATAAATCTCCTGGCCGGCATATGAAATCATAAAGCATGCTCCAAATCTCCATTGATTGGAGTGTAGTAACACCTTGTGTTTCAAAAGCATAGTTTCAATAAAGTATATCATTTTAAGCTTTCGTAAATATGCCAGAATGACTTTAATTTACAACACCAGCGAGCTTTTGCGTTTGGAAGATTTATTTCATTAATATATAGCTATTTTAAAATGCAATCTATTCCTTAAATAATGCATGCTTGCTGAATAAAACGGAACCTTACTGACCTCGGATTTTTGAAGTGTATGTTATTAGCAGTCAGTGTGACCTACGCGATTACTAATCAAAATGCATGTATCTTTGGTTGCAACTACGTCAACCAAAGGAAATCACAGTTTGAATGTCACATCTGACAGCTGATTCTGCTAAAGGTATTTTTTTTAAATGAGAGATTGAAATCATGACTGTTGAAGTGCATTCTTCAGTCTTAACAAAGAGTTTGATCAGCTAGCAGTGATGACCTTTTTTGATGCTAATTTGACTATTTTTTATATAAATAAAGAGAAAATTGCCTCTCTTATGGAAAAAATTTATTTGACTAGTCTAAGAACTATAAGTTTATATAAGAGGCCACCAATTCCAGCACAAGTGTGCATGAATTTGGTCTGTAGGAAATAGTATTCACTGTATGCATTAGGCTACACAGTCCCAACCGCCCATTTAAATAGATGATCTGCGCTTCATTGCATCAGCAGGTTAACCTAAATAGCCTTGGCCCTTTTCATGCGGAAAAAAACCGTTAAAGTGTTCATGAATCTTTTTAAAAGAGAAATGTATCCTCTGGCAAATTTAAGCGATTTGTCAAATCCCAGGGATCCCTTCTGTGTGGCCTGCTGTTATGGTTACAGTAGTCGTAAACCAAGCAACACTTGCCAAGATATCCTTAAGCCATATGTCAAAAACCCTAAGTAAGCGGTTGCTTGAAACAATGTGAGGGAATTTCTGCTGCAAAATAGTAATGAATGAACAAAAAACCCATTGATTTGGAAACGTACATAAATACATTTTGTGTCACTAATGTGTCTCTTTGCTTATTTGCACTGAATGTTTGCCAGGACTGTCGCACACGGCTTTTGTAATTATAACATAATAATAGAGGCAGATCTGTAATTAAATCTCACTGATCTGGCTTAAATGCATTCTCTTCCTCACAAAGGCATTGCTTTTGCCCCTCCTCTCATTCCCATGTGCATTATGCACATACCACCATTGTAGATTGAGGCAGATTTGCTTGTCCCACAATGTAAAACGACACAGTCGGGGGGCCTTTCATGGTGTCAGTGTCCCTATAAAATTACAGGTTTGCCTTCAGCTCGAGCTGGTTAGACACTCCTCTTAGAAGAGCGCAGACAGCCGCTGTGGGCTTTAACAGTCTTTATTAGGCTTGTAGCTATACTCGGGTCATCAGCAGTGGAAAAGTAAAGCCGATTCGCCCCCGTCCCAACTCTTGCGACCGAGGATGACAGCTGGTTTACCAGGAGCACACTGGCCTAAATCCAGCCACTTACACCAGCAACAAGCACGCATTGCATTTGCTGAAAAATCCTAGATGTGCACAGTCTGAATATTCATTTATAATTAACTGCATTGGTGAGATCGTGTCGAAGTTTTCCCAGAAAGCTGCTCTAATCTGAAAAGCACTGCACATGTTCTTGGTAATCCATATTTTTAGCTGGTGTGGCAGAGCATCCAGTGCTCCGTCCATTAATATGTTTGCCTAACCTTTACACACTCACTACTATAATGTGCTTTCACTAAAAACAGACCAACTTTTTATGACTAAGTTCTCTTGTGTATTTTTTTCACAGTCTCCTAAGTGTATTCTCACCATGACCGAGTGTCATTATTAGTGTTATGTGCTGAGGCAAGCGTCACTTTAACCATTGCTCATATGCTAAAAACCAGAAGTGTTTTGAAAAGTTGTTCAAATTGTCTTCTTGCAAATTTTGTCTTAGTATGCAAATGCATGCTTATTTTATAGGTTTATTTTCTTATCAAGTTCAAACCTTTCTCCAAGTAATATATATGTGTTGCTTATATATGCTGTGGATTGTTGCTTTTACGTGTCCTCATAACACTTGCTAGTCCAGGTTGTTTGGCCTGAACTTTATTATCTGTGTTAATAGGGTGTAGTAGTGGCTAAACAGGTTAATGCTTTTAAAACCATCTGTGGAGAGATAGAGTAGGGAGGTAAAAGTAGCCAGAAAGCGATTAAAGAGCCAGAGATGTTGACAGAGAAAAAGAAGGATGCAGACAGCTTAAAAACAACTGATTGGAAATACACTTTTGAGATTAGTTCTGCCATCATTTACTCTCAATCATGTTATTCCAAACTTTCTTCTGTGGAGCACAAGTTGGGTCATAGAAGTAGTTCATGTGACTTGACTATTAAAATCTCTTTTGAATCGTATGAGGAACAAACTGAAATTTTAGGTGTGTATTCACTGTCAGTTGAACTGAATCATTCTGATTATGAACAAATCATGGTTTTATAAACTGAATTCACTGGAAAGATCTGATTCAAACAAGAGATTTGCTCACAAACTGCACAAATGCCAAGGAGACCTGCATCAGATTTTAGGGATTTTAGTGAATATTGTTTAAATTTAGCTTTGTTCCCAAATATAAGACTTTGGGTTTTATGGATAACTTTTTTTCTTATGTTATAACCTATGTACGTCTGCAGCAGAAAGCAAGCCATACAGGTGGCCAACATGAGTAAATGAGGACAGAGCTTTCATTTTGGGTGAACAATCCCGTTTAACACTGAATGGGCGCCCAACAGAAGTGCCTCCTGTCAGCGTTCAGCTTTATCTCCATTTTTATGAAGGGGAATAAAAGCAGCTCTGTTCCTTCACTCTCCACTAGTCAGCTCAATGTGTGGAGCTTATTATGTGGAGTCTCATAAACCCACACACACACACACACGCATTTCCTAAAGAGAAACACTGTTTCATACTTGCACACATATGCACAGACTCATTTATGAAATACACATGTTGGCCTGGGAGCAGAGCTTGGCTGTCAGAACACAGTGTGTTTCAGACAGACTTTCTACATACTCGCACGCACAAAGACAAACATACAGAGAGCGCTACGACACCCACCCATTCTCTTTTAATGCCTCTTTCATTGGAAACCATGTGCGGCTCTGATGTATTTGTGAGTGTGGGAGAACTCCGATCGTGACGTCATTATGTATGTTTAAATAATATATATGTATATATATATATAACATTATATTTCTCTTTCATCTCTCTAGTCATTCCAAGGCAGCCAGGGACGAGCCTACCTCTTCAATTCAGTGTAAGTATATATCTCATCTCATTCACATCAATCATTCATAGCGGTTTCCACGTTGTGAATTAAAATGATACATCGTTCAAGGTTATGGGTCTGTCTTTTAAAGAAATTATTATTTTATTCAGCAAGGATGCATTAAATTAAAAACGTATTAATAGTGGCAATAAGATATTTATAATATTGCAAAAGCTTTGTATTTCAAATAAATGCTGTTCTTTTGGACATTAAAGGATCCTGAAAAACATTTCCACAGAAATATTAAGCATAATAGATCATTTCTGAAGGATCATGTGACACTGAAAACTAGAGTAATGATGCTGAAAATTCAGCTTTGCATCACAGGAATAAACCACATTTTCAAATATATTACAGTTAAAAAACATTATTTTAAGCCGCAATAATATTACTGTATTTTTGATCAAATAAATGCACCCTTGGAAGCAGAAGAGACTAATTTCAAAACATTTGAAAATCGTACCGCCCCAAAACTATTGTATGGTATTGTGTATATAATGGATCGTGTACTTGGTTGTGTATACAAAATAAACGCGGACAAAATCCAAGGCAGATGGGTCATATATCACCCCGGAGGAGTTTAATTTGTCATAATGACCAAGTGACTGCACATTATTATCCCTTATATCTCTATCAGAGGCTCGTAGAGGAATGAGAATATTACAAGAGCTGCAGGCCTAAACATAGCACTGCTGTCTAATGATGCGAGCTGATGATTCATTGCATTTAAGCGTAGCGCTACCAGTGTGTTTAAGCTAGCGCTTCGGTGTGCGCGAGATATTATGATGATAGTCTAGGTTAAATGTGTTTGTGTTAGCGAACTGTGACATTCCTCAGGCAGTGCACAGTAGTGCGTGAGCGTTAAGCATTGCCAAGATATAAAAACGGTTAAGTGTCTCTTGGAATATTATACAATGTTGACCTATACAGACTTTATGAAATGCAAAATTAGTTAAATGAATCACTTTACATACCACTGGAAAAGCCTGCAGATGTACGTCACGTTATTGACAAATGTATGCTAGAGTTTTAATTCAAATTAATTTTCGTTTGAAATGAATGCTGTTTTTTGTCCATCAGAGGATCCAGAATAAATATTACTATTTGCACAAAAATATTAAGCGGCACAACTGTTTTCAACATTGACAATAATCATTTCTTGAGCACAAATCAGAATGATTTATAAAGGATCATGTGACACTGAACACTAATAGATGCTAGAAATTCAGCATTGCATCACAGGAATAAATTACAATTTAAAATATGTTGCAATAGAAAACAATTATTTTAAATGGTGATGATATTTCACAATATCACAGCCTTTGTGGGCATATAAGAGTCTTTAATCAAAAACGTACAAAAATCTTACCTACCCCAAGCTGTAAAATGATAGTGTGTGTAAGTTACAGTGTGTATATCAATCAATTTGATTTGATTATATCAAACCCAGCTCAAAGTCAACCAATGTATGCTTTCAGAAAACTCATCGTTCGCATGAATACTCATTTTGACCATTGATTAACCTCTCTTCCCTCAGTGTGAATGTGGGTTGTGGTCCAGCAGAGGAGAGGGTTCTCCTAACAGGTTTACACGCTGTGGCAGACATCTACTGTGAAAATTGTAAAACCACTCTGGGCTGGAAATACGTAAGTTAACTCTCCTTCCATTCAGTGCAAATTATAGACTATTATTGGAAACGCTTTTCCTTGCATCGCAAGACAAGCTGCGTTTTGTTTGGAGGTGTCGCACTTTGCTGATACGTGCTTGTCAGAGTGCTTGTCCTGCAGTTGCAGTGACAGCAGTTGGCTAATCGGAGCTGTGTGGGTTTCTTTATTTTCGTCTACTGATATCTTGTTACTTTGCCGGTCTCTAGTGACCAGAATTAACATCCTCTGACCTCGCACTGCAGCCCAGCACACATTTAGCTCTATATATGTCTTTATTCACCACTCAATTAGGACCCACTTTGATGCTGTAAGTGTTCATGCCGTTGTGTTTTCATAAGCAGACACTGAATAATAGATCACTTTTGATAACACTTTATAATAACTTTCATTAATAAGTCATTAAAACAAGCACTCGTGATATAATATAAAACGTCTCATAATATAATGCTCAACAGATCCGTAATGTGAATTTGACATTTTAAATGACATTTTATTCATATCTAAACAAAATGCATGAAAGAACAGAACAGAAATGTTTATTTCTAATTATCTTAATAATAATCTTAATCAAACTGCAGTTGGGTTCGTTTGATTAGATAAAAAAAAAACTAAAACTAAAAATACACAATAAAACATGATAACATAACAATCATGTGATTTATTTTTATTTATTTATTTCTTTTTTTATTAAATCTGTATTTGCAAATAAACTGTACATAAATTCCAACCTATATATATCTGCTTGATACATGTTGATGGAGACATAATAGCTAAGTTTAATAATCTCTACTTTGTAACACAATAGTATTGTGTTAATGTATTTATTGATTTTTTTGTAATGTAATGTAATCATTCTTTTTTGTAGATGGCAGGTATTTAAGTATTATGTGTTTGTTTCTCTTCCTGATTAAACCGAAGCTCTAATTGTGTCTCAGGGTTGGTTAAGAGGGATGTCCCAATCTTGTTAGGCTTCAGGTCTCCACGTTTAATCACCAAGCCTTTAGATTCAAGCCACACTGGAGAACTGATCACAGACCAGTTTCTCTTAGCTCTTTTCACCATCATCTGATGAGAAACTGTCAGGAACAGCTCAACTGAGTCGAAGCTGGCAGTGTGGGGTTTACAACCAGAGGCACGATGACTGCTCCAGTGGGCAGATTTAAGTCAGATGAGTAATGGACAGGTGTGAGAGGAGATTCAGACAGCCTAAAGCAGTCGAAAAGACTTTAGTAAAGCTGGCCATGCAAAAGCAATAGCTAGTTTGATATAATTTCAGCATGTTATATCATGTAACAAGGGAGTCTTATCCTGTCCAGAATACATTAAAAGGCCCCTGTTCTGCATTTTTATAGCATTTTATTTCCCGGTTTCTTGGACCAAACATGTTCTTTCCTCTTTCCTCTTTTTAAACAGGCTGTTTTGGCTACTGTACGTTAAAGGCCTCTCCAATGATTTGCTGAGATCTTTGTTTAAGTGTAGTTCCAGCAACAGTATTGCAGCAATAAATAATAATATTTATTATTATTTATTTTATAGTCATATTTTAGAGGCAATTCTCCCCTTCTAGTATTGTGCAGCCATACTAGAAAAAGGAGATGGCTGGCAAGCAAAAGACATGTTAATGTGACGTCATATGATCATATATGTATCAGTTATGATAAACATTGCAGTTTCTATTTTTGTAGTTTAACTTCAATACATGGTCTGGGTGCACTGGTGAGGAAGTACACTAATATCATAATGTTTTAAGAGAAAGGCAAATCTCGTTTTTCATTATTGTTAAAGGAAAGGTTCACCCCAAAAAATGAACATTTAGGCATTGTTTACTCACATTCATGTCTTTCCAAGCCTGTAAGGCTTTGGTTTAGCTATAAAACACAAATGAATATTTTTTTAATGAAACCTGAGAGTTTTTTTTTGTCACTTCATTGAAAGTCCAGGAAACCAAAATTTAAGAGACCCTAAAAAGACATCATCAAGCAAGCCACCTTATATAATGAACAGATTGAATGAATGCTTTTCAGTGCATCTCAACAATGTCCAACAAACGCACACACCAAAGCTTTAAAACCCAAGTTTTGGATGAAACCACTCTTTTAAAGGCTTTTATGGCGTATTTGGGTCTTCTGGTATTTTTTGGAGTTTTTGTTACCTGAACTTTCAGTGGAGGCACAGAAACCTCCTAGCTTTCATTAAAAATATGTTAATTTGCGCTTTGAAGATTAACCAAAGTATTACAGGTTTGGAATGACATGAAGGTGAGTAAACGATGGCAGGATTTTCATTTCTGGGTGAGCAAACCCTTTAAGTAGACAGAAATATTGCTTGATTTATTTCAGTCTTCAAAGCCGCATGTTTCTCAGCTCTTACATTCCATCGTGTGTTTTTTTTTTTCTTTCTCTGTTACAGGAGCACGCGTTTGAGAGCAGTCAGAAATACAAAGAAGGCAAGTTCATCATCGAGCTGGCTCACATGATCAAAGATAATGGCTGGGAGTGACCTTCACCTACTTGCTCTCCGCTTCAGTGACTTTTGGGCTGCTCTGCCATGGACTTTGCCCAGTGACACCACCACACGCACACGTACACGAAGAAAAAGAATGCACGCACACATGCCACCGTCGGCCATGACACATCCTGACATCTCTACTGGGTCATCACAAAACTCAAAAGGCAGAGCGACGGAAAGCGAATCGCAGGCATCTACGGTCACTGAAAGACTCTCTAGGACTTTTTCCGAGACGTACATGTCAACACTTTGGGATCCACACCTCCTCCCTTCCTGTTCGACTGCCCCGTTAACTGGTTTCGGTGTGCTCGGCCCTCCTCGTGTGTAAGCTGTTAACAGTATCCAGAAGACACGGTCTCACTTTTTTCATTTGACATCCTCGCGAACGAGCGGGAGGCGTGCGTCTTGCTGTGCGTTCTTTCTTTCTTTTCGACAGGAATCTCGAGTCTTGCCTGGTGGACTGATGTTACCGGTTAGCATTCTTCTCCTTCTCTGAGTCAGGCCCATTCTGATTGTTGTTCCTTTCACTCTGGGGTAGCGCCGGTTGACATGCGTTATAAGAGTTGGGGTTGGTTTCAGGGTTAGGCTATGTAGCAGTATGTTTCAGATGTGGGTGGGCGATCAGCTTTGCAGTGGCATGGCATATCCCCCTGCGTTTCACCCCTTTTATTTCCCAATCGAAATGTGTTTTTCTTCCTCGGATGACTTCACTGTGCAATTCGTGGGACACTCTGGTACAGCAGTAGCGTCTGACCCCTACAGGAGCTTTAGTTGTCTCTGGTGCTTTTGGTGAGATTACACAAACACGTGTCTTTGAGTTGGCATTTGTGGCAGGTTCCATTTTTGCTACCGTACTATAGGCGAGAGAAAAACAAGACAAGCGACAGCCGTTTGGATGCACTGGACATTGGGGAAAACTGATACTAGTGTCCTTGGAACATTTTTTGCGTTACATTTTCATCCCCCTTCACGCCAAATGATGAGAAGATTTTACAAAACTATTGTTGTTGATATTACAATCATGTGTATGTTCATTGCTATGTGTAATTTATGTGTTAAACCACATGTTTGGACATGCACACGCATGTTAGCTCAGTGTGTTTTACGCATTATGTTTTATGGCATACTTGAATGCAGTTACTTTGTTTGCACTTTGCAGAGGCCTTGTTCATGGGTTTAGAGGCAAAAGTCTGTCCATTTTATGGCCTTTTTTTCCATGGAAAATAATTGAATGATTGTATTAGATGCTTTGAATGATTTTCAGGGTTGGGTGGTTGCTGGCTTGATCATCTCCCTCTACTTTCAAACACGCAAAATCGGCTGCTTACGCTTTCCCCTGCAGGCTGGCAGACCTGTTCGCTACGCTCGCGATTCGTCCAATTGGATTCGCGCATCAGAAGCAGGTCTCGATTTTCACAATCGGACACCATTCAGTGTGGCGTCACGCGATTCTTTTGCTGCTAATAGACATAAATGCAATCCGGAGCTTTCACTTTAAACCTTCTGCACTTTACCCGGACTGTCTGAGAGCATGCGAACGGATGTGTTCCTTTTTGTAGCTTTTCTCCACATCTTTGCCTCTAAGCAGCATGAATCTTGTGCCTCTTCAAAAGAAAAAAAAAAAAAAAAAAGAAATCTCCCTCTCCTGTGTTGTGCGGCGCATGACTCCGAGAACCCAGCACATCTATTCAGAAGCTCTGCTGGAGCTTCGTATCGAACCTGGAAACGAACCTCACAGAACCTCTATCCATTTGAAAGTCTAATATAATCCAGTATTTTTTTTTTTTAATAGTTCTATGTCAAAGCTAGTAATGTTATGAAACAGTGCAAAGTATATAAAAGGGGCGGGGCCGTTTGATTTGGGAGGGGGCGGAGCTTGCTTCCCGTAGAGATAAAGAGGGGCATTTAATGTAAGTTTTTATAGAATATAATTAAATACATATATATATATATATATCGAATCGTAAAGATGAATATGGAGGTTTCGTCATGCTTAAGGGTGGGTGGGATGGTGGGCAATAGTAGAATGAGTGGCATTCGCCACCGATAAGGTCAGTCCGGTCACGTGACCTTCGAAACAGTCAAAGACAATGCAAACAAAATAGTTGTAGAAATATCTTACTTGAAAGATGATACAGAGTTACAGACAATACATTGTCCCTCTCACACAGTTTTGTATATAAAGTAACATATTTAAGGTTTTATACATATTTCTACTGGGTTAGTTTCTCTACTTCCCCGACTTGAAGCACTTTTGTTCACTGTACCTCTGGCTTTATATATGTGTGTGTGTGAATGATGAGAGAGAGAGTGTGTGTGTGTGTGTTTGGATGCATGTATGCGTGTTCCCTTACTTCCCTCACTTTATTTGTAGCTGTTTTTGCTGTTGTTCACTAGTTCCTCTGTGCTGTTTCCTTTATGACACTTCTTTTGCTGTCTCGCAGCGTGTTTTGATGTGTGCTCTCTTAGCTTGACGATAATGAGCTTTGTATTTTTCGTTTCATATTAAAAAGTTGATTTTTCGATATAGTTTCCTGTCGAGAGCCTAACAGCAGAATGTCTGCTGGTCGTGTTTTAGCATCATGGTCAGCGGTGAGCTGGATTCACCTGCCCAAATTTCACAATAGAAACACCGACCCAGACCGGTTTACAAAAAAAAAGAAAAAAAAAAACAGCTTTCCCTAAGATTTTCAGAAACCGAACTAGATCCAGGCCAGTGTCACTGACAAGACATCGCTCCACCGAAACCTTTTTACTGAGAATCACTTGGTCAAACCAAAAAAATCCAGTTTGTGGCCTCTCTGAAAACCAAGTGGGAAATTGACTTTTTGTTCATTTTAAATATTTTTTGGGGATTGTGATTTGTCTTTATACAGCAACATATTAAGGTGTTTCTGATATTGGCAGTAGAAAATATGGTTTACTGCTGTTTCTTTTTTGTAACACTGGTTTCAAACCTTTCTAGAGCTGTTACTCTGAGATTTGCCATTCAGACGACATCTAGTTTAAGACAACAGTGGTATGCAAAGGAAACGATTGTATAAGTTTGCCGAGTTATTTTCTTAGGACTGTTAAAATATAAGGTCTACAGCATGTTGTATTTATAATGGCTATATTAAGTCGTGCCTGGTTTTCCTTCATTCTTTTTTTTTTTTTTTCTTCAATGCAAAAAAGCTTTTTTCTTCTTTTTACTTGATTACATTGCTTTGCGTTCTGTCCTAGTAAAGAAAAGTCACATTTGTCTGTTTTCACTGTATTGTAAACTATTCAGATATCACAATAAAGCTTAAATGGGATTGAGCTTTTGTTGGATGTTTTTTTTTTTTTTTTTTTTTCATAAAACTGATCAAAAAGCAGGTTTTTCATTAAATTTACTAGCTGTCCTTTTACTTGTATCCATTTCTTTTGTAGGACTTTATTCTCCTGTTGATCAGATATCTTTACAGGATTGTTTTTGGTCTTTTGACGCTCACCCACTGTGCTTAAAATTAAAAAGTGCTGCATTGTCAGAAACATTTAGTGAATGCTTTTATCACTTCTGAATCTCATTGCCATTGGCACTGGGGCATTGCTGACATAGCTGCAGTAACAAATATCACAAAGGTCTAGATTTAATTGTCTTGCAGGCTATGAAATAATAAACCATCACCGTTTATTTTCACTTTGAATATTCGAATAGCATAATAATTAATGCTATGGGTGATTGCAGCCTAGTGGATTAAAATAAACCAGGGTTATTTTAGGATAAATTAGACATTATTGTGGTGGTTTGTTATTTCTAATTAAAATTTTTAGTCATTTATATTTTTTGTTTATTTTTATCGTTTTTATACGTTTTTTTATAATTATATAAATACTCCAGTTTTATGTCCTATTTGAGTACATCAACAAACACAATGGTAAAATATATCTAATTTGGCTTGTTTTCATAGTTTTGATTGTAGTTAACTGTGTACCGCAGGGTTATTATACTACTTACTGGAATACGTCCACATTTAATGTTAATTGCCTTGATTAAAAAACAATATGCCCTGAATTAAAAAAATGTATTCTATTATGTGTCATACTAACAAATGTAATGTTTTATTGCTATGGTTGGACAGTGTGAAGGTTTCATATTTGAACCAGTGTGATCAATGCTTTAATAAATACCCACCAAACACTTTTCTTTAGTAAACAAAAAACACGTCTTTGTTGCACTGAACCCCTTTAATATTCCTTTCAAGTCAAGGCATCTATCAGATATCAAATATGAAGTTGAATGGTAAAAGAAGAAGTATTTGAAGTTAAGTCAGACCATTGAAGTAGAGTTTTATTATTCATCTCCAGTGACTTGATTCATTGACCTGAAACAGCAGTCAGTCAGTGTAGACTATAAAGTCTGTATTCACCATAGACCTGCTTAGACCTGCTGGCCAATATAATAACTATGTGAGCGATTTAGTTTAAAAGTGTACAATTACTATAGGGACATTTTTCTCTGCAATTAAGGGAATCACCCCCAACACTAAACTAAAACTCTGGCCATTTGATAACACCTAGAATATCAAAATCTACTTCGGGTGGCAGATCTTTTTCTTATTTAGCACCCAAACTCTGGAACAATCTACCTAATACTGTTCGGGAGGCGGGCACACT
>JAUMHQ010000053.1:23909430-23926298 GCA_032361165.1 Enteromius paludinosus
GCTGCATTAATTAGATCAGCCGGAACCGGGAACACTCCCCTTAACACACGGTGTACTCGTTACATCGTAAAAAGAATCTACGCTAATATTAGCCTGTCTCTCTCTTACTCTGATCCTCAGTCTGTATCCAGATCAGATGGTGTATCAGCACAAAGAGATGATCTTCATCGAAGACCAAAACACCTAGATGAGCTCCGTGGACAGATCGCCGGATCCAGATGCACACACACACAAACACTATAAGTCCTTTACACAATCTAACATGTGTTTAAATTGAACTGGAAATGAGGTGCTTGGCGTCTGGCCAGAGGAGAACTGGCCCCAACTAAGCCTGGTTCTCCCAAGGTTTTTTTCCCCCATTCTCTCATTGATGGGGTTTTGGTTCCTTGCCGCAGTCGCCTCTGGCTTGCTTAGTTAGGGACACATGATTTCTAGTGATTATCGTCGTCTTGACTACAGAGAGTTTCTCTGCATTTGATAAATAAATTGTTTCATTCTCGTCATTATACATTACCATCACTCTGTTCTTCTACATGATAATGTTCAGTGCTTTGCTACAATCTGTATTGTAAAAAGCACTATATAAATAAAAGCGACTTGACTAAACTCTTAGTGTCCCTGAGTCAACTTGTCTTTGCATATACTTGCTTAAATAATTTTTGTTCAGATCACCTCCTAAGCAAGTGCATTCACAATAGAAAATTTAAACAGATACTGGCCTGTGGCGGGAGCAAATCATACAAAACCACCCAGGTATGTTTTACCTCATTATCGGTGCAAAACATGCACATATCGTTTGAAAGCCAATGTGTTTTGAAGCGTGGTTAATATCAACATACCTCTTATCATACGAGAACAGAACTTCTCTCTGACCTCATGCAACATTTTATCTTCAAGAAACGTTTGCTCTGAAAGTTCAAGGCTGACTAAACATCAAATTTTAATGTTAACACAATGTCTGCTAACTTGTATTTCAACACAAAACATGGCAAGAGTCCAGTCATTTGACAATAGATCTATTATGTCATCACATAACCGATTCTAAGTACTAAGTCCGTGTTAATAGCGCAAATAATTGGCCCAGTCTGATATATTCAGTTACCAGCCCGAACACCGCGTCAATCAAGTGCGTAAATACGGCCAAATGACACACTAACGAAGAGCACAGGCATAAGAGGTCTAGAGGTCGCCTTTGTCTTATCAACGGTTGGCTTGACTCCAGATTGGGGAACAAAGAACAGCGATGGCCGTTGGATAAGGTGTCTGGTTAAACCAGATAAGATGTGATTTTCTCTCTCTCACCGCTGAGGACATTCAACCTCTCACTCCCTTTTTTGTGCTAAGAATATTCTGTGGTTTCCTAGCGACTGGCGCTTTATTGCCGTGTGGCTTAGAGGCCGTTTAAGTGTTTTTAGTTACTGACTAACAGACTTGCCAGTCTTTAAATAAGACAGGTGAAGAGTGCGTGGTCAACTTGATCAAAACAATGGCTTAATGTAGTTTGTGCACGCGCTTTTGTTGCATAAAGGGTAAGTGTTTGTATGTATTCTAGGCCTGTTTTCATTACATGAGTGTGCTGCGTGTTCACATTGAAATGAAATTAGGCCCTGTTTTTTGTGCGTGAGAGACTTTTGTGTCTCTATGTACCAGGTGTGACATGATCTCCCTGTTTCCAATTTCAGCTTTGAATGATTTATTGTAAGGACCGTGTGCGAACACACAAACTCATTAACATGCACTCTGATGCATAATTATTACGTGGCTAAAAGAAAGATGCTTTTCCTGGCACCAACAAACAGAGCAAACAAAGCTTAGTGCAGTGGGAGTGAGAATGTGGATTAAAAAAAAAAAAATAATAAAAAAATATTGCAGCTCTATGCAACGTCGTCAGAGATCATGATTTGATTAGTTCTAGTCTACCGGCTGCATTAGCTACACTGGCTTATCATCATGAAATAGCAACCATTAGGTTGTGCTTCCTTGCTACACAGTGTGCTGTTTCCATGGTAACCTCTCAAAACCAAAATAATGCCCAAAAAATCCACTAGGGACTGCAATTTTAGAGCTTCAGGGCAAAACAAAATTTGCATTAGTTCATAAATGTGAGGAACTTGGCTGTCTCCTTCACTTGTTTAAGAACAGATATTGCAGGTTACAGCACCTGACTGCATCAATTGCCATAGAAATGTAGTCTCACAAATGTTGCTTATCGTAATGCACGTCCTAAAGCATTCAGATGAGCTAAATTAGACATGTGCATGCTTGTATTATGTAATGGAACTTGATAAATGTTTATTATTTGACTGCAAAGTTACCTAAATGGAATATCTATCTTTACCCATGGCAGCCCAGTAGGGTAGAACACAACAAAATCACCACAACACAATGCATAGGACTAATTTCATTGCATTGCACTCTTTTTTTGCAGTGTTATGGCTTGTTTCTGATCATTTCAATGTTTTTCCGTTTTCTTGCTAATCCACTGTGTTTTGCTATTCTTGCTGCGTTTTGGCTTGTTTCTGTTGTGTTGTTAATTTCGTTGTGTTGTGCTAAACTTCTTGCTGTTGTGTTAGTTCCCTGTCGACACTTCACTTGTACTGCGTCTGCTAAGACGCTTTGGGAAAAACTCATTTTTCCCCCCTAACTGATGCCTATTTAACATGCAGTGAAACTGCACAGCCATTGGTTGTCATTTTTTAAACCAATCGGCTGGCCGACGTGCTGCAGCAACCAATGGCTGGCTCCTGCCGAAGCTCACCTGAGGGGGGCGGGGCCATCTATATATAGCGGCTGAACCGCCACAGGACTTCAGATTTCTTCTCCTTTAGCGACGTGCATCTTTGCTGTCCCTGACTCGAGCCTTACGCCATTGAGTACGCTATCCCAGCGAGAAAGAAAGTCTTCTAACAGGTAAGACCTAAAACTCTTTTTACCGCGAGTGAATTCGTACATTACTGTCTGGGCTCCCCACGCAGAATGTATAGTGCTCTCATGAGAGCACGGGTTCCACTCGCTATGTCTTCTCTGTATTCCCTGCTCGCCTGTTTCCAAGTCTCTCACAGAGTTCGGAGACCGAGATGGCAGAGCTATGGGTGTGTCTTTTATTCTGTCAGTTATTATTCAGGAATAAATAAGCCCCTTTCGAGCGGTCAGAGCAAAATGTATATTTAAGCAGTCGGTTGAGGGCTCACACCCCAGCACAGGGCTCACGTTCCCCCTTTCCCCGCAGCTCTTTTATCTGCCGGTGCTTACAAGGAAATCAAGGTCCCTCGTAATATCGAGCGATTTTATTCCCCTAAAACCTGTGAATAACTTGCCACGGACGGAACCCCCACCCCGTAAACTACTCTATTTCTATCCTCTACCTCACAAAGATCCGGGTATGATACAATATATAGCTGCAATAAATGGGCCCGTAAATAGCGCCCATGCAGTGCGCTGTTTTAGCGCATTGAGGAAAAACGGAGCGAACGGACAGGGTGCTTCACAGTCTAGGCGTGCTCGCTCGCTGACTCTGACTCATATTCTCCCCTCCCGAAGGCGAAAACTTTGTATTCGCAGTTGCAATTGAGAATGTTTGAGTGAATTATGCCGACACAATCCGCCTCCTCAGTGTGTGTTTCATGTGAGGATTAGTGCACCTCGTTGCCGAGCTGCACGATCCTTTTAAGTCATCTGAATGGGACGCCATCACAGACAGCTCTTCATTGTTTGTGTGGGCGTCGTGTGGGCAGTTTTCAGTACGGAGATGTCAGTCAGCCCCTGCTTGAGTTATCACGGCTGAACGATATTCATACAGACTTGAGACCCTTTAGTTTGCAGGGTGGCTGCCACCGTTCAGCGTCGTCGTCACCACTTGCGAGCCGCACCGTTCATGTGCTGCGGACCGAAGTGAAAGCACTGCTCCTAAAGGGGCGCAACGCATTTTGTCCCCCGAGCAGAAAGAGAAAAAGGGTTTTACAGCCATTTCTCTTGCAAATCTGAATGTCTAACCTGATCTCACGGCATCTCGTACATATTTTACGAGGTGGCTAATTCGTACAAATTTGTATGACCTCACTCTTCTTCTAAATCGTACGTATTTGTAGGAAAGACCTAAACCTAACCCCGCCCCTAAACCTAAACCACGTTGTTTTAGACAAATCGTACAAAATCATACGAGTGAGGTCATATGAATTAGTATGAATTAGCACAAATTTGGCACCTCGTGCAAATACGTACGAATTGGTTGTGTTGGACTGTGTTGGAATGTCTTGAGTTGCTAAATTAACACATGGGTGGACATTCTGAACATGACTGTTTTTAAATGAAAACATACTTCTTAAAGGTGACGTTTTTAGACAAACATGCAGAAAAGCAGAGAGAAAATGGGAAAAGAACAGACTTCAGTCTTCGTATAAGATGTTTGTGTTCTCTTCTGACCTACCAGACCGCTGCTTAGTCTGCAAAGGCAGTATATTTCTTCAGTATGATCTGATCAAAATAAGCCAAAAGTTTTGTTTTCTGGCATAAATGCTCTCTTAAATCCTTCTTAATTGTATACCTTGCCCCTCAAACGAACTGTGAAAGCTTCTTGAGCTTCTTCTCTGATCAAATTGCTCATTTTTAAGGTCTCAGGTGATTTTGTAGAATTGTTTAGTTTTAGCATTTAATTCAGCGCAGTGCCTTTCCCAAGGGGTTCACCAACTAGATTTTGTCAGCAGAATCTATTAGTCTTCACCCGAAGTTCATACATC
Organism: Enteromius paludinosus; assembly: GCA_032361165.1. NCBI lineage: Eukaryota > Metazoa > Chordata > Actinopteri > Cypriniformes > Cyprinidae > Enteromius > Enteromius paludinosus. Next base: position 23,914,167 of record JAUMHQ010000053.1, read on the forward strand.
CACAAATATATTGGCTTCAAAATGACAATTTAGACTATTTCACAGCTCAAATATCAAACATTTTACTGAAAAAAAAAAGTTAAATGTAAAATACTATTGCTATTTTTCCTAACTAAAATTATCAACAAGCTGAAATTACTTTCCCAGATAACTGACACAATATCACGAGCCTGTAAAAGTAGCTTAAAGTGATGTTTAAGCCAGAATATAATAACAGCACCAGAAAATGTGGCTTGTGTCTTTAAACAGCGCTTGTGCGTATTTTGATGACACGCTTGCGTTAAAATATCCTGTTGGACATCCTGTGATTAGACACCAGTGTCACATTATTTGTTGCTCTGACGTCACAACTGTTTTTCTGCTTTTCTTTCGCTTCCCTTTCTCACAGTGGACATATATTAAAACAGAACAAAAAGAGTTTTGCTTTTATAACACTGCACTGGTTTGTGTGGTAATGTATTTAGGAGACAGAAGATAAAAAGGTTATCGTAACATGTTCCATTCTTCCCGATTTGCCCCCTTTGTCCTAGTGTCACTATAGGACATTTTTTCTGGCGCAAGCTCAACTCATTTTTCTTGTCATATGTTACATCACCACCCTTGTTGGGTAACAAGACAGAAAAATGATATGACTAGTTCCTTGTTTGATTGACATGGAGATGATTTATTGATTAACATCTGAAGTGATCTAATAGCTTTCTGTGACAAGAAAGCGAGTTATTCAGGTTTTGAACAACATGAGGGTACATAAACAATGACGAAATGGTTTGTATATTCATAAATCTCATACTGTGCTCAGATTGGCCAGATTTAACAATTTATATGCCAGTCACGTTATTTTTATACTTCTATAGTCCTGGACATTTAACACTGAGGCATCCATTAAGTCTAGAAAGAGTTTCCTGTTGGTTTGTGTGTGTGTGTGTGTGTGCGTGCGTATGTGTGTACAGGCCTACAACCAACCCTGTCAGCAGACAGAGCTGAAGGTCACCACAAAAACAATCAATGAACATTGTCCACCCATCAATACAGCATTGACATTGTGCATATACACTACTTCCACACAACCAGAGCATCACGAACACCACAGCATTGCGTCAAATGTCACTTTACTGTGAACAATAGAGCTGCTTCCTAAAAACCTATAGATTGCAGGTGTTGAAACATGAGCATGTGCAGACTTTACACGTGTCTTTTGTACCCGTGTGCTTTTCAGAAATACCTGTTGACCCAAAGTAGTATGGATTTGGCATACTGTTTAATGCTATTAAAAAGTTACTCCATCCCAAAATGAACAATTTGTCATCTGAATGCAATTTAAGATACTTTGGATAAAAACCAGAAGGCTTGAGACTGTCAAGGCCCAGAGAAGTATAAAATATATTATATTCTAATATTTCATCTGCCGTCAGTGGTTCATCCTGATAATGTCTTTTATACGTTTCTGGACCTTGACAGTGGGGTTTGGAAGGACATGTGGGTGATTAATGGCAAGATTATAATTTTGGGGTGGAGTAACCCTCTAAGAAAAGACAACAACAAATTGCACTGTCAAAATTATAAGAGCAGTCTTTAAAGCAGTGATGCCCAACCCTGATTCTGTAGATCTACCTTCCTGCAAAGTTTAGCTCCAACCCTGATCAAACATGGCTTTACCAGCTAATTAAGATCTTCAAGAGCACTTGATAATTACTGGCAGGTGTGCTGAACTCTGTGGGTAGAGAGATGTCCAGGAACAGGGTTTCTCTTCTTCTTTTTTTTTTTTTTTTTTTTTAAGTCATATGACTTACATGAGGTCACTCTTTCACAACATTGACATGCTCCTCAGTTGTTAAATAGATATTTTTATCTAGGAAAAATAAGAATTCTGCCTTATAGCTGTAACGCTCAGGCATGGATGAGATGAGACAACAGAAGGGAAGTTAAAAGGTATTTAATTCAAAGCTTCAGCAGGGCAAATAACAGAGTTAAATAAATGAGAGCGATCTCCGTAGAAAAGCCAGGTGATCTCCTGATTGCACAAACACAAATCAGCCACTGCATATCCTTTCCAATAGCTTTGTGCTTGATTACTCCATCGTGGTGTGGACTTGGTGCTCTAAGGAGACAGGTGAATAGACAGGGTGATATATAGACAGGTAAGTGGTAAAGAGGTATCTCACATTGCATTGGCAATCGTAAGATCGCTCTCCTTTCCAAGATGAACCTCTCAGGTAAGTAAGGACGAGATTCCAGCTACTTGTAGATCTCCGTTTCAAGGACACGTAAGTCCTTCAATCAAAGGTGCTCCGTGCAGGTAAGTGCTGAAACTTTGACAACGTTAACAAAGCATGATATCCATTGAAACATAGATTTGAGAATTCACCATGAGAGGAATAAGGTAAGTAAAAAGGAAGTTACCTTGAGCTCAGCCGTCATGCTTCTGGTGAGAGCAGCTTGTATGCAGCGTGCTGGAATCAGGTGTTGGTGATCAATAGTCAGGTGACTGAGAACGAACTGTGACGGCTGAACTGGGATCAGTGAAACCAGATGGCATGACAATAATAATTCTGTTCCTCACTGGATATAGTTGAATGGGGCATCATTTTTATTAATAAAGTTATTTATTTGAAAATGTGTCTAGTATATAATTGTATTTATTCATATATATAATGATTTATGTTTTTTTTGGTTCCAAAAGGGACTGCATCTATGTAAATACTAAGATATTAATATGGAGTTGGTTTTGTGTTTCTGTGGAATCCGTTGTTCCAATAAAGCTTTTTTGAGGTCAGGCACTGATGCTGGTTTAGAAGTCCTGGACTGCAATCCCTGTTCCAGTTCATCTCGAAAGGGCTGAGGTCAGGGCTCTGTCAGGTTCTTCCACATCAAACTCATCCAACCCTGTCTTCATGGGCCTTGCTTTGTGCACTATAGGTCTCTGTAATGCTGGAGGACCTTCCTCAAACTGTTCCCAAAGCATATCATTGTCCAAAATGTCTTGTTATGCTTAAACACTTTGAATTCTCTTCACTGGAAGTGAAGTGGCCAGGTATGGTGACTGGGAATTCAATCCCCCCACCCACAATCCCTGCCGGACATGGGACTCGAACCTGCTATCTTTGGGTTACAAGTCCAACTCCCTATCCATTAGGCCACGACTCCCCCAAGTGTCTAATGGTGTCATAAATGGCTTTACACGGATCTGCCCCACTGTTTGTCCAAAACTCTTTTTGCTTTTGTAATTGTTTATACAAACAAAAAAAGTCCATTAGTACAAAATATTCTATTGTTAGACCAATGCGTAATACAGAGGGTTGACAGCTCAACCAGAGTACCTGCATCACAGGCCCTAAATCATTTACCAAAGCCATGATCTTTCAATCTTTCAGCCAATTTTTTCACCCGAAGACATTACGAATGATGAGAACGGCATATACACCCACTCCAGAGCCTCTGCTACTAAAACACTTACCTAGTAAATCATTAAATGTCACCTACCATTACTGTAAAAGAAAATGGTTCCCTCTAGACCCATGTGAATCCATAATGACATGCTTGCATATATTTGCTTTCCTCCATTTCAAATGTTTTTCCTTGCAGACTTTCTCAAATGCTTTGTGTATGTGTGTTGTCCTCATGAAACGTGCCCTTCACATCCTCTCAGATTAAGATCTTAATTAGTGGCATGTATGCCTAAATCTGAGTGTGTGCCTTTATGCAAGGGACTGTTTTTGAGGACATGAACTGAGAGATTGTGTGTGTGCAGTGGTTTCTAGATGTAGAAAATGAAGGTTGTTGTGAATGAAGGTCAAAAAAGATGAATGACTTAAGATATTAAAAGCTAGATTTACATTTTCCGGAGAAACTGTGAGCGGCGCTTGCCAATGAATAACTCACTGCTATAATGCTACAGAATTGCTTGGGCATTTCAAGGTGCTTAAAACAAACCCCTAACCCTGAGTATGAGCTACAGTGTAAGAAATCATTTATCTTGTTGTATTAAGCCGAAGTAAGAGAAAGTATTTGAACTCATCTACCCTAAATGAGGTCCATAATACCAGTGATGCATGCTGAAACATGTAAAACAACACAGTTAAAGCTGTAGATTAAAGATGTGTATTAGAGACAGTGATAAGGTCAAGGAGGGACAAGGAAGCACAGAGATTCACATTAGAAGGTTCTTCATTCACAGATCCAGTCAACCATGCCACTCTGACCCACTTCGGGCACTGCAACAAAAGTAATGCATCTTCACATAAACAACAGTGGCATGTTGAATGGAAAAAAAGAGAAACTTTGTGACACATTTAATACAAAACATTGTTTTTTTCTTCTCTTCTATATAACTGAAATTGTCTGATCTATTACCTGTATTAGTTGCATTTATTTGACAGGTGTTTGCTGTGACGAAGCAAATTTCATTTATTTTCAAAGAGAGTCGGTTTGCAGTGATATAATTTACAATGATAAAACAAGAAAAGTAATTTGTAGAGAAAGAGAAGTTGATTTATGCCTTCATATTATGATACATAATGCACCACTGTTGGTTATATCCAAACACCTTCCCCTCCAGGACAGTCATTTGTTGTTCTAATTTTATTATCTCCACAAGTTGATGCCATGACATTACTGCAACCTGGATAGTTTCAGCAACCTCTCTGTTAGTGTGAACGAGGTCAGACAGACATGCTCAGACTAGTACGTACTTAACATAGAAGATGCTGCATTCGCTTCGCCTGAATTTGCTGGGTCCTGATGACATAATGACTTCCTCCACCACAGCAGTAGTCTGGACGTTGTGTCCCTGCAGAACGACTGTGCCAGAGCATCAGGAAACCAATTATTCTAAACAGAGGGCTGTTAGTTTACTCTATCAAAAAACAAGAAGTGCAATACAATATTGAGAACAATCTTTTGTTTTATCGATATTTGTTGATTAATAAAAAGACAACACAAAATCTTTGCCAGTTTTAGTCTTACAATGCACATAATTGACAGATTGACGCATATATTATTGAACACAAAAATCCATGTTTTCTCAAAATGACAAGCTCTAATCTGATTAGCTAGCTTTACGCAGTTTCCTGGAGTCAGTGAGTACAGGTTTTTATCTTCTGGGAAACAAATTTGTGTTTACAAGCTCCTAGTCTGCGGTGCAGTTTCCAAAGACCTAGTTGATGGACAAAAAATTCCTCATCTTAACTTCTGAATAGCAGCTCACATAAAAATGGTTAGTCATTTGGCGATCAAACTGCTGGCCGTATCTTGAGCAGATTTCATAATGGAAGTCTAGTTCATCCCATCTCATTCATTTCTTCCAATAAGAGGGATTTTCCAAGTGCTGTTCCTGTTTTCTCTGACTCTCTTGAGTGTTTATAGGATGTTGTTCTTCTGTATAACTGTATACATAGCTCTACTCTGCTCTCTCACTCTCTCCCTATGATTTCATTCTCACTCTTCCTCTCTGGAGTGTTTGAACAGATGAAGTGTCCAGAGTTCTTGGCTCCCACCAGCTTTTAGTACCACGGCTATTTTGGGCTGTTGATGACATCATAGGGAGGCCCCGGCAACAAGCTTCACGATGTCATGACTCATAACCTGACACACAGATGCACGTACACTGTTACAATTAACATGACATTCATCGCCTGACCGCTGCCCTGGCAACTCCATGAAATACAGGAAAAATGATTCTTTAAAGAGCTCTTATTATGCAAAATTCGAACATATTACATATTCGGTTTGAATATGTAATATGTCTTGGTAGTGTGTGTACACAACCACCCTATAATGCTAAAAATCCTCCCACTCATTTTTTTAAAATCCCATAAATCATAAACAGTTTCACAAAACATGCCGTTTGCAGAATCTGTAAAATGTGATGTCACATTTTCAAGCCCCGCCTACAACTGTTGACAGACCCCACCCTGAGTGAACCACACATTGCACCATGTTCATTGCTAAGAACGTCATATGTACGACTTTAAAGGCCCCAAAATATACATTTTCTCAATATTTAGATTTTTCATCCTATCCTAAAAAGCATACAGTGGAAAGCTTATTTATTTAGCTTTCAGATGAGGTATAAATCTCAATTTAAAAAAATGGACCCTTATATCAGACGTTTAAGCTGATATAGCTCTAAAACGCATCATTTCAACTGCAGGGTGGGGAGCAGCAGCTCATTTGCATTTAAAGAGACATGCATTAAAACAGCATGTTTCTGCTTCCACTCAAAACAGGCATTTTTAAAAAGTAAGTAATAAATTATTTTAAGCTGAAACTTCACAGACACATTCTGGGGACACCTGGCACTTACAATACTCACAATAAGTTAGGGGTATTGTTATTTACATTAATGCTTTTCCGATTTGCTCTGAATTTGAATGAAATAAGTAAAAGTTACCTTTGATATTACTAATAATGTATGAGAAGAAACACCATTTTCATTCATTTAATATTTATTACCCCAAAACTTTAGACAATAACAAGGATAGCACCAAATAACAAAAATGGACAATGTAAGGAGCGGGTGTTTCCACCATTTGCCGCAGTGACAGCGATGTCTCATGCTCCTCACGAGCCTCATGATGTTGTTTCTGAGGCAATGCGTTCCACTCTTCCACAAGTGCTACACGCAGTTCTGCCAGGTCACGTGGGGGTGGGGTACGATCATCCAGTCTCTGCTTCAACTGGTCCCAGACGTGCTCTATGGGGTTCAGGTCAGGGGACATTGATGGCAATACCATATGAGGCACATATGAGCTGTGACAATTCTGCAATGATGTGGTGGAGCATTATCATCCATGAACAGAAAGTTGGGGATGTGCTGGCAGAATTGGGGGATAATGATGGGCTATGATGTCTCTGAGGTAAGAACGTGCAGTGACTGAGCCATGTACAATAACCCAATCTGTTTTGCGCTGACTGGTGATGCTTGCGCATACTGTTGCACCTCAAAAAGCAAACCCTGGGGACCATGTTGACCCCAGCGTATCACTCACCTCGCCTTCTCCAGCAACGCTGACGACCTTCATGCCTGTGCAAGGAGACCCGAACAGGCCGGTAGACCATTGCTGCATTGTCCAGGTCACATGGTCTTGTGCCCACTGCAAACGTTCACGGCGGTGTCTTGGTGTCAGTGGAGTCAAAGCAGCCGAAGCAGTGGAGTTGTTTGCGAATGGTTTGCCTGGAAACCCTAGTACCCATCTCATCTTGTAAGTGGGCCTGCAGCTGTCTGTCACTCGAAGGGCTCCACTCCTGGGTCTGTCATGAACTCTGTCAGTAGTTCTGCGTCTTGATGCAAGTCTGCTGATGACACTTTGAGACACACCAAGTTCACAAGCAACATCTAACTGCCTGCCACTGACCCAAAGGTGCGCCATGGCCAGGTGGCACTGCTCGTCCGTTAAGTGATGTCGGTCGCTGTGATTTAGCCAAGTAAGACATGATCCTGGATCAACATTGCTGTCCAAAAATATAAACTTATCCCAATCCTTACCCTTAAACCTACCCCAACCCAAAATGAATGCCTAAAATCAGTGGGAAATGATACCTGATTAACAAGGGTGTAGAAGCACCCAACTATGATTATAAGCCGAAAACAGATATTTCCAGAAAGGTTATTCCTCTATTCTGATTGGTTGATTAGAATGTTGTTCCAGGATCAACAAGGATGGAGAAACAAACACTGTATGTATGACATCCACTAAGTCTCTCACAATATCCCTAACGTATTGTGAGTAATGTATATTAGATTTTGTAAATAAGGAACAAGCTTTAACATTCTATAACATTTTTGTATATAAATGACAAAAGCGCAGTATATTTCAAAAAGATTATGGCGTTTGCTGGATTTATCATTTGCATATTGTCAGTCTGCCAAAAATAGCCAACGTTTATTGAAAATCAATGCCTTCTGGTTGCTTTATCAATCCTAATTGCTGTGAATGTCCCTTCACACATGCACAGTACGACATTCCTTTTGTACAGAAAGAAAAGCAGTAAAAAGCACTAAATGTTGCAAGTAAACAGTCACAACTGAATACTGTAGCGCCACAGTGTTCTGTGTGAATCGTACTTTATATAACCCGTAATGGTGATTACCCCTGTGTGTCATTGATTTCAACCTGTGTTTGGACAGGAAGTTGTCTTCCTCGATGATGTCATCACACTTTAGCATCCTACGCACTTCAGTGGTTCCAGCACTCAACATCTATTGTTTCCATGGTGACAGCGCTGACACATGCACTTGTTCTGTCTCGCGCAAGATACTTTCTGTATCATTTAATACTTGATTCGAGCTTACGCCCTCAAGCACAGGTCTGTGGTTATCGCTTAGTGAAAAAAGAGGGCCAGAATTACCTTGCATAACTTTAATGTGGTTTGACGACGGGTAGTTTTGGGGTTATTGAATGAGACGAAAGAGAGGGAAGGCGGGTGTTATACTGTGCAGGGAAAGTAAAGAGCTCTTTCACTCTGAGAGTAGCTGGTGGCGTCTCTCCTCTCATCCACCCACCAGACAAACACACATACACACAGAGATAAAGAGGACATGGACAAAACCTTCCACCCTGTCTTTTTATTAAAGGATTGGTTTACCCAAGAATAAACGTTCTGTCATTATTTACTCACCCTCATGTTGTTCGAAACCTGACTGACTTTCTTCAGTGGAACAAATTTGCCCCTCTTGTCTGTGAAACTGAATGAAGAAGCTCCTTAATGATAAAGTATATAGAACCATATAAGAATCACTGGAGACTCATACGCATATTCCAAGTCTGTTGCAGCTTAATAATAGTATTCTGATGAAAAAAAACAACAACTTACATTATTCACTGATAAATGTACCCTCCACTGAAGCTGTTACAGGTAAGTTAGTCTCAGCCTCAGACGTCACGCCCACGGAGCGTTGGCTAAACGTCTGATGAATATGGTATACTTAACTGGAAACCCTTCAGGAATGTCGAAGTCATCAAATGATTGGATGAATTTTATCTGATTTCCGGGGGACGCGTGTGTCGCGTTTATTTTCGGTCCACCATGAAACAAAGCACAGACAAAAAAAAACCTGTCATGTTTACATGAGAGACAATAAGCATTTATTACAATCAAACGTTGGATTCTCAAAAGTATGCGAAGTTTCCAGCAGATCCAATTTTACTAGTTGTGCGTCTCCTCCTATCTATTATGGAAGATCAAGTGAAGTACCTAACCGAGAAGGGAATCAGCCGCGTTTGCTGGCAAACATGAAACAATAGACACCGACATCGCAGCTGGCCGATTCAGTATTGTGTTCGGCAGGGCCGTGCAGAGCCCTTTAAAGGGTCACAACACCCTAAAACACTTTTTTTGAGTTGTTTACAGATATATACATGTTGTACATTATTTAAAACAGTAATATATGGCACTAAAAATGTTACAAAGTGGAAATTGGTCATTTTTTACGCTTTTTGCGACCATTTCGTGCATCCGGTTTTAAAAGTTAAGTTTGAGCCCGTGACGTAGACGCAGTTTTTTTTAGCGTTCAATCGCTGCGTGGCTTGTACAGTACCTATCTACGTCATCGGCTTGACGCCCCTATTAATGCATTATTAATGAGCAATGTAACATTATACATGACAAAGGACTCGTCTAATCCAATCACCGCGCTTTGCATGAGCTATAGCTTTTCATTTCCCCGCGATGCGACCAGAGCTAAAGTTTGGAGGCGTGCTGCTGGGTTGTGGAGTCCTACTAAAGCACACAGCTAATTTGGCGAGTGCCTAATGTTACAAGAGGAGACAGAATCAAATGTCAGATCCTTTATTAATCACCACTCTAATGTATTTCCGCCTATATGAATCGTTGAAATGATGTCATTCAACCTCCTGGCTTACCTGCAGGGTAATATCAACAAGTGACTCCTCTACACATCTCTCAGTGATGGTAACCATTAAACTTTTTTATAAAATGAACCAAACCCAACCAAACTAAATTGAACATAAACACACATAACATAACTAAAACAAAAACCCAACTGTCTTTCTTAAACGACACAAAAATAAATAAACTCTAAAGAAATACCCATGATGCACCGGATGCATAATTCCGTACCGGCTCATAACGAGTGCGCTCTGCCTTCAAGCAAGCATTGGTTAATGGCAGTCATCCTTTTATTTAGCAAAATTGTGTTCGGTTCTCCAGACTTGCTCGTGGGTGTTAAAAAGTGGAGAGATATGCTTCAAACAGACGTTTACCGACATTTCCACGCCCCGAAATGTGATGCTAAACGAAACGAACTGTGATTGGTTGTTTGACATGTCAATCAAACGGCCTTATGGGCGGGCCTTGACCAAAGAAAGCGGCTATGAATTCCAGACCTTCAGCCATCAGTCTTTAAATAATTAACTCATTTTAATTCATCCATTAATTACTCACCCTCGTATCGTTCCAAACCCATAAGACCTTTGTTCATCTTCGAAACACAAATTAAGATATTGTTGATGATATCAATTGATATCTAAAATAGATATCTAAAATATAAAATAAAACATTAAATGAAAAAACTACTAAAAATTACTAAAACTGAAACAAAAAAGTAATATTAACAGAAGTATAAAAAACAATAAAAATGCAACAAAAAAAAACTAAATTAAAAATTAATGCTATTTAAAAAAAAAAAAAAAGTATATATATATAGAGATAATTTCAAAATATCAACTGCTTGTATTTTATATCAAATAAATATGGCTTTGGTGGGACGTCTTTCCAAAACATTAAACTAATCTTGCCAACCCGAAATGTAGTAATGGTGGTGTTTATTAAATTACTATGATAATATAATTTGGTATCATTATTACTACCAGCACAGTACTTGTTTTCCCTCAGCTATGTTCTCTTATCACCTCCTCAGATTCAGAAAGGAAAGAAAACCCTCGTACACTCACACACTCCCCCCCCGTTTGCTTCGGTGCCAGGACAGAGGCCCGTGATCCAGTCAAGCCAAGCTTTTGGCATCAATCCAACACACACACACACACACCGCCTGAGCCTTCACTGCGTTAGCTGAGAGAGCAAGAGGGAGAGAAAAATGAAAGGGAGGAATAAAAAATGAGTAGCTAAACATACACCAACTCCCTCTGCAGATCTGCATCATATGAAGTCAGGCTGGTGTCTCAATGCTGCATTAGCGATCCATTAGAAGGCACTGCCTCTGGGGTCAGCGCTAATGCTAAATTTAGCCGAGTGTTTATTTCAGGAGCGGCATGTGGTCCGCACACTCATGCACACACATAAAGAGTCTTACTGTTGGGAGACTGGTCTGTTGCAGTAAGGAAAATATATAGTTTGGCTGTCCGACTGAGACCCTCCCACTGATCGTGTAGATATACTGTCATGCAGAGGAAACACAGTCCCAGAGTGCCTCAGGGGAAAACGCAGATCCAGCTGCAGGTCTTATGGGCCCTCAATCATGTCCACACTGTTTGTTTGGAGAAGCTATTATAAAACTCTACAGTAAATCTTAATTTCAACATTAGTTAACAAATGGTTAGAAATTGGTCAAATTCTAAGAATTATATGTAGGCTTTAAAGGCAATATTAAATGTCATTTTTAGTTTCATTTACAATATATTTTATATTACATTTTTAGTGATAGTTTTATTCATTTACTCTAGTCATTTACTTATATATAAATATAATATAAATACACTAATGTTTAAAGTACAGTTTGGTCTTGATTTTTTATGCTTGTTTTTTTTTTTCCAAATCAAAAACTATGAAATATTATTACACAAGGAAACAACTTTTATATTTTCATACATTTTAAAATGTAATTTATTTTTGTGATTGAAAAACTACAATTTCAGTCTTCAGTGTCACATGATCCTTCAGAAATCATTTATATAAATACAGTAAAAACAGTTATAATATGAACTTTTATATATTATAAAATGGAATAGGATATAATATGAAATATTATTACAGTAATAATAAAATAAAATAATACTAATATGATAATTTGCTGCTTAATAGACATTTCTTCTTATTATAAATGTTGGAAACAATTGTTCTGCTTAATATTTTTGTGGAAACCACAATACATTTTTTATTTCATTTATTGCAATTAAATTGATTAAATTCTTTTTTTATCTTACTGAACCTAATATA
>JAUMHQ010000053.1:23959391-23971756 GCA_032361165.1 Enteromius paludinosus
TCCTAAATTGTGGATAATTAAGCTATATATCATATGCTGAAGTACATTTCTGGAGTGTTAAAGATAAAAAAAAAAAAATAACAAGAACCGTACCGAACCGAAAACCGTGATACAAACCGAACCGTGGGTTTTGTGAACCGTGCCACCCCCAATATATATATGCTATATAATGATATATATATAATGATCATTTCATGAAATGTAATTAATGTTCATTTTAATTTATTTAGACATTTTGTAGACACTGTCTTCCAAAGATTTCTGATCCCCTCAAAGCAATCTTTAAAAAACAAAAAACAAACAAATATAACTGTAATGCAGTTACTGTAATGCTTGGAGAACTAACTACCTAACCAACCACTAGAGTAGAAAGGATACGGTTATATGCAGTGGTGAAGTCTTTATTGAGGGCCCAGTCCAGTATGTTGGCTATGTCTGATCTGAGAGGATGTCCAGTGCATGTGTACACAGTCTCCTCTGTCACCTTCCCATAGGCCATGTGTGTGCTCTGGACACGAAAACAGATTTTTCATGCCAACAGCAATGCAGTAAGCAGACCACGAAACCTCACTTTTTCGTATGATACACACCTGTAAAATGTTTAACGATCGTCTCATATCTCCTGTTGAAAGGGTCACAATGGCCTTCATGCCATCTGGAGTGATGTCGATGCTGTCAGTGAAAAATAGATTTTTAAATATGCATGAATCTATGCTAGAGAAACACAACGTTTAGTTTTATTTGCTCAAAGCTGTGTCCTGCGGCCGAGGGCAGAGCCCCAATGTACTGTAGAATATGTGTGAAGAGTTTTTAATCAAATGGGCTGTAGGGCTGGGTCACTCCAGCCAGGGTCTTTTTGTGTTCAGGGTCTTTTGAGTGGATCCATCTGATGACTCACTTCAGATATCATCCAAAAAAAACAAAACACTGGACGGGTTTAATACTGTTATTTCAATGTTGTTCTGTTTTCAACAAGCACAAAAGATGTCTTTCTAATTACATATAAATATGAACTGATATTTACCTTTTCTGGAAAAAATAAATAAAAATGGAAATTGGGTGATGTGGATATCTTTCAGAATGCAATAACTTGAATACTAATTTCAGTCAGAAATAACATCCGCTTGATCTGGATTTTCTGCGATGAGAGTCTCACCTCTCTTGCTGTATCACATGCTCTAGTCTGGGAATCATCTGGCTCTGGGACAGGGGGCCGAAACGAAACCGTGTGCATCGAGACTGTAGCGCAGGTATGATCTTTGAAAGGTAGTTACAGATCAGACAGAAACGTGTGTTCTCTGTAAACTTCTCAATGACTGAGAGAGAGAGAGAGAGAGAGGGTGAGAGAGAGAGGAGGGAAAAAAATAAATGCATTTGAAAAATAAAATCACGCATAGCTCCATAGTCTCCAAAAAGGACTAAAAATATACAATTCATTATTTTAAAAATCATAAGATTATATAAATTAAATGTGTATGTAAATAATATTATAAAACACATTTTTTAATAATAATAACAATAAAGAATAGATCTTTATCTAGAATATCCAGAACAAATTCTTACATTTTAGTAATAGTAAAAAGTAATAAAAATTAAAAAAATAGTTACAAAATCTTCACAATAAATAATATTACAATGCACATTTAAGTCTAAAAATAAAATAATTATTAAATTGAATAAAAGGCATGAAATTAAAACAACAAAAATAATAAGAGCAGCAGCAAATATATCCAAAAAAGACATTCTTACATTTTCAAACTTAAAATAAGCATACAGTTTTTTAATAGAATTAGATCTTTGCTCAAATTTGACCTTAAACTCTCCTTAATTAATTAATTTTTTTTATCACACTGCTCTCATTCATGTCTCACTGTGGACAGTGAAACGGCAGAACCCTATTCTTCTGCCATCGGGACATTTGGGGGCTCAGCAGGTGAGCTGATGGAGGGGCAGATGGTACACTACCTCTCCTTAAAGCATTCTGTGCGTCCTGGGTCATAGCATCCGCCTCGTCCAGGATCACCAACTTAAAGCCTTTCCTACAGGAAGCAAACATAGAGAACATTAGGTATGTTATTAATGATATACATTTTATTCAATAAAAGACAAGATGTCATTCAAGCTGATGGATGAAATTCAAACACCTGTAATATATTTTTTTATGCAAAGAACAGATATCGTACAAACCGTTCATGAATGGGATGTAAGGGTGAGTATTGTTCTTACTTGAAGATGGTTCGTGTGCTGGCAAAGCTAAGAATCGGCCCCCTCACCACATCTATGCCACGGTCATCTGACGCATTGAGCTGATGAAATAAAATGCAGAAAAGTTTCCATTACAAAGAAAATAATAAAAATACCAAAATAAATATATATATATATATATATATATATATATACATAAAATAAATAATGGACTTAATATCAGACAAAATTAACAAGACCTATTTTAATTTGAATAGTTCACCCAAAAATAGAAATTTGCTGAAAATTTACTTGGTCTCATTACATCTAAGAGGTAGATGTTTTTTTCATTCATTGGAACAGATTTGGGGAAAAGCTATATTATAGACAGAGAACCCTATTTTAGATATGAGATTAAAAACGTCTCGGTGGATTTGTTCATTACAAACACACAGCTTTTTTACTTCACAAGATATCAATTAATAAGCTGGATTATTGCAATGTTTTTATCAGCTATTACTCTCATTCTGATGGCACCCATTCACTGCAGAGGATCCACTGGTGAGTGAACATATTTTATCAAAATATGCTCCAATGAACAAAAACTTTTCTGCATCTTGGACAACTTGAGAGGGAGTAAATATTTAGGCGAACTATTATTTTAATTGGATGCAAACATATATTCACCACTGGGAAAAATCGGCCAAATCTAGAAAACATCTGTAAAAAAACAAACAAACACCACGGTACCTCCAGGACCATGGAGTTGAACTCTTTATCTTTGTACAGCTGTCTGGCACATGCTAGTATAGTAGAGGTTTTTCCTGTTCCTGGAGGTCCATAGAAGAGCAGATGAGGCAGTCGGTCTTCACTGATGAACTTCTGGACTGTGGATGAAAAGGGAAGTGGACATTACTAAAAAATGTATTTATATAAAAATGTTTTGAATATTGTGGTCATTTATAGAATATTAGAAACAAATGGATGCAAAAGGACCATATAAGTAGTACATACAAAAAAATCTAATTAAAATTTAACATGGATGCAAATGAATTATAATTTTGGGTAAACAATTCACATAGACTCTCCTGTATACTATTATTACAGTACAGATCTTAGACTGAAAGAGTGCAATTGATAATTCACTGATTGCTGCTTACTTGTGCTCAGGATGTCTTGATGAGAGATGAGGTCATCTAATGTCTGTGGCCTGTACTTTTCCACCCTGAAATCCAGAAATAATTTGTTTCATATTTTTTTAAGTCTAGTGGAATAACAGCAGCTAAAAAAAAACAGAAATTTTTAAAATGACTCATAAACAGCCTCCTATTAACAGTATGGGTATTGTTATAAGGAGACTAGCTATCATCACAAGTACATTAATAGAGAGCTTATCATTTCAGACATGTGCTTTTGCAGTGAGTTGAGTGATTCACTTGAGTTGCCATCGATTTTCTCCATCAGTGATGCGATGCCAGCTCAGCTGTCAAAATAATAATACGTTCTTGTATATACACAATTTCTACATACTAAATGACGAGCTCAGTTACATCCTATAGTGATTTCAAATCCATACATTCATATGGTCGTGAATGAAGAAAAAGCGCAATTCAACAGTAACGTTAACGTAAACAAAGCAAAAAACTTGTGCATCGCTGCACATGTCGGCAAAAGAATGTCTCAAGTAAACACCTTTTAACTATTAGCTAAGAACACAGGGTAGAAATGTGTACTACTAAACGCAAAAACACATTACCATGGTAAATTTCTCTTCTGAGGTTGTGTTTTACTTGTTGAAGCCATCCTCTTGTAATTTTGTTCACTCAGCCCCTCGATGTGCGTTGGCGCGTTTTTCTGACTCCTCCGAGAGTTCCTTCGGCGAACGCCTCTTGCTGACAGACTATCGGCCAATCAGAAGCACGCTTTTAATAAAGGCGGGGTTTAAGGAGGAACTAGCTTGCTGTGATTTCATAATAAGAGTTTAAGACTAGAAAAACAAATTCACTAGCAATTAGTTGTGTGTACGATGTTCGGTGCCCTCCAAAGTATCATGTTTAGAAACGATGTATTCGTCAAAAAGCAATTGTATTCCCTAATGTGGTATTGGAGCAGTTACTGTAAGTATTTAAGTCAAGATGATAAAGCACTTAAAGCTTTAGTAGGGGTGATTTTTATTTAGTTCTGGTTATTCGAGTCAAGATATATTTATTGTTGTTCCAGGCATACTATGCATTTACAATTAAATCGCACAGGTCTGCAGTGGAAATTAAAATGAGGTAAATAAAACTATATTACTGTGTATATATATAAATAAATAAACATATATATATAAACTGTACATATATAGAGGTAGTCCAAATTATTATAACACTAGTATTTTTATTGTCTGTCTATATCTTGTTGCAGTGTGTCAGTTGGAGATCACTTTACATTACCAAACATTCATTTAGTCATTAATTGTAATGATGCAGTGAGATTGCAGGGATTGTCTGACAACAGCCAGTTCTCCCCACAGAGATATGATCTGACCATCATCCAGTCTGTCTGGATTGACATGGAGTAAGGGAAAAAATGAGACAGACTAAATCCAGAAGAACTGTGGCAACATCGCCAAGATGCTTCAATAAACCTACCTGCAAATCTTACCTGAAAAACGGAAGGATGGTCACAACAAATCTTGATTAAATCGAGTTAATAAAAGTTAATTAATTAAGAAAATCTATTGATGCCATTCTTTTTAACAGACAGCATCCTTATTTTAAACAAGTGACTAAAACTTTTGACAGTACTGTAGCTTTTCGGGTAGGTTTCTTGAAGCATCTTGGAGATGTTGTCACAGTTTAGTCTGTCTCAGTTTGTTCTGTTTCTTCATGTCATTCCAGACAGACTGGATGATGATCAGGGGCCTGTTCCATAAAACAAGTTTACCAAATAAGCCAGGTTTATTTCAGTTAGTCTGACTTATTGCCAGTTCATTTGGTTTAAAATAAGTCGGACTGGCTTATTTGGTAAACTTGTTTTATGGAACAGGCCCCTGATCTCTGTGTGGAGCACTGGCTGCTGTCAGACTCCTTGTGCTAACAAAAAATAACAAATTATAAATAATTAATGACTAATACTTAATTGTTATTATTATTATAATAAATAATTAAACTATTATTTTCGCCTGTTGTGAACACATGCTTGCTTAAAGGAACAGTTCACCCTAAAACGAAATTCAGTCATCATTTACTCACCCTCAAGTCGAATCTGTATGAATGTCTTTGTCCTGCCGAACACAAAGGAAGGTATTTTGAAGAAAGTTTGTTTTCAGCCTGTTTTGGGCCACCATTGACTCCCATAGTATTTTTTCAATACTGTGTTAATGGTTACCCGAAACAGCCTGATTACAAAATATCTTCCTTTGTGTTTGGCAGAACAAGGAAATTCATTTGATACTACTAGAGGGTGAGTAAATGACATCATTTTAATTTTTGGGTGAACTATTCCTTTAAGGCCTCCAAACCCAAGTAAATTCCTTTGCTAATCAAACAAACCAACAAACAAACAAACTTCAACCAGCCTGAGCTGATTTGCTGGTATTGACTGATCTGTAGCCGTTAGACCTTGGTGATTCAGTCATAGTATTATTAGCTATATTTTTAGAGAGATGCTCCTGACCTCCAGTATATATTCTGACATTTGATAGGTGAAGTTGATACTTGTCAGTTTTAAAGTGTTGGCTTCTCTTGGAAACGCAGTATTGACAGTCAGTCCTACTACTTTTTACACAGCTTGAGCACATAAAACAGCGGCTTGATTAAAAAAAAGGTTCTCCGAGTTCAAACGGTGAGCTCACTGCATTGATGCTTATCTCGCGAGAACTCTCTCCCTGCTTGTGTCGGCGATGCGATGCTGATGCTGTTGCTGTGAATTTGATTGACGCGAACATGTCGGTGTGATGGGGGAGCGCCGGGATGCAGCTGATGATGGTCCAGAAGGGGAATACGTGCAGTCAAACCAGACGTTATCGCTAAGTAATAACACCCAACGTCCTCCTTTACCATCCGTGGCGAAGATGTCTGAATTTGTGTTGCATTTCACACGCGCGCAATGGATCTAGCTGATGCCACCGCAGCGAGGATCTGATTTGTGTTTTTTTCCTTCCTTCCTTCAATATCTGTGTATTATGGTAGAGTCAAGCCGGAGCATCAAACATAAACTGTGCAACCCTGATGACAACACCGTCAGGATATCAGGATATCAACAATGGAATCGCCTTACACGTAGAGTCTAGTTTTTCACGATTCACACACCATTATTAGTGCTTTCACGAACGCACCGTCCAAGTGTTGTCTAATCTGATCTGATTGAGCGAAATAAAGTAGCCTGCACTTAAGAGACGGACCACTGCTCCCAAATTATGGACGAGGAGAATATGACCAAAAGCGACGAGCATCATCTGAGTTTGCAAAAAGCCTTGCAGCAGTGCGAACTGGTGCAAAACATGATAGACATTAGTATCTCCAGCTTGGAAGGTCTGAGGACCAAATGTGCCACATCCAACGACTTGACACAAAAAGAAATCCGAACGCTGGAGGTAAGCGAGCATCCATTTGCTCAGCCCAAATGTCAATGTTGCACCCCAGCATTTCTACAAATGTCACGAGAGGGGATGCTTGTGCGCGTGCATGCACGTTTAGCAGTTTTGCATCTTTGAATGTGTTTCCCGTTAAAGTTGCGTCTCGGGGATTGACTGTATTGGCGTAATAAACGAAGAAGCTGGCGCTGCAGTGCGCATTCTGCAGGTGGTGAAGAAGGTGGCTCGTGCGTCCGCGCTGCTAACATGGACACCGAAAGGGGCCTATTGTTGACATTAATTTATGTCCTCGTTGTTAAATCATCCTCGTCATTAAAGCCGTCGTACCATATAAATACGAGATCGTTTTAAATTGTGTTATGTAACCAGAGGTACTGTCCCAGATATTTTCTTCTGATATGATGGCAGTTTTTGTAGTAGGTACTATAGTGGTCGCCCAAATATAGGTGTTTTAAAGACCCTAGATCAGAGTGGCCATTGTGATGCTTTTTAACGTCTTTTACCATTTTTTTAAAATGTTTATGTAATGCGTCTCAAACTTGGGGATGGGAATCGATTCCTTTTCCGATTATCCTAAATGAATCCGGTTTCATTAGGGATTTGATTCGAGCTACTTTTCTTGTATTTAACAGCTCAGGCTGCTTTTCAGCTTGTTGCCAAATGATGAAATAATTTTAGATTTAAACAGAACAGATTTCTGCATCGAAATTCTACAAAAGTAACACTAAGTAAAATAAAACAGCATAGGCCTAAATTAGAATAAAATAGCACTGATTGCAAAAAAAGGTCAATAAATAAATAAAATAAACCAGTGCACTTTTAATATTATTATTGACATGAATGGGTTGCAACAACAAAACAGGTAACTGGATGAAAGTCCTCTCTTGCTGTTCAAATGAGCCAGATTCATTCAGGAACTCTTTAGCTAAGTGTTTCTTTTACTTATAAAATTGTCTCATAAAAAAGTCCTTTGTATGCATCCCACTATATTTATTTCATTTACTAAAAAGAAGCGATTCGTATCACTAATTTGCGCAAGAATCAAATTACTTTTACTCATGCTTTGTGTTTTTTTTTTATCTAATAGAAAGATCTGAATCATAAGAGTCGGTTTAGTCAACTCTGTTTTATTGACTTTTCAGCAAAGTCTACAGCGTAAAACAATTAGCCTACAGCATACAAGGAACAAAAATGATCAGGCTGTTGTTTTTAAAACACCAGTTCTGAACTAGGCATGTCATACTTGTCCACATGGACTTTGTGCAAACCTTACTGCCGTTACTGAGATATAGCCCTTAAAAAAACGTCCCATGTAGGGCCAGTTGCACAAAATGTTTAGACTAGTTTTAAAAAGTTTTTTTTTCTTCAAGACTGATCATAAATTCAGTTATGAAAATGTAAATTAACCTTATTTATATTGGAAAAGTAAGACAACTGCTAGTCGATCAATAGACCCACGGTGGCTAAGTTTATGCACCTGACCCCTGACTCTCACCTGTTTCAATTTTAGGCTCATCCATATCCAATTATTTGGCATAAATTTCCTCCCAGCAGTCAGCTGGTTGGCTTCTTTTGCTCTGCTTGTTTTTAGGCTTCAGATATTGTTTTATTTCTGCTTATGGGCTTGATGTGTAGGCTGTATGACACCTGCTTCTTAACCTACCATCAGTATCTTGTCAATATCTTACCTTTTAGCTTAGTCAGTTATTTTGGTCTTGGTGATATAGTATTTATTACTTTATTTTGTGATTATATCTTTTGATCCTGATTGTGTGCTGTTGCATGCATGTTGGAATAGTGTTAACCGTTTTTTGACTCTGTCCGCTTTACAGAAGCGCTCTAGTATTTTTGCACTCCGTTCTCTTGATGTGGGGAAACCCATTTTCCATTGGTTGTTGTTTGCAGCCGTCACTAGTGTCAGTATGTCACAATGAAGCACTTTGTTTGTTCATGTTGATGGAATAATAATTACGAACATTAGATATTATCAGGGGGTTCTTGCTTGTTTATCTGGTGATGGATGTGCATTACCATCCTCAATTTACCAGGCAGCAGTGAAGCTCAAAGCGTAATGGCATTTGGTACCAGCAAAACAGTGATCCCTCTTTAAATATATGAGCTTTTACCAAAAATAATACAAACTCATTCAAGGTTTATAGTATATTGCAACAGTGCATTTTCTGTTGTCTAGACAAATCATGTCTTTCAAAATACATCAAATACTGATAGAATCTGCAGTATTTCCGAATCAAGGATTGGAATTTATGTTGCTTTGTAAATTCATAATATTCATAACAAGGATATCCTTTACTGACAAATTGCCAGTGGGTTAAATGACATTACAAACACCATAGAATCTACTATAGTGGGCTACAAAATCCTATTACTGCCATGGAATAAAATAACAAAGTTATCTGGGAAGTGTATGATAAAAGTCACACAAACCTGTTGTAAAATTATTGAAATATTTAAGGAGTTAATATAAGGTCAAAGGGGTTAAGCTGACAAAAAGTTTGGGAGTTCTTGGATCTGTTCTGTTCGAAATATATCTGCAGCCGTTTTAAAATAACAAGAGAGAGCGTCATGGATTTGGGTCAGTCCATTTCAGTTCAAAAAGAGTATTTAGTTCA
Organism: Enteromius paludinosus; assembly: GCA_032361165.1. NCBI lineage: Eukaryota > Metazoa > Chordata > Actinopteri > Cypriniformes > Cyprinidae > Enteromius > Enteromius paludinosus. The sequence continues at coordinate 23,968,785 of JAUMHQ010000053.1, forward strand.
AGAAGTGAATTGAGAACTTTGAGTGAAAATGAAATGTCTCTAGGCTTTAATCTTTGACTAGTTCAGCTGGGACCCACAGACAATGTGTTTTCATACAGTAACATTCGGCAAACAGTGTTGCCATGGGAGATCCACTCAACACAAATGAAACCGAACAGACTACAGATGTAGATGGACATTAAAATATTCAATAAACTGATAAGGCTGAAATGATCAAATAGTTGGTTATTATTTTCTTGTTAACTTGCTAGGTCAACATTTATCTTGATGGCATCCAGTGTGTGATATTCCTTCTGTGATATCTTGAATAACGAGACTCACTTGTGGGCAATTCATGCGCTGCATGTTCTGCCCTTTTTTTGTTACAAAAGTTCATACAGCTCAGGGAAACCATTTGTATGGTATTTCAAATTTACACAGTAAGTAAATGTAAGGTTATTGCATGTGATTTGTGCAAATGATGTGCTTGATCTCATCACAAGAAATCAATTATTCCGTATTTGAATGAATATTCATCACAAAACTACTGGTAAAAACCGTAAAATGTGTAACATTTCTAAATGTGGCAACAAAACCCCCAACAACTGTGTAAATAAAACTGGTATACAGTCAAACAATGAAACTATATTAATTATTCATGCCCCGGTGCATGCTGGGAACGGAGCTGAACCACAAAACCTTTTTTTCCGCCAGTATAGGCCTATATAAGCTAAAAATGCATTAATTTAACATGAATTTAACTCAATTACTTCATCTTGAAAATAGTTCTATAATGACGGAAAACACCAAAAAGTAATATTTAGTTGCATTAATGAATTTCATCTCAAATAGTTGTATAAATAGTTGAATGTTAAAGTCTTTAAAAAACCCATAACTAAAGTACATGAGAGACTTGCTAAAAAAATGGCAAGAAAATACTATTTCAGTTTTTCTACTTTAAAATTCACTGTGTTACTTCCTGTTTTTCTGTAATTGTTTAAAAAGTGGTGAAGCTTTAAATGTCGCCTTCGTATTCCTCCTCATTTCCCTGCACAAAGGCTGCAGTGACATCACTGTCTTGGGAAACTTGTCCAGTTTAGAATATTCATGTTTTTCCCACATGCTGAGAATCAGTTCAAAGAGATCATAAAAAATTGAACGACATGAAGGAGAGATAAAAATGCCTAGCATTGCGTTTAGAGTTTGCTTACAGATCTGCGTATGTGACTGATGTAAAAACTTATTTGCATTTACATTTTAAATATCTTATGGTTAAATGTGTGCTATATAAAGTTCTTTCTTTCTATTTTTACAGGGTAAACTGGTGAAGTATTTTAGTCGGCAGCTCTCTTACAAGCGTAAAGTGTCCTTACAGGAGCAGAATGTGGAGTTGGATGGATTCCCGCGGCTGGGACACTGGTTTCGTATTGTTAACATGAGGAAGGAGGTTATTGAGGTATGTGAAGTCCTGTGTGTTGTGTCCTAAACCAGCCAAACACAAACCCCGCCCCACAGATGATTTCATTGGCCAACTCCATTATACAGTCACCTGTCAAGAAACATATAGATTTCATGGATTCAGAAATATCATGTTGGCATTTATTGTGACGAACAGTAATGCTACCAATGCTCTACTAAAGTTAGGGTGTTGGTTAGGGTTAGTATTTGTTTTATTTAATCCTCCTTATGATTTACATTAATAATGGAATCTGTAGAATACATTTTTTTTTTCTAAAAAGCTAAAATCATAAAAAAATCACTTGCAAATAGAAATGAACCAAAATAAAATATTGCAATTTTATATAAAATTATTAAAAACATCAGGCTTTTTCAGCTTTTTGCTTAGAAAACATTTCTATTTTTTTGTTAATAATCAAAGTACTAAAAGAATGAAAATACAACTAAAACTTAAAATAAGAAAAATGTAAAATTAAAATAGAAAAACAAAATCTTGAATAAGATTAAAATAAAATAAAATAGAAAAAAACGATAAAAAAGAGTCTACCAGTGATGCCAAAGTAACACTGGTCTCAGATCATGTCAAATTTTTCAGTCATCAACTTTTTTCTGTATTATTTGTTATTAAGGTCCAAACATTTTTAAACGCATCTAAATATGACAAGTAAATAAAGCCAGTTGGTCTCTAACTTTTGGAAGTGCACAGTAACGTATGATTTAAAGTTATGTTTTTATATACTGTAAGAACAATCTCTTTGAATACTAACAATTTACTCTGCTTTATTACTAAAAACAATATTTTTTTTTATATTATTATTAACGATATTATAATATTGTTACTAACCCTAACACTACATGAAACTAATTTTTTATTTATTGACACCATATTGTCAGAGCTTCATTTCAAGCTGTCAATGCAAAGAGAATAGTGATGTGAAATCCATATTTAAGTGAGTGTGTGGTGAGATGTGTAATTATATGTAAATGTGTTCGTAATCCTAATGTACGATCAGGATGTTTTGTGGGAAGTAGCTACTTCTGAGCCTCCCCATGCTGTACATCTCGAAATATTTCCCAGCTGATGGCATAAAAGGTTGTGAACGTACAGTCTAGAACAGCAGATTCTCTAAAGGCCTTGAGGTTTTCCTCCAGTGTCGCTGTCCTCAGTGCTGAAGTGTTGGCGCTGTCCAATGTGCTGAAGCCCCCTGCTGATGTGGAGAAGGAACTGCAGCTATATAGAGCATAACACTCGGGCTCCTGAAATAAAAACCTTTTTCATTTAGGGCATAGGGGAATTAAACAAAGTTATATGCTTTTGCTAAAGCCTTGGTCACTTGTTTGTTTCTCTACATTCAACCATTGTCTTTAAATCAATATATCTTTATTTCCCTTTTGTATTTAATTTGTGACTCGCAGTGCTTCATGGAATTGTACTATAGTTGTTTTCTTCATTAGAGCCATTAAAGGGATAGTTCACCCAAAAATGAAAATTTGATGTTTATTTACTTACCCCCATGGCATCCAAGATGTAGGTG
>JAUMHQ010000053.1:23999731-24009908 GCA_032361165.1 Enteromius paludinosus
GAACCATGGCCTCAGATTTGGAGGTGCTGATTCTCATCCCAGCCGCTTCACACTCAGCTGCAAACCGCCCCAGTGCCTGCTGTAGGTCCTGATTTGAAGAGGCCAACAAGACAACATCATCCGCAAAAAGCAGAGATGAGATCTTGCGGTCCCCAAACAGGACCCCCTCCAGCTCCTGACTGCGCCTAGAAATCCTGTCTATAAAAGTAATGAACAGGACCGGTGACAAAGGGCAGCCCTGCCGGAGTCCAACACGCACTGGGAACACGCAGGAGCTTGGTTCGCATTGCCGGCTGTTGAAATGTCTTTTAAAAAATCATTCATTAGATGAAATTTCAGTTTTGAAAGTTTAGTCAAAATGACACGATCTATGATCTTTAAACACTGCATTTCAGTGTAAAGTCTTTATTCCTCACAGCCTTGTTTCCAACTGTGTTAAATGCAATATGGCATCTAATCTGATTAAGATCCATAGATTTAGCAACCATAGTAATTTCACTTCATTACCATAGGAACTCCCTGACGAATGTGTAAAAAAAAGAGCTCCTAAGCAAAGTTCTATCAGCTGTCTAGCCATATTAAGTAAATAAAGCTAGTAGGTATTTATGCAGATAATTTCCATGACATCCATAGAAACACAATCTTTTCAGCTTATTAGTCATTCGGAATGTTTTATTTATTAGCCGCTTGCGAAAATGAGTTTGTCAAATCAGCTCGCGTTACTCTTTTACATAATAAAGCTTGTGTTAATACAGCTGTGGTGAGAAGGATGAGACGTAGACAAAGCAGTTTCCCCCACAGTGGCCATTGTCGAGTACTAAGTGAAATAAAGAGGTGCAGCAGCGAAGGTGGGATCTGGTGGGCTGTGAATGCTGCGTGAGTGTATCGAGTGCTTGTTTCTGAAGCGCTTCGGTGTGGGTAAGTGGTCTCGAAGTGTCGATGATGTTGCCGATTATTCACACACTTGGTTGTGTGTGTGTGTTTGTGTCGGTTGTTGCCCGGGGTGACGCTGTCATGTACACAGAATCCTTACAAAACCCTTTCAGTTGAAGTTTGCTTTTTCAATTTTACACCTTTTCTTTCGCACTGCCTTCCTGTCACAGTGTACACTCGTATATGTAAGGGTGTATCATATCCGCCTTTTGTCCTCACATTTCACTTGTGACAAGACGTTTCTTCTCATCCGTTCTGCCTCAGATGTCTCACATGCGTAAACATGAGTGTGGCGCATTCCTTGCCAGCCGGGTGCAGCGTGGTGGCTTTGAGATAATAATTGTGTACGTTGCGTGTGTTGTGTAGCCAGAGACAGAGAAGGACTGATCTGTCTTCTGAGGAGAATCAAATCGATTGAGGAGAAGGACGCCCACTATTCTTCCTCGGGACAGCGAACATAATGGTCTGATATTGAAGTTTGCATTCATACTATCAGAAACCACTGCAATTATATGAGCGAAGTGCTGCCAAAATCATCGGACTGTGAACTGAAGCTTCATAAGGAACATAATGACTGCTAGATTGATTTCCGTTGGATTAACAATGCCAACTTCTGATACATTTGTACATGTGGCAGTCTTTTGAATGGCAAGTCATTGAGAGTATTCTATTCTCTCTGAAATTTAAAGCTCAAATGGAACTTTGCGTAATAGTTCTGATTATCCCATTGATGACTTTGAGTAGGTCATTCCATTCCTTTACCGGCTGGTTGTTAAAATAGCTACATAAGAATAAAGGACTCTGCAAAAAAAGTTTTGCTGCCATTTTTTAATGCAGATGTTGGGGATTCTTAGCAACTCTCAAACATAAAAACATCAAGTATTGTTTTGAGAACTAAACGGCTATACACTGTTAAAAGCAAATATGCACTGTAAAAAATGACTGTGATTTTAAAACTGTGAAAATGCTATAGTAAAAACCTGTTAAATAGCAAATGGTAAATTAGAACGGCTCTTAGAAAATTAGAAAAAGAATGGCTCTTTTGGCTCTTTTTAAATATTTTGTCAGTTTTAAGAAGCTAGCTTGGGGGCATCTCAGTTTAGCCTGGAAATAATCACTGGGAGGAATGATGAGGTGAGATTTGTAGTCAAATAATAATAAAAAAGTGTTTATATTACTTTTATAAATAGTTGACTATATTTTACATACAAATCTAAATGGACATATTTCAAATAATGTTTTTGCTGAGATGGCCAGTCAATTTGAGAAAGCATTAATTATTTTGTATACTACATGAAGATGGAGTTTTGCGTTGCGATTACGCAATGACGTCATCACGCAAACTAATATGTTAATAAGAACCTATTTATTGTGCATCTGTATGTAATGTTTTAATATAATATAATACACGGCGCCTGAGAGAGTAGAGACATGACAGGCTTACGCTTTTTGTCAGATACTACGTGATGACATCATTGATATTCAAATTAGTGCGTGACATCATCTGGCAACATTTAGCTACTTTTCGGGCAGGCTTTACCTACTTTTCATTGGAAATAGTTGGCAACACTGATGTTGTTAGGCAGTAGCCCCTCCCCCTATAACTGTTCTTTCTCGCATCTGTGTGAAACACGCATAGGAAAAAAAATGACAGAAACTCACAACTCTACTACATATTTTCATATATAAAAACAGCTTGTGATTGGCTTTGGTTCATCATGTAACTTTCTCATCACCACCTGCTATTGGGGAGTGTATTTCAAAAGTACAAAGCAGATTTCAGTACTTTAATAGGTTTGGTATATTAACAGTATATCAGTATATCGGTATTTAACTGTTCTTTAAATTTAACTTAAACCTGTAAAATGTTGTTACCATTTTTATTGTTTTATTACAGTGTATACTGAATGAAGGATATTTAACATCCCTGGAAACTCTCGATTGCACAGTACGTTTTTCGTAGGAGAAAAACACTAAAAAAAAATAAATAAAAAAAATAAACCCTTTTGAAGCCTTTAAGAGTGTAGTAATGATAGGTTGAATGTCTGTGTTGATAACCAAAGTGTCCTTTTTAATTGTTCTTGAACATTGTAGTGAGAATTGTTGAAATGTAATTAGTGTACAGGGAGTCATTTTGGATAAAAGTGTTTGCTGATGGACAAATTTGAGGCTAATAATGAGGTGTAATGTTTGTTCCTCCACAGCCCGAGTCCCATGGGAGAGTTTCCCCGACTAGGTCAGTGCAGAATGGAAGTCCCACCAAGTGTCCCAGATTCATGAAAGTGAAGAACTGGGAAACTGGAGCTTTATACAATGATACTTTACATCTCAGCTCCAGCGAGGTATGTTTGATGGTGATTCTATTTAGGCTTATTTGTAGGAACTACATTTAGTTGAACATATAGAGAAATATAATCTTTGCCATTACTGACATAGCAGAGCCCTTACAAAGTAGTAGTGGTGATGCTGTGGTAAAACTATTGCGGAAACTAATTGGTTTGTGCACCATTCAGAACTGAATTTAAAATGACTTTAAAATTTTTGGGAATACTTTACATTAAGTTTGAATTTCTTCATAGTATTCTCTAAAAAAAATTTTTTTTTAATTTAACATAAGATATTTGCATGGTTGAAAGTAATGAAAAATAATATGTACATGTACAATTCCAAAGTTTTTTGTTGTTTGTTTGTAAGTTTTTTTTTTTCTTTTCAGTATGTGTTTTCAGTCTCTGTAACCAATGCACTTAATACATTTTCTGTTATTTCATTGCTTATTCAAGTGTTTCAAAAGTAAGAAATCAGGAATGGCTCAGCGTCAAAGGTTCATGCAGTGTGTTGGAATTACCGTATTTACAAAATGACAACTCTGAGATTCCACTCCTATTCACAGACACAAGAATGAATTGTTTCTATAGCAACACTCGTAATGCCAAAATGGATACAAGTGCGGCTTTGTTGATAATGACCGAAAAATGCTACCTTAATTCACTTCTTGCAAAATAGACTGGCTATATTAAAATGCCATTTCAAACAGAGGTTGCCAACAAAGTAGCTTTACCTGCTGCCATCTTGGTTGATTTTACATAATGCCGCAAAAGTTTAGTGAGAGAAGTCAATTATATAGTAATTATGGTCATTTTGACATTATAAGGCACTAGAGGTGACTTTTGCTATTAGCATGTGCTTCCAATTTTGCTGCTCCTATAGTATTCATATGTTATAAATGAGCTGAGGTTTAAAATTAGCCTTCATCTCTTGCTGTAGACACTAGTCCATATGACAACATGTTTGCAGAACCCTCAACATCTCTCTAAATCTGAATCATCCTTCCAAGAGGGGGTTATGAAGTTCTGAGCACTTTTATGAGAGGCTGGCTTTGCATGCTAATTGATGCTAATTACAGATGGTATGATTTATTATATATCACATTCTGAAGGATTTTTGGGTTGCATCTCCAACTCTACAGAATATGACAGCTGCAAGGCTGCATTCACAGTCCCTTATGGTGGGTGAATGTGAAGAATCTAATGAACGTCTTTATTTTATTTTTAACATTCTTGTGCTAAGCACCATTAGTATAAATGCATGTTTGGGTAGTTAAAGTTACATGCCACAGATGGGATGCATGGGTAAGTTATAAAATACTGGAGCAAGAAATGATCTGGAGACAGATCACTTTTAGAAAAAATAATACGGTTTGAAGGTGATGTCAAATCTTTTAATATGTGTAGTTCAATAATATAAAGAATAGATGTGATAGTATATTATTGTAAATCATTTCATGTTTAATTCAATGCGTTACTTATGGAAGATTGTCTCAACCATTACCAAAAAGGTAATTGTGGCTTTTTACCTCATTAATTGTGAAATTCACAAGCATAAATTGTTTCTGCACCAGTTCTTTTCAGTATAATTGAAAATCATATTTTTGTTTTGTTAGATACCAACTATTTTGGTGTATGTTTGATTTGGCTACTTTTATTTGTGAATGATTTGAACTTGAAGTTCATGAGAAGCATGAGTGTGTTACCAAGATGGCCGTTTAATGAACGCTTGCCTTAAAGGGACTTTGGTTATTTTTGGCTGGGCTACTCTGAAACTGTTGAGGGTTATGGGTCAGTCATGGTTTAAATGCTTCTCGAGACTGAAAGGGCAGTTTGGGATATTAAAACAAGCCAGTCCTTAATTAACAGCCCTATCTTTGGCAGGCTTGTTGTTATTTTTCAGCTCTGTCTTTGCCGTTCCACCCCTAATCCAGTGAACATATTAGCAGCTACAGAAAGTGACAGTGCACTTCAAATCTAATCCTATTATAGTGACCATATGAGTATTTTCCTCAAGGCGATGTGCGACTTCCGTTTGTCTCTTTGTTTCTTCTTATCAGGCTCTGATGAAGCCTGCCACTTATCTAGCCAGTGGATGTTCTAAACAAAATGTTTTTCATTCGTTTTCCAGGAATATGATCATGAAACGCATATACAATACATTCTGAAGCTCTGTGTGTTGGTTTCAAATGCCTGAAATAAGATTAGACTATGATAAACAACATTTCCAACTTCAAAATGTTCTGTCTTATTACATGATAATTAAATTTTGCAGCATTTTTATGACATCAAATTTGCCAAAGGAATTTGTAAACCAATTAGTTTTTATATATTCATAACCATCTCCAGATGTACATCTTTTTCGATGTAAACTTGCTCTGTAGCTCACCTGGTACAAGACTGCACTTCTGCACAAGTGAACCATGATCACTAACAGCGTTATTTTTTCCTGTAACAAATAATTAAATCAATTACCGTTTACCCTGATACAACACCGTTACAGTTACTGACAATAAAATTGCAGTGTTGGTATAATTTATTACAGGCTCATTTCATCTTAATTGATTCGCAGTGTAACAATCCTGTATTTGACGTACCATGAACTCTAGTGTGAAGGCGACACAGATGCATTGACTCATAGACACAAGGAAAAATACAGAGCTAGAGAGACTTACATAAAACGCAGAATTGATGCGCTGATTCTTTGTTTTATTTTCCTGTCAAAATAACGGAGTTGCTTTGGAATACTTCAGCTTTAAAGAACTGCTGGTTTCTCTGGTAGCGGGCGGAGCTAATGTGCTAACGACAATCTCATTGGCTGGTATTCACCTGTTGTTGTCCCTGTTTTGATCTCAGCAAATCAATTTGAGCGAACGCAGACAACGTGATTAATATTCATGAACCCAGTAGCTCATTAATCCTAGTGCGTTTTACATTGTTATCAGTAGTATAATTCGTAGTATCACAATTTTCGTTAAGTGCTTTTTTTCGTTTTCCACCCTTTTTTAAAATTGAAATCCAGTGTTTGCAGTTATTCTAATTACTCAAGTTCTATAAATCCAAGTTATTTGACATAGCTACTTTCTCTGGGAATTAGGTACATTTTAAAATGATGTAACTCAGTTAATAATTCAGTAACTATTTGTGAGAAGTAACTATAACTAATTACTTTTTTAAAGTAATGTGCCCAACACTATTCACGAGTCCCAGTAAAAGAGTGCAAACATTTGTAAAAACAAATTAAAATGATCTGGTTGCTTGAACAAACGTGTTTTTATCTTACGTTGCTTTTGTTAATGCTGTGTCATTTTCAAAAGAGTTTTGTGCTGCTCACCAAACATTTCAATTTCAAACTGCTGCAATATGTAAAATAATCAGTGTTATAAAATGTTGCCATATTCACGTAGATCTGTTTTGGTTAAAAATAAGCACGCTTTTATCACTACACATTGGCCATTTCACTTTGAAAGTGGTTAGAAATGTCACAATGGTATGATTTAAAAAAAAAGTCACCGCTGGCATGTTTTTTTTGTTTGTTTGTTTTTTCTGAAGAGTTTGAGTTGGAAAGAATCATTGTACAGTAGACGTAGTAGCACTGTAAGTAGAGCTGGAGTTGCACACTGAACCAAAGTCTGTTCTCCCTCCTGACAGCCATCTTGGTAACTTACCCAGGCAGGTATTATTTTAGGTACATCATCTTTGCTACAATCACACTTAAATGAGTAGTCTCAATGAACTTACCAGAAAATGCCATGTTTTTTATATATATACAAAAAATACACTAAAAATACTATTTGGATTTGAATTCGCTGCCCTGTACATTTCATTGGAACTGTATAATTTATGGTGGTAATTAAAGGAAGTCACCCAGACATCACTTTTATTTTTCTGTATAGACCTCCAGTTCTGATATACAGGAGAAATGCTGTCTCGACTTGTGCCTGCTGTTGCAGTTACACTCCTACGGACACAATGTGTGAGACAGGCACAATGCTATCTGTAGCACATTTCCGTCAGTGATGTAGCATGTTTGGATTTGCACAGTCAGTCTTCTTATTGTGCTAGCTGCTTTTTGTTTGCAGGTGCCGATCTGCACTGAGCATGTTTGTATAGGCTCTGTTATGGTGCCAAACCAGCACAGTCGCAAACCTGATGAAGTCCGAAGAAAAGAGGAACTGCTACCACTTGCAACAGATTTTATTGACCAGTACTACACGTCAATCAAAAGGCAGGAGAACAATTTAAATCTAATGCACACTGGATGTATGCATCCAATAATTAAAATAAAATATTTTCCATTTTTGTTTTTGCAATTAAGAAGGATGGTTATATTTTGTGTGTGTGTGTGTGTGTGTGTGTGTGTGTGTTTATATTAAACTCAATATAAAATAATTTATTTGACAAACTATTTAGATTTAAAATGACTTTTTTTGCATTATTTAATATACAAATAGACAAATTTATTTTCAGAAAATATATTTTGAATTAATTTTATCAAGCTTTCTCCATTGCCATTATTTCTTAAAGTTCACACGTTTTTATTAGATTTTGGCTTTAAAACTGGGCGTTCTAAATAAAGTACACTTTATTCAAGATGTGTTATATATTCTCAAAAGAAAAATCACAAATTAATGTATGCATTTATTTTTTCCAAGACAAAAATATTGACGAATTGTATTTATTAATTCATTTTTTGCAGTACATAACTAGCTAATTGCAATTTTATATCTTCTGTCTGAACAGATGCGGCTCAAAGGCCCATGTTGACCGGCTAGAAGAGGTTAAAAAAGAGATAGAAACTTCAGGAACATATCAACTGAAGGACACAGAGCTGATCTACGGGGCCAAGCATGCATGGAGAAATGCAGCTCGCTGTGTGGGACGTATCCAGTGGTCCAAACTACAGGTTTTTTTATTTCAAAGTATTACATGATCTTTGTTGCAAAAAGCCTCAACCATTCCCTTCATCTTTTCAAGAGCTACAACAGTGTGATGTCTATTGAAATGCAGTGATAGTGAAAAAAAAGTGTCGTAATAAGGAATTTCTCTGCTTTGAGGTGTTCGATGCTCGAGACTGCACAACCGCTCATGGAATGTTTAATTACATCTGCAACCACATCAAATACGCCACCAACAAAGGAAACCTCAGGTTAGTGTGGCCATTTTTCACTAGCTCCTTTCTCTTCCTGTCTTTTTCTGCATCTCCTTTTCTCTGCGACTTGCCATCTTCCCTGTCAAAGTGTGTGTTCCCTTTCTCTCTTTGTCACCTTGCTCCACAGCCTTCAGTACAGCACCTGCCACAGCATTGCAGAGCGCTGGCACCGCTGCCACGTTACAAAGCTAATCATACACGACACTTACTCTCTGTTCTGTTTAATTAGCGTCAGTCTAACAGAATGATTAGAGCCTGAGAGAGTGAGAGAGGGGTGCGGAAAGGGAAAATTAAAACAAGAAGAGAGGAAATGCTCTAATACAGTCAAAAGCCCCCGCGCTTGCTTCTTACATCACCAGGAACTGCCAGAATAAGCGTCAGAGGTCTCCTACATGCTTTTTCCGCACATAAACAAATCAAGGCAACAAGAAAAGCTCCTCTGCACTTTTTCAAACAGGCTGGTGACCCAAATTTCATGTAGAGTTGTATTTCGAGAGTGACGGGACTTGTTATTTAGATTAGTTGGACTGACACTTTATGCTCTTAGCATATTGTTGAACGTCAGTGTGATGTATTTTCAGCAGTGAAGCACAATTCTGTTCATTTACAGACGGGGTAGTTTTATTTCAGAAGCCCCTAATGATCAACTGTATTATATGATTACACAATTTTGATTGTAATGCTACGTATATAATAAGCGGGAAAATAACTATTAAATCCATCCCCATTTTGTCATGCTATTGACATGAAATTTTCACCCCATGTTGATGATAACCAAAGTAATCCATACATACAAAGAAAACAAAACAATTAATGTCAGAAATTAGGTTATTTGTAATAAAATGGAAAAAGTATTTAACACATGAAAAATGGGAGGTGCAAAAAGGCATGGGAAACCAAGACACCGGCTGAAATCTATCAGTAATTAGAAATCACTCTAGCCCCTTGTCAGTGGAAATTAATTTTAGCTGGTTCAGACATAACACTACATTACCAGGATGATGAAGTGAAACAAGGGTGAACATTTCAGCAAGACAGAGATCCCAAACACAGCCCAGTTGGTTTCAGAGAAAGAAAATAAAGCTGCTAGAATGGCCCAGCCATGAAACCTGACTTGAATCCAATAAAAACCTGACTTGAATCCAATAGAAAATAAGAACTAAAGATCAGGGTTCATAGAAGAGGCCCACTGAACCTTCGAGATTGAGAGTTTCCTTGGGTGTGTTTGGGATCACCGTCTTGCAGAAATGTCGACCCTTGTTTCATCTTCATCATCCTGGTGTTGGGACTGAACCAGCTAATATTAATTTCCACTGACAAGTGCTAGGATTGCTTTCCATTTACTGATTTCAGCTGCATGGTGTCTTGGCGTTCTATGACTTTTTGCACCTCCCTTTCTTCATATGTTCTTCAATACTTTTTCCCTGTGTCATTCCATTTTACTGTATTACACGGAATTTAATTTCTGAACTTGTATGGTTTGATTACTTGGGTTGTTATCGACATCTGGTGAAAATTTCATGTCAACCGCATCTTTAGAAATATATTTACTGAGAAAAATGGTAACGTGTTCAGTGCTTAAAGTGGTAGTTCACTCAAATATTAAAATTCTATGTGTATCTGCTTACCCCCAGGGCATCCAAGATGAAGGTGGCTCGATTCTTCAGTAGAACACAAACAAAGATTTTTAACTTAAAGGTGCCATAGAATGCATTGAGAGAATATTTCAAATTGTTCTCTGATATGTACATAGAAGGTATGTAGCTTA
>JAUMHQ010000053.1:24019678-24030084 GCA_032361165.1 Enteromius paludinosus
CTGAAACTGTCATTTGGACCTTAACCGTTTGGGTCCCAATAGAATCCATTATATGGGGGAAAATCCTGGAATGTTTTTGTCAAAAACAATAACTTCTTTTCGACTGAAGAAAGAAAGACATGGACATCTTGGATGACACGGGGGTGAGTACATTATCAGCAAAAGTTTTTTTAAAAGTGAACTTCTCCTTTAAGTCTAGAGGAACGCGTACGCATACTCTTTGCAAAACCTCCACTCAAAACAAAAAGAGGAACCAATAGAATTGAGTAACGAAAAAAAATAGGTTACCATCTGACAAAGACAGTATCTTTAATAATAGCATCGCCCCAAGAATCCCATAATATAATAAACATTAAAAATGTATTTCTTGATTTTGAATAATGTTCCAGTCACATTCCCTGACTCTCCCCACTGTCTCCTCTCTCTTATGTCCAAATAAAAAAAAAAATGATAAAACAATAATAAACTAATAAACAACAACAGTAGGACTAAAACAACTATTTAGATGAATGATGTTGGTGCTGAGGTTATAATATAATATAGAAGTAGCAGCACACGTTGTGTTATGCTATATTATTTGATCCTGCAGGTGACGTCCATGGATGAATATGACACCGTCGACTTGGAACACGAGACGCTTGTGTTAGTGGTGACAAGTACGTTTGGCAATGGGGACCCTCCTGAAAACGGAGAGGTGAGTTATTAAAGCAGAAGCTTTGCTAGTGTTTCAATGAGCACATCAATCATTGTGTTTTGCTTTGAATCAAATTGTCAACACTTCACAACACAACAGAATGTTCTCATCATGATGATAAAGGACTTCACACAAATATACTGTACAATGGAGAACCTGCATTCTGCTGGCAGGTCCTGGATGAATTTGTAAATGAGAACATGCGTGGGAAGGGCCAGTAACTTCTCTCCTGTTTTTCTTTCTCCCCTTTTCCACTCTACAGAAATTTGGTGCGGCACTGATGGAGATGAGACATCCCACCACCAGCGTAGAGGACAGAAAGTGAGTGTGTGCGCGAGTGGAGACACAAGAGAGTGATTTTCTTCTCGTCCTCCCACCCATCTGCTTTCCCATAATTAATTTTTTTCAGTGTTTCAGTTCACACACCTACACAGAGTCTAACATATATGCAACAGGCACACACATTAACACGTAACATACCTTGCTTCTCTCTTCTGTACACTGGAACCGTTCACATAAACACAAACACACAACAAAACCCTCTCTCTTTCTGTCTCTCAGGACGTACAAGGTGCGCTTTAACAGCGTCTCTTCATATTCTGATACACGCAAATCCTCCAGCGACGAACCTGAATCCAAAGCCAACTTTGAAAGCACTGGACCACTCGCTAATGTCAGGTACTGTACTGCCTGTATTTGGAGAAAATAATCAGCTATGACAAACTAAGTAATTTAAATGTCCGGGTTATTTAAAAAGAAAGAAAGAAGAGTTTTGGCAATTAGAAAAAATTTTCGATTAATTATCCCACAATGAAAAAGGGTTTTCTATTAAAAAAAGCACATTTCCTGCCAGATTCTCATATTTAATATTTATACAATTTATTTTAATAAAATTAATTATATTTGCATATAATATTATATATTTTTTTAATTATTTAAGAAACAATTTATTTATTATGTGAATTTGTATTGCACTAGCTTTATATTGATAACTGATTTCAATGAAAGATAAAAATAAATAAATAAAAGTACATTATAGGAATGCAGGCAAAAAGAAAATTACTTAATGGTCCTAAAACAGACCTAAATTTCATTAGAATTAAATTTCTTGGTAACACTTTATAATATGGTTCACTAGTTAACAACATTAGTTAACATGAAGAATGAACAACAGCTCTACAGCAATTTATTAATCTTAGTTAATGTTAATTTAAGCATTTACTAATGCATTATTAAAATCATAAGTTGTGTTTGTTAACATTAGTTAATGTGCTGTGAACTAACATGAATAAACATATGAATAAATACATAATAATCACTGTAAAAATATTTCAAATTTATGGTCAGTCGCTGCCTTAATTTCTTAAGTATAAGTTAAATTACATTAAATTAAATTGCATTAAATTGACATAAAGTTGAACTTGAAATGTAAAAAGTTGAATTGTGTATTAAAATGCCATGCTTTACAGACCACAAATCAGGCCTACTTTTCTCAAAAGTAATTTCTTTATGCAAAATATATTTACTTGTTTTCTCTTTTGATATTCTTCTATATGTGTGTGTATTTCGTTTCTTCCGGTGTCTTTGTGCTCCCTCTGGCTTAAATTGAAGTCCATCAACGAATAACACAAAGAGCAAAAGAACAGAAAACAACCATCGAAAAGAAGTTTAGTTTGAAAGAAATTCCATCCTAAAGGAATCAAAAGAAATTTCACACTTTTTGCAAATCAGCTCTGACTTGTAAGCTTTGTGCGTATGCATACGCGCTTGCTTGCGTAACATCCTCTCTGGCCTTGAATTTCATCCTTATTTAGTTTTCATAGTTTCAGGATCAAAGCTCACAGCCCCTGGGCTGATGTCCACAACCGACCCACTCTTATAATACGCTCCGTTTTGTATATATACGCTACCTCAGTTTGTTTGTACTCGTGTGCTTAAAGTGTTTCTCCCATGCAGATTCTCTGTGTTTGGCCTTGGCTCTCGGGCATACCCACACTTCTGTGCGTTTGCCCACGCAGTGGACACGCTGTTTGAAGAGCTCGGTGGGGAACGAATCCTGCGCATGGGAGAGGGAGATGAACTCTGCGGCCAAGAGGAATCCTTCAGAACATGGGCCAAGAAGGTCTTCAAGGTACTGCCACAAGCAAGCAGTGGGCTACAGTCACTACTTTCAAATATTGTTTTTAATATGAACTACACTGCAGAAACTATTTGTTGTAGCCTTTTAAAATGAGGACTAAATTATATTAGATTTGTGAGACATACTTATATTTTGGGTTGTTCTTTACACAATGTTATATAACTGATGATTTGTAATTTTAGAATATACTGCCCAGATATTAATCGACTACTGTTATGATAATTGTTTTGGCTTTTTTTGGGCTCGATAATCACTGATTTAATATTTTAGTTTCCAAAAATATTTTAAAATATGGGTCAACTATTATATTAAAGGGCCATTTAGTTGGCAATATAATGTAGTCAGTTTTTTTTATTATTGAATTAATAATATTTTTACCTAAATAAATGTTTTTATTATTATTATAATTATGTTAATGTACACATCTTTAGATATTTAGTGAATACTTCTTGTACTGTACTTTTTAATTTTCTTTAATTTTATTTTATTTATTTATTTTTTTTAATTAGACTGTATATACTGCTTGTATACTATTTCTTGATTTCTTTATTGTTTTAATTACTGTGTGTGCATTTTATTTTATATTTATTTTATAAATTCTTATTTTTAATTCATTTATTTACAGTGTATATTTATTCCGTGGCATTTTACTGCTATCAAAAGATTAATCGCATCCAAAATAAAAGTTTTTGTTTACATAATATATATGTGTATTCTATGTATATTTATTATGTAGCTATATATAAATACACAAGCCTACATGTATATACTTCAGAAAAATATGTAATGGCTATATATTAAATGCATTTATATATCATTTAAAATACATGTACATATTTGCAATATATACTGTATGTGTGTGTGTTTATTTAAGCAAAATAAACAGTACACATACATTTATATAACATAATAACTTTTATTTTGGATGTGATTAAACACAATTAATCATTTGACAGGACTACTGCATTTAGAATTTTTTATTATATTTTAATTTAGACATTTTTAACCCTATATTAGCACAGAATATTTCTTATGATTTAGCATCATAAAATGTCAAGAATGAGTTTTTATCCTTTTTATCCCAGGCTGCATGTGACGTTTTCTGTGTTGGGGACGATGTTAATATTGAGAAAGCGAATGATTCCTTGATTAGCAACGATCGCAGCTGGAAGAAAAACAAGTTCCGGATGACATACACGGCGGAGGCACCGACTCTAACCCAAGGTACACTGCTGCTCTAGTACCTTCCATTCATCAAGAAATGAGTCATCGTTTCAGAAAACCAATAAGCTTTAATCAAATTAAATGATACTTAAAGTCTACCCTTGTGAATGGCCAAGCTTTTTTATCGCCTCAAAATTTATGACGCATTCCAATTGACTCTTGAAGGGACTGCCATTTTAGTGGCTCATTAGCTTGTCACGGTTGGTCTCAGCGCCGTGTTGTTAGCTTTACCCAGAAGATTGTAAACACTTCATTATTCAATTGTTGAAAGTGTAAACAATGCATTAAGGGCTTCCAAGCCTGATTTCCTATGTCACAGACTTTTTACCATAGCATCTAAAGTCCTCGAAATGATCACGCTTCATAGTGAGTTTTATAGCAACTCAAGTTGTAGGACCGCTAAATTGCCTTTTGATGTCTAATTTCTAATTTCACACAGCATGTTTTAACTGTTGATTGTTTTCTGTGTCCACCTCTCAGCGCTTTACAACATCCATAAAAAGAAAGTTTATGGGGCCAAATTTCTGCTAAGACAGAACCTACAAAGTGCCAGATCAAAGTATGTTTTTGCTAATATCCTGTCTAATAGATTTACATTTTCATTTAATTCTTTGACTTTGCATTTACTCTAAGTTCTGCCTTAAAAACATTTGTGACCAATTCACTTTCACAATTCAAAAAGATTTTTACAGAAATGTATGTTTATTTTACATCTAAAATTAGTATTAATTACAGAAAGCTAATTCTGAAGTTTTTTTAATCATTTGTATCTAGAGTTTTTATAATATTGCTTTTAAGTCTAAAAATGTCACACTTCATTCCAGCCTATCCTAGCAAAAATACCCAGTGTAGGCAAGTTTGATGTCTGTTGTAATCTCTTTAAGAATGACTGCAGGTGTTTCATATTAACATGTTTTCTTACTTCCTGTCTACCAGCCGATCGACTATATTTGTGCGCCTTGATGCCAACAACCACGAGAGCCTGAAATACTTGCCTGGTGACCATTTAGGAGTTTTTCCTGGCAACAATGAAGTTCTAGTTACAACTCTTATCGAGAAACTGGAGGACGCACCACCTGTCAATCAAATTGTGAAAGTGGAGTTCTTGGAAGAAAGAAACACAGCATTGGGTAACTATGAATTTTTTGTCATCACAATAATATGCAAATAACTAATCAAAATATAAAAAAATAATATGACATGAAAATATTATTACAAAATAAGCTTCATAGCACCTTAGAGGCTTAAATAGCTACTAATTTCTTGCAAATGTCAACAAATGAAAAGCAACTTTTCAAAATAAAAAGCATCTATTAACGCTTTGGCATCTTATGGAAAGTGACAGCATCTACGTAAATGTAATCTGAAACTGACAGAAAAAGAGTCAGAAGTATTTCATTCTTACAAGTCTGGCAGACCAATCAATCATGATTTTGTGAACACAGAGGAAAGCTGGATATGCCATTGTCTGCTGAACAGTGTGTTCATCAGGTATTTTGGTGTGCACGATGAGCCAAGGATCAGGGTCACCTGGTCCATAGTGCTGGTCATGTCACATTTACTGGAAAGTGAGTAAGCTTTCATTCACAAAAAACGACAATGGCAAGCTTCCCCTTGGATACTATATTAACCCTTGTGTTGTGTTCAGGTTCCTGTCACATTTGTGATGTTCGGGGATAAAAATGGCCCTGCCTCAAACAATTGCTTATAAGCAAAAGCTAATTTTGGATCAATCTTTTCTTTCTTTCATTAAGGACCTGTTTCGTGTTTCTATGTGCATTTGATTAATTGTAAGCCTCATTTATCTGAGAATATGTACCTCGTTTTTTGAATGAAAAAATAATTTTTTATGAATCATTTTCACAATATTAAAAAAATATATATAAAAATGTGCACTGTTTATCACCATAGTGTGTGTTAATAATTAATCAAGAAGTTTGCTTTTAAATGCTTTTATTTTGTACGAAATTGCAAAAAGTCACACTTGTGGTGTTCAAACAATTGCTTATAAATTGCTTATTTTTTTTACATTGCTAGGTTTTTATAATAAGCTGATCCTTGATAGTTCCCTGTCTGTCAGTCACTACGAGTTATGTCATGGTGATAGACTGGGGCCATTATGCGATCTGCTTAAGAGAAAACACTAATGAAAATTGGCAAGTGGTTAAACAATCCTGAGCCACTCCCCTTCACCCGGGAATAAAGAGGCGACAGGTGCAACTGCTCATCAGACTTTGTTTCGGAGCCGCAAATTTATGTCTGCTGCTTTGAAGTGCTGCAACGAAGAGGAAGCTGAAGCAGAAGTTGTTCTCTGTGGCATCGATGACACGTTCAGCGGTTTCCCTGTCAAGTGAATCCCCTGGGTGTTTCACAAAAGAGCAATTTCTGAACACGGCCGTTTTCAAGATGCCGTTTCGGCCATGTCCTTTCTGGACCTCTTGGGACCGCCAGCTGGTACTCTGGGAGATCTGAGGGTGACTCCGCTGGGTCCAGCCTCCTGATCCACTCACCCCTCCCACAGTAGCTGTCCTGTCAGGCTTCCTGGCAATTCGGTGGGGCAGTCCAAGGGCGGATGTTTAGTTTGGAGCGCCAAGGGAAGATCAGATGTCACTCGCTGCATCGGGGTTAGCCAAGGAGGAAGATGAGGTAGAGACGGACCATTTGGGTGCTGCGGCTACGGCTGAATCTGATCAGGATCTGTGCAAGGTCAGGGAGGATGAGGAACAGGTCTTGCTGGTTGCACCTTATTGGCCCATCCAGACCTAGTTTTTGGAACTCATGCTCCTCGCGACAGCCCCTCGCTGGTGCATACCTCTGAGGGAGGACCTCCTTTCTAAGGGGCTCGGCACCATATGACATCCACGTCCAGATCTATGGAACCTCCATATATGGCTCCTGGATGGGACAAGCTGTGGTAGACATGATCACTCAAGCTAGAGCTACCTCTACGAGGCAAGCTTATCCTTTGTCTGTTTGCAAGTTGTGGTTTCCTTTCTGCCGGAAAACTTGGAGCATAGGCTGTCGCCCTCCACCTTGAAAGTGTATGTGGCTGCAGCACATCATGATCCACAAGACGGCCTGATCTTTGGGAAAGCACAACCTTATTGTAAGGTTCCTGAGGGGTGCCAGGAGGTTGAATCCTTCTAGGACACCCATAGTGCCCTCCTTGGGACCTTTCTGTTGTCCTGGCTGGACTTCAGGGAGGTCCCTTTGAGCCGCTGGAGTCAATCGAGCTGAAGTTCTTGTCTGCTAAGACAGTGCTCCTGACAGTGCTCACGTCCATCAAGAGGTTCCCAAGGTACATGTCCAAGGTTCCCACCATGTTGTTTCACGATCAGGTGGTAAACCTGCAAGCACTGCCCCCGGAGGAGGCAGATCCAGCCTTGGCATTGCTGTGTCCCGTAAGAGCATTACGCATACATGTGGACTGCACCCAGAGCTTCAGAAGCTCTGAGCAGCTCTTTGTCTACCAGGGAGGCCAGCAGAAAGGGAAGGCTGACCCCAAGCAGAGGTTGGCCCACTGGATTGTGGATGCCATCACCTTGGGTCTGGTAAGGTCACCCCCTAGGGGTGAGAGCCCATTCCACTTGAAGCATGACCTCCTCTTTTGCTATGGCCCACGGTACCTCTTTGGCAGACATGTGCAGTGCCAGCGGGCTTGGCGACACCAAAAACTTCTGAGATATTACAATCTTCAAGTTGCCAGTTTCTTCCCATTTGTTGGATAACAGGTATTTGGCGGGAAGAACTGACCGGTGACACGCTTGCTGCGCCATTCCCCCTCACAGGGGATGCGAGCGCTTTTTACTCTTCCAGTACGTTCCTCAGGTGGCGAACCCTGGTAGAGCATCCTCAGCAGTCAGACTGGGCAGAGCAATTGACGCCAGGCTCAGTATCGTGTGCATGCCCGGGGTCCGGTCAGCCGGATGTCCATATAGTTGATTCCCTGTGGGTAATCCTATATGTGTATACTCCATGGTAAGTTTTCCCTTGGTAAACCAATGTCTTCCCTTGACCGAGTACTCTGTCCATCTCTACTGCCAGTCGTTCCTCTCCTTCCCTGGATAGGACCTGCCTCAGAGACAAGATCATATGTTGTACTGTCCCACTTCGGGTCAGTCCATACTAGGGTTCCACATGTCACCTCCCACTGGTAGGATGTGGTCTCCGTAGGGCCCTTTTCAGAAGGTCCGCTTCCCCATCGTCCTGCCAGACTGTACAACAGATACAAGAGGTTGCAGCCCCTCTTGCGCAAGGTTGAATTCCTTTCAGGAAGTAGAAAATTGCTTCTTCAGGAACAACACTCTGGTCCCTACGGGTATCAAAGTCAGCGAATCTAATCTGAGTCGATGGAAGGGTTACTACCTTGGCATAACATTTGTCTGACACGCACCGCTTGTCAACATTTGTAGTGCTACAAGCTTGTAATGGTTAATTTTTTGGTCTCGGTTACGTATGTAACCCTCGTTCCCTGATGGAGGGAATGGAGACCCCCTTGCCACAACCTTGAACCATCGCTGAGAGCTGGGATTCATTCTCGGCTCCTCAGCAAATCTGATGAGTGGTTGCATCTGTCACCTCTTTATACCCAGATGAAGGGGAGTGGCTCAGGATAGTTTAACCTCTTGCAAATTTTCATTTGGTGTTTTCTCTTTAGCAGAGCGAATCAAGGCTCAAAGCAAGACCCCAGTGTGTTGTCGTGACTTAACGTCATCGTTCCCTCCATCAGGGAACGAGGGTTACATACGTAACCGAGATTTTATCAGTGCATTCTACATGTACGCATTCATTGCAACAATTGCATACTGAATTCAAATTATTATTATTGCAAAACACACCATTTAAAAATGCAGGATTTATCTGATTTGGCTTCATTATGATCTATGACAGAGATATTTAGATTAAATAGAAAATTTTGGCATCCAGAGCTTTACCCCTGCAGGAAGAGATTTTGATGCTGTCATGCTATTGTTTGATTTCATTACAATTCTGACTCAATCAAAAACATTTTTGATGCTAAATGATGTGCTTTCAATCAGGGTTTCGTCTCTTGTGCGTGAGGCGCTGTTCCATTTTCCCATTTGAGCCATTTCATTTAGTTTGTTCTCTTTTGTTGAGGTTTTTTATCATCATATAAGGACATATATCTTGCATCTGTAGACATAAAACTGTTCCACAGTTTTCTTGCATTGAAACAGTTTTTTCATTTTGTTTTCATACTGTCAGTACTACAAGGGCTGAGTACAAACATGGATAAAGCAAACGTTTTCACAAATATTTTTCATGGCAATTTTTTGCTGGTGGTTCTGAAGGATGCCCCCTTTTTTTTTTAAGTGCCCCTATTATGCAATTTTAAAGGTGGCTAATATTGCTTTATGAGTCTCTTAAAACAGGTTTACATGTATGTAAGGTCAAAAAACACGAAAAACTTTTTCTCCAAAAATAGATTTCATTTTACCCCATTTCCAAATGATTCGTGAATGACTCGTGTTGAGCATTTCGAAAATCTATCTGTCTAAACCACTCCTTTCCGTGAGCCCTCACTGCTGTGATTGGTCAGATGACGCAGTCCTTTATGATTGGCGTACCACTACAGCGGTCCACAGAGCTTGTACCATAACTATACTTTCTGACATTAGTAGAAGTGCTTTCTGAGAGAAAACTACCGTGGAAAGTGCATCACTCACAATGACTGCATCAGTCACAATGTTTAGACTACATTAGGCCCACAGCTGAACAACAGAACTACAGAAAAGTAAGTTAGCTGGTTACCAAGACATGTGCAGGGTTTAGGGATGTTCATTTCGGTTATTTCTAGTAAACTGATAACCGACGCTCGTTCAATAACCAACAACATTATTTTAGAAAGGATAAGCGCCTGTGACCCGTGAAAAAAGTAATATTTGTTTTCTGCGGATTCATTGTACATGCGCAAAAGCTATTTAAAAACTATCATTATAAATGATAAATAGACCTATACGAGAAACATATAGCTATTTTACCTAAATAATAAATCAAGAAAATTAAAGAAAGTTCATTCTGCATGAACGTGCAATGGGAGTCAAGCCCATGTTCCTTACCAGTAACCATAGCAACAGTGGCCCTATTCATATCAAAGATGGCAACGTCCATAAAACTAAAAGTCTTATCACTTTCTGACATGACAGGAATCCAGTCAAACCTTTCATCAAACCTTAACCGACAGCAACTTATAGATTTGGGCAGAGAGTGAAGTAGGGCTGTCCCCGAATAGTCGAAGATTCGATGCATTGATATGCGGAGCCTGATTCGACCACCGATCTCACAGTCGAATCTTCGCGGGTGAAACGAGCATCATACCATTTTGGC
>JAUMHQ010000053.1:24045980-24063001 GCA_032361165.1 Enteromius paludinosus
TCTACACCTTCATTTGAGTCCAGCTGTGTTTGATTATTCTGATTGGACTTGATTAGGAAAGCCACACACCTGTCTATATAAGAGCGTACAGCTCACAATGCATGTCAGAGCAAATGAGAATCATGAGGTCAAAGGAACTGCCTGAAAAGTTCACACATTATTATGTTTCCATCTTTGTTGCTACAGTTGTGGTAGGGTTTTTTTCTGTACTAAAGAAAGGGGTGTCCCAATACCTTCGTCCATATAGTGTATGTACAAGTCATTGGTGTTTTTGATGAGTTTTTGGTTCAGGGTCTGTATTTAAATTCACACCAGAGGTGTGCAGCTAGCATTATGACTTTTAAACCTTGTCTGATACACAATGGCATTGTCATTGTGACAAAATGATAAAACAGGGGCGAGCGGATCCAAGTGAAGGCTTTTATTAAATTCCAGATCGAGACTGGAAGAGTCAAACCAACAGCGAACAGGTATGGCAGAGGTAAACACAAAGATTATCTGATTGGCAGAGCAGGGGTCAGGTGAATAACAAACAGAATCCAGCTGGCAAAGACAAAAGCAATAATCACAGAAGGCAGGGTCAAGCCCTGAAACCTGACAGATCTAGAGATGATCCGTATGAAGAATTGGGCCAAAATCCCTCCTGTAGTGTGTGCAAACCTGGTGAAGAACTACAAGAACCATTTGACCTCTGAAATTGTTAACAAAATCGTCTGTACAAATTATTTTTTTTTGGACTCGAGTGATCAAATATTTATTTGACACAGTAATTGTAAAAAAAAAAAATCATACAATGTGATTTCCAGATTTTTCTTTTTAGATTCTGTCTCTCACAGTGGAAATACACCTATGCTGAAAATTGTAGACCCCTCCATGATTTCTAAGAGAACTTGCAAAATCACAAGGTGACCAAATACTTATTAATATCACTGTATATATGTATTTATATATGAGACTAAAAATGTAAAGTAAAACTGCTCGTTCTTTTGTTTTCTGTTCAGTGTGCAGAAAGATAAGTGTACTTAACATCTATCCAGTTAAAGACAAAGGTGCACATACGGCAATGGAAAAGTTTATGATGAAAAATGTAAAAAAAAAAAAAACTTTATAGAGGTCATTGAAAAGTACCCATCTCCAACTAACTCCTTTATCTGCCAATTTTTAATCACAAGCCATAAATCTGACAGAGCTGCAAAGAAAAGTTGTTTGGTCTGAAGATGAAGCAGTTGTGGGCAGGATGTGACAACCTAAAGAAACTGAATACAAACTTTGTGGGCACACTTTCCTGTGTCAGGACTGGCCCCGCCAATTTCATCAAAGTTATGTCTGATGCTGTTCTGTGATGATGCAACTGCGTTATCGTCATACAGATTGAGGATTCAGATATTTGTTGGTGAACCTCGAGAGCTTACTCAAAAGTGTTCCTATATGCAGAAAGGAACAGGTTATTTCGATTACTCAAATGTTTTCCTGCATACGGAGGAAGGACAACAACCCAGTAACACATTTTCCACTTAGTAATATCAGAATATTGGGGGAATTATAGCTCTTTTTACGTTTTTCTCATATAATTCTGCAAGTCTGTCTTGTATTTTCTGATTATATACAATATCTGTGGGAAAAATAACTGTACCAGTAATATGCGTATGAATCTGTAATCGACACCAGGTCTTCTAAGATGTAGTTGAGTTTTAGTTTCTTCATCAGAACAGATTTAGAGAAATTTAGCATTGCATCTCCTGCTCAACTATGAATCCTCTGCAGTGAATGGGTGCCGTCATAATGAGTCCAAACAGCTTCTAAAAACATAAGAAACAAAACATTTTTTTAAAGATTCATACCGTGTTAGTAGAATTCAGAATTCAAAGTCTAATATAGCATTGTTTGCACCTTTCACCTGTGTGTGTTTGGTTAAAATAATAAACCATTTAAAAGTCTATTTTTAGGTTAATAAGTATAACCGATTGCAGACAAAGCAGAATCCCAATAAAAGAAAGAATAAAATGTATTCTAAAACATGAATATAAACATATTTCATTGCCCATATTTTAATTGAAAATATATCACAATAGCAACAAAATTAATTCAAATTGAACGATTTCTCTGATTTGAATGAAAAGAAAAAAATTCTGGAATGTATGTATAATGCATGGAAATATTGAATAATAACAGTTAAAATAAGTATCGAATAAAAGATCTCAGAATTAGATCAATTAACCTTAAAAATGTTGTAACTGACGAAATCAAAGAGTTGTTGATATTCAGATCAAATGACAATATTAAAAAGTGTTGAGGTGAGACTTTGTGCCATCTATGGCAAAAAGAAAAAAAAAAAGTGGGGGTTCACCTTGAGTTCATATTTGCAAAGTCATTGCACAAATGTCTCATAAAAGAGAAGTTAGTTAGTGAGAAAGGTCTGATATCAGCCGCTATCTTTGATGTTTTCAGATGACTTCATGTGTGGCTGGACAGTCAAAATACTTCTCGCCACCATAGCATATAGAGAAACCAATTTGGCAGAGGTGAAATAAAAACGGGGAAAAACGTTTCCTTTGAATCTTAAATGTGGGATGGAAAAGTCAATTAGCTTCAAACAATTAAATCAGATAAGAATGGATATCACACTGAAGATCTGCGTGTAAAGTTACCTCGATTACTTTCCATTTTCTTATGGAACACAGAAAAAGGAAGTGGTCAAAAATACATCGTAAAGCATTTGCTCGCCGCGTTATTGATTTTCCCTCGCAAAATCATGACGTGCAATTTCAAATAGATTGAGGAATCCGAAGTGGGTCAAATACATTTGTGCAAATAAATTTTTTTTTTTCCTTTTCCAGTTGCAATAATTTGCAGGCTATACGTTTAGTAGCTTGTGTAGACGGTTTGTATAGACATAAAACTTACGTTTTAGATTAGATTCAACTTTATTGTCATTACACATGTACAAGTACAAGGCAACGAAATGCAGGATATAGGTATAAGTTATAAGTGCGCTTATAGCAGATATGTACAAGCAGAAACTGGATAATATTTACAGATGGATGCACAGTGATATGGACATAATATACAGTTTGTATTAACTATAATCATGAATATGCATTTACTATATCACGGTTTGTATAAAAATACAAATGTATAATCATACATTTACAAGTGTACATGTGGGTAACGTTATGTACAGTGTAGTGCAATGATTATGTGCAATATTAAATGTGCAAAATTTGTGCGCATGCGTACTTTTGTGGCCGGTAGACATCCCAACAGAATCAACAAGTCCTTCTGGAATAGTTTATTTTTGATAAGCAGAATATGTTTGCTGCGTACATCAGATGGATTTATTAAATATGCCAAGTCATCAGGAGGTGCTATAAGCAGGAGAAAGCAGCTCTGAGCTTAAAAACGCTGCCTTATGCAGGATGAAATGAAAATGACATTTTCTTCAGATATACAGTGATATAAAAACAACCACGCCTCGTTTTTATTTTTAAACGCGGATTGCGTGCTCATGTAAACGAAATTTTTGATTTCGTTGCAGGTCGCCACAGTAAATATATATATATATGGGAGACACATCCCACAGAATAAAAACCCGAGGCCAACTTCATTAAACACCACTAGCTGCATTTGTAGCTGGCGACACAACAAAGACTGATACACAAACACAGACCGGAAACTTGCGCGTGCGCCAGAGTGCCGTAGTCGATATAGTGCCGTATTTGGAAGCACGTTTTTTATTTTTTATTTATGCCAAGATCAAAGTACAATAAGAATAATTTTACATACAAAGAGGCGATATTATATGCAAAGCACCTTTGGTATACAGAAAAAAAATTAATTAAATAAATAAAGTAAAAAGAAAAAATAATAATAATAAAACAAAACAGAGCAGAAGCTCTAAAATAAATAAAAAAGATGAAATATATTGACTGTTTTGAGAGCTTTAAGATTTAAGTTTTTTGAGAGCTTTAAGGATTTTGCCGAGAGAATTTACTTCGATGAATATGCAATTTCGCTAGAAATAATAGTAAATTAATAAAAAACAACAACATTGTATATCAAAGAAGGCAAACAGTACATCTGTAAACAGCAGAGAGAAACCCTGGAGCACATTGTGACATTGGTATTTGGAAGCACGTGTGCTGGTTCAAGTTGGTCCTGATGACCTACACATCCTAAAACTGCTTCCTCCTGAGGACTGAGAAACGCCATCCCAAACCGGACTGGCCAATCATCAAAGCTCTCTCCTTGAATATCAGTTGATATAAAGATGATGTTCTCTTTGCTTGACACACAGATGTGAGACTCCTGAAGTGCTGTAATGTAGGCACAATACTGCATTTTAAGTTGCCTTCTACAGTGTTATTGTTTGCAATGCAGCTGTTGGTGAACATTTTACCTTTATATACACGCAAATTATAATATTTGAAATTATAATCTAGAAAAAGAGGAACTGGAAAGGCAATTTTTTTTTGTCGTCCAATGCAACTGTTAAGTTTAGATATTCCAAAAGATTACACGCAGCAAATACTTTCCGAGAAAACAACACATTTGTGACATGAAGTTGTGCTTGGATTCACAGAGAGTTGGCGGGTGAATAGCAAATGCAGACAGATTGCATAAGCATGTCAGCCTAGTAGTAGATTAATTACAGTGTATGTTTGTCACTGGGCTGCTCGCCTCAGTGTGTGGTTTGAGTTTGTTAAACACTAGGCCACAATACCTAGAAAGCAAAACATCCCCCCGTGTGTATCCTACTGTACTAAAAGTCTCATCTGAGCAGCATGGTTGGGAATCTCCTCCAACATGCAACTTTGAGTAGAAAATGACTTATGAGGAATAAAATACATACTGTTTCTCCCACTATATTCCGAGGAACTAATTCACTTGTGACATCACATCTAGGTTATGACAAATGCAGTTGCAAAAATTCAACAGAAAGCGAATAATGTCTTTATGTCTTTATGAATGTGCCCTAATGCATGGGCTGATAAAACTGACACAGCCTACTTTGCACCACATTACATTCACATTCAAGACAACTGAACACTTGGCTTGTCATTATCTCTCAACTGAAAGTAAAAATCAGGGCTTTCACAGAATTGAATCACATATCACATGATCAGAACATCACATGTGATTATGAGAACAGGCATCCTGAGCACTTCAGATGTACCTATAGCCTGTTGCATGCGTGTATCACATGTTCGTTCAAACTCAGAGAAACATCCCATCGTGATATCTCACCATCCGCAAAGAAGATAAGCAGTTTTTTTTTACGTCTTTAATTGAAAGTGTACGATAACATCCAAACTATTTCCTTTTCTTATGACTAAGCACTCATAGGCGTATATAAAAGACTGACAGATGACAGATTTGAGCACGAAAACGTATCAAGCTCTGAAGAGTCACTCTAGCACGCAGAGTAAAAAAATTAACAGCACTGTGAATTTTCACCATGGAGCTAAAAGCAGGTAAGAGAAATCTGTCATTTTTGGTAAGAGCTAGTTTAGCTTCCACTGTGTCTGCTGTACACAGCATTTTGTAACAATGTACTTTTCTTTTTAGGACTTCTGACTTGCTGGGTTTTAATGATGATTCAGGCGATGACATGCAGACCGACAGAAAAGCATAGTTGTCATTTTGTTAATCGTGTCAAATTAACAAAGACCTTACTGAAAAATCTATGGGGTGAATTGGTAAGTATCCACCTGTTTCTGTATTTGGTGAAAAAGAGATGGCATCAAAATGTGCGCTCAATTAGTTATTGGCTGTATAAAATCATTTGAAAGATCTTTTACAAGAAAATATTATTTTAGTCTTTCTACTTTACCATTTTCCATTTAATGAAATGCATTACTTGCCTTTTGCTTTGTGAAATTTACACCAATAATACACGATCTGAAACATTGACAGCGGCACCATAAAGCATCTGGACACTCTGTCTGACTAAGAATGAAAGTCACTTTTTAACAGGGAACATTGTTTAAATTGCCGATTCATATTTAGATGTCTAACGCAGTGACTTGGTGCCCAAATGTTAATGTTTTAGATCGTGTATTATTGGTGTGTTTTAAACTGAATAAATGAAATGTTCAATTTTGAAGTTGACGGATGACAGAAATCTTATTGAGATTTTTACAGTGTATTATGATCATGAGAATTATGGCATGCACTTAAATAGTCTGTCACAATCATTTGGTTTAAATATTTAAGTGACAGGCATTTATTTCTATAAGCATGCTTTTAATATTGTGCTTTTACATTTAAGCTGTGATGATGATGATGATGAACACCGACATGCTGTATCATTAAATTAAAGTTTAGCCAGATTTAATTTAGGCTTTTAGAGTGAGAGAATCATAACATAAGAGCTGTAATCATGTTTAATAATAATTCTAATGAGTATATTAGAAATAAAATATATTTTATTGTGTGAGTATCGTATCTTGAGATTAGTATAGTGCATCTAGTGTACTTCTAGCTGTCAGTAGGTAATAATTATTTCTCGATCATTACATTGCGTGGCATTTCATTTAAAACTTTGCAAATGATCATTAAAAGGCTTGTCTTTTAATATGTGAACCATCTCTTTCTCGTTCTCTTCAGAAGTTAAATGACAGCAAAGCTATTTTGCCATGGTCGGACATCCCAGAACTTCAACTGAAAAATGTTTCCGGTGAAGAGAAAATGAAGAAAGCTCAGTGTGGACTTGGCTTTATGCAGAAGGCTCTTCTGCTGATAGCCGAACACCAACGTGATCTACATGGTGAAACGCACACTGAAAAAATAGATAATTTAAAGCTAAATTTAAAGCTTACCGAGGCCCGTGTTGCAGATGTGATAGGTAATTGCTCAAACGAAACAAAGCCTATCTTCCAGTCTAATGAAACATATCTTAGAAAAATGTGGGGCTTCACGTTTTTTAATAACTCTCTAGAATTTCTGGATGAGCTGATAAATATCCATGATCATACCTCAAGCAAACACCACAAACATGCTTGACACCGCAGAAATAATGCATTTCATTTACAGCTAGTTCTAATTTATGTTTGTCCCTTGCTTTTAAAGCAGTTATGTAGTATTAGGTTTTGGAAGATGTGCTCATGTTTTCCAACTATTTAAAAAAAATATTTATTTGTATTATATATATATTTATATTTTATATGATATGTTTTACACTGCCATTTTGAGAAAAAATATTTATATTATATTCATAATATTATTGTCTTCATCAATGTTGTTCTGGATTGTAATTTATTGCAATGTATGTTATTTATAAATATTTTTGATACATATTTGGCCTTTATTTATTTTATTAATTTTATTATGTTATTATTTAATTTAATACATTCTGTTTTTAAGATAAAAATAATATTTATTTTAATGTTACTTTATTTGTATTGTTTTGCGTCATAATTTAATTCAATAAATATTATATAATTTAGCACATTTCATTACTTTGTTTTTTGAGTAAAAATATTGATACTCTATTTAAGATGAAAATATTTATTTACCTTTTACTTCATTTGTATTGTTTTGCATGATCATTTTTATACAACAACGTATTTATGTCATTGTGCTCTTCGTATATTTTATTTTGATTACAAATCTTGTCTTACTTCATATTATTTTGAACCATAATACATCAATAAAATTAATTTAAAATAATGTATATTTGAATACAATACCATTTATTTAAATAGCATATTTTGTGCTTTTCAGTATTTTTCAGTAATTTGAATTTGCCACCATATTCAACATTACAAATAATATATATATATAATATTATGTTACTTCAGATGTATTTTTTTGCATTGTAATTTAATTTAAAAAAATTGCTTTTTTATATATGTTTTATTTTGTTGCACTATGAGAATATTGGTTACCTCAAATATTTTGTATCGTAATATATAAAGTTATTTATAATAATTAATAATTTAATGCAATAAAAAAAATCATATAGCATTTTTGCTATTGCAGTGTACATGCAGTAAACAAATACTTCCACCTTTAACATTACACATAGTATTTTATTACTAATTCTACAAGCCTTGTGTAAAATTCTAAGAATGTTAATCGTACAAGGAAGCAGGTGGTTGACTCCATCTTATTGCTAAGTCTGTGGTGTAATACTATAGTCTCCAGTGACCGTCATTAATCAAACTGTCATATGTGGCCATGAAAAAGCTTGTTAATTTTCTAATTTCGATGCAGATTTTTTTCTTTTGGAATGATCAGGATGATTAATTGGTTAACAGTAGGTATGTATTCCCAAGTGGCTTCTTTATTTTGGCTGTTGGCAGTTTGTGAAAACTATGTTTACTGAACAGTACACCGTTGTTTAAAGGTACATTTACACTCATGATTTATTGACATTAATGTCTTTTTTGGAAAGGGTAGAAGAAACGTTGTTCACACTTATTCTTTTTCTGAAAGAAATTCAGCAGGCATCGGCTCATCTAGAGAAATTAAAAGAAATTAAGTATAATGCCAAATATGGCAGCATTCATTCCAGTGTAACGTAAGCTAAATTGTGATGCATTTCCTTATTACGGTGTTCATATTTTAAGATGCGCCAACAAAGATCCCTCTGCCTTATGGGTCATCACTTAAATTGGAACTGAAACTTGACAGTTATACGTGACCATTTAAATGTTCAAGTAGTGAATTCATACCTTCACTTTAACCTCAAATTAGGCCAAGTATATGAATTACATACAAGAGAGCACAAATGTCTTTAAGCCTATGTAAAATTATTATTATTATTTCTTTTGTAAATATATATATGTATACACACACACACCTGTAAAAAGTTTTTCTACAAATGCATGTGAATTATAAGCACTTGGATTAATATTTAATATTGTAATATTTCGATAACTGTTTTGGAAAACAAGGCAAGATGTAGAAAAAAGTGTAATACATTACCTTCATGAATTTAGCTTAATGAATTTCAGACTTTCTGCTTCCATTTAAGATGCTTTAAGGCCTTAATGAGTGTAAGAGCAACTTTTTAAGACCCATGATGCATGTATCTATTATTCCACAAATGACCTTGTTTTCAATCCAGAACACTCTGTATAATAAGAGAAGTCTGGAATAACAGAAACATCCCCACTTCTAAAGCTACAGAAAATCACATTTAATTTATTAAATTAACATATAGTAGTGGACCTGCAGGTCGTGCACATGAATCTGAGCTCACAGACACTGGGTGTGAGGTGCTTTCCATGCGTTTCCATGAGTGTTTTTAGCATGAAGCAACACAATGACTCTTCTGGAAACCCTCCCAAATACAAAATTAGCCATGTTACAAAAAAAGTGGCCTAATCTTAGCATGAAAAGCAGAAAAAACAAATGGGCGGATGTTCGTCACTGATGAGGTAAAAACGGATACTATGCACTTATGCAGCGTGAAGTCTCATTCAAGTCTTTATGATTGTGCACTCAGATTGCTGTTCATTTATTGATCCATCGGGGGCCCCTGAGAAGACCTGCAAGAAATGTCCTTCATTATTTGAAGCAAACAGAGTCATATAGGCAGCAGTTCTGGAGGACTCTCGCCGTAGCAGAACTTCGCCTTTGGGTTCCTGTAGGTGTTTTCATGTTGGACGCTCTGAAACAAGACAACATGACATGGTGAATACCTTTGATTGAAAGGAATGGTCTTTAAGGGTTAGTTCATCCCAAAATAAAAATGCTGGAGCATCAGATAGCTCTCCGATCTAATTCCGAAGATGAGCTTTTTATGTGATTTGAAACACCACAAACAAGCTCAAGCCGAAGCATTCAGAGCGTATGACGCTCACCTGAGAGGAAGTTCGACATTTGGCAAGACACAACTCGAAATGATCTTCCACGGCGGTGAAGAGGTTCTGGAACCCTTCTGCTGCTCGGTTTAGAAAGCGCTCCAAAAGAGGTTGCTGGTGGGAAGATAGCGGGAGAAAGAGACATAGTTTATGTCAGAAGGGAGTTTCCAATCAAAGTGGCCTAATTTTGTTTTCCAGTTAGGTGACACACTTTTTTTTTGTTATTGTTGTTGTTGTCGTCAGATTCGTGTCATCAACATTACATTTACATAATTTCAGCTGCAGTTGCTTGTTCACATTCACTTGCATCAAGTAAATAGGACTGCCAATAGCTACTTAATAGTGAGAAGTGGTCCCGAAACTATAGCGTTACTAAGTGTTATAAAATTATAATGAGGAGCAAATGAATCTTTTCTCCATAATACGTTGCAACACATTTCTGCTACTGTGCACACTAAACGGAAAATACAAACCCACAATGAGTCGCAAAATTTTTGAAGTGTTTTTTTTACAGAATGACATTGCAAATGACCTAGTGACCCGTGCTGCTTGTAGAGGATGGAAAAAAATGGTAATTCCATTTTCACAGGAACACACACATATATATGTATATGTATACATATATATATATATATATAAATAATTATAAAATGTGTTCTTGTCTTATAACAACTTATTTTTTTTTTATCCACTTCAAATGTTGAATACTGTGTTTGTGTGTATATATATATATATATATATAATAATTTTTTTTTTTTACATTTTTATATGTTGCTACTTTTTCCCACATCAATCTACTCTCCATAAACCATAATTTTACTGCAAAAAATGGGTTTTTAACATCTTTGCAAATTTATTTAAAAATAAAAAACAATGATTCCATTGCATAAGTATTCATACCCTTAACTAAATATTTAGCTGAAGCTTTATTGCTCATAAAAAAATTGTCAGTTATCTTCCACTCTTCTCTTCACATCTCAAGCTCTGTCAGGTTGGATGAGGGCAGATGCACATGTTTAGGTTTCTCCAGAAATATTTGATTGGGTTCAAACCCAGGCTGTGTCTGGGCCACTCAAGGACATTTACAGAGCTGTCTATAAGCCACTCTTGTTGTGTGTTTACGGTCATTGTCCTGTTGGAAGATGAACCTTCTGCTCAATCTGAGTTTCTGAATGCTCTGGGTTTTCTTTAAAGCTATCTCTATATTTTGCTTCTACTTTGATGGGTCCCTCAGTCCCTGCTGCTGCTGAAAAACTTAAACTATAGAAATGTTTTACTAACTAATTTGGATTTTCTGTGATTGACAGACAGTTTAAAAGAAACTCAAACATTATTTTACATTAATAACAACAACATAATGATATGTTGTTTGAAGTACCTTATCTGGTTGGAGGCAGCAGGAAACGCAGTACTCATAGACACTACAGCAGCCATTGGCCAGACAGCTTTTACAGACATACTGGCTTGAGCTGGGAGCATTCACATTACAACATCCATTCACCAGTAAATCATTCCTCTCGCACACATACCCTGAAGAAAAAAAGAAAAGTGAACATCGGTTACATATGAATACACAAAATCTCACAGACCTGTTAACAGTTAAGCATTGTTTGGTTAGTAATTGTAAGTCAATTTTGAGATTTCAGACTACTTTGTTACTTAACTTGTCTTTTGTTATTGTAGAAAGAAAACAGCTTTAACTAGTTCATCCCCCATCACTTACCCAGTTCATCCGTGAGAAGGCTCTTTCCCTGAATGGAGTTCCTGCACTGAGAGATCTGCCTGCTGCTGTTGCCCAGAATGAACTTGACCTTCCACTGAATGTGATGATCCGAGTCCCTCACCTCCAGGAGGGTCCGATCACGGATGGTTCTCTCCTCCTGTACACAATACCTCACATCATTCCTTTGCCATTATATGGTGGTTCATTACCTCTCAGGAGTGGTGTTGAGCAGAGCAAGAAACCATTGTAGGTCAAGCTAGTTAGGAAGACTGGTGAGAACAAATCATGCACAGTATAGAACCACTTCGGTATTCACTAGTTTTTTTATTGGTATCATCAGTCCAATTCAAACAATATTGGATGTCATGTGAGGGAATATAGCACTTTTTTTTAACAGTTAAATTATGGTTTCATACTGGGTGTGTAATTGAGATTAAATATTTAACGGTCAAAAATTTGTAATCATTAACATATTAAAATATTTTTGAAAGACGTCTCTTATGCTCACCAAAACTGCATTTATTTGATCAAAAATACAATAAAGCGGTACTATTTTGGAATATTATGATTTAAAATAGCTCTTTTCTTTTTGACTATATTGTAAAATGCAATTTATTTCCTGTAATGGAAAAGATAAATTTTCAGCATCATTACTCCAGTCTTCAGTGTTGGATAGAAATCATTCTAATATGCTGATTTGCTGTTGAATAAAGATTTATTATAATTATTATTATTATTAGCAGTACTGAACTATTGTTTTACTTGCTGCTTATGGAAAAAAATATTTAAAGACATTTATAACGTTACAAAAGATTGCAAATAAATGCTGCTTTCCCAAACCTTCAATTCATCAAATAATCCTGAAAAATGGAAATTCCCAAAAATGGATGGATGCATAGATAAGAATCCAAGAATCCAAACTGTTTAATAATAAGATTTTTTTTTTTATAATTTATGATCAATACCAACTATGGAGCAAATTAGCATATTCAAGGATCATGTGACACTGAAGACTAGAGTAATGATGCTTAAAATTCAGCTGTACATCACAGGAATAAATTGCACTGTAAAATATATTGGAATATAAATTGGAATTGTATTTTACAATTTTTGCATTGAATAAATGGGGCATTGGCGAGCAAACCGACCGAATCTTAGTCCCTCCCTAGTGGGGACACAGCAGCATCAGCAGCATCACTACAAACCTGTTTGAGGGTGCTGGTGAGAAAGTAGATGAGTGACAATCCAAACACGACCCCCAGAACCCAACGCTTGCGTAAGAGCCGGCGGAACACCATGGAGGCGTTCTTTTGGATGTGCACCAGGTCCAGGTAGATGCGATGGAGCTAGATAAACCGCACTGGTGATCTCAGACAGAGAGATCCAGCTGATTCAACTAACACAGCATCTCTTGCATCACCAACACTCACTGTCGCTTGCAGCGATCGGCTGAAGAATACGTGTTTTATGACACCGTTATTCGACACAGGCCGCAAATAGAGATCGATTGCCGTCGCTAATTGTCAAACAGTGAGTTTTATAAACATTTAACCCATTTTATGCATGAAATGCTCAGAATTAAGATTATATATCGATATACTGGCAGATAGAGCTGCAAAAACGATGTTATCGACTCGATTAAAACTCGCGCGGCCTCAATCTAATTAATCGATTCTAATATTCGCGACCACGCGTATACTCTGAGATTATCGGCGAGATATTAAACTGTTCAAATAATAAGTGTTGCAGAAATCAAGCTGCTCAACAACAGCTCTCTCCATGCGGAAATGCGGAGCAACGACGCGTCGTGATTGGCTGGCCACCTTGTGTACTTCCGGAAACATGGATTCACATCCGCTCGACAGCCTCTGTCATTCAGTGATGCTTTGACATTTCTGAGGTCTGTGCTGAACAATATCGGGAAGAAAAAAAGCGGTTAAAGATTAGTTTGCGCGTGTCTGTTGTAAGCTACGATGAAGGTAAGCTAACTGTGCTCGTTTATAAGACATAGATGGACGTTCAAATAAAAACAAACAACAACACAATTCAACATTCAAAGGCTCATGTTCATTCATTCATGACTTGTTCCAAGAATGTAAGAAATAGTATATTGTATATCTGTCTCTCTATCCTGTTACAAACATGTATCATGGTAAATATAACGTTAGACTAAAATCTAGTCATTTTCTATCTATCTATCTATCTATCTATCTATCTATCTATCTATCTGTCTGTCTGTCTGTCTGTCTGTCTCTGTCTTTACAGCCCACTTGCAATCATACATGATACATGATTTATCTTTCTTACACCCACTGATGAAGCTTCTGTCATCATTTACTCTCTTGTGCCTTGTGAAATACCTAATGCTAATAGACTTACTTTCCTATGTGGGACAGAATAGTAGTTACTCATAGTTGTATGTCTAAGCTGCTCTTTTCCATTAAGTGTAAGAGAAAGGTGAGATTGACTGTCAAGCAAGATTTTCAGCGAATAATACATTTTCAGCCTGTTCATCACACAAGGGGCATCATGAAGCTTCAGAAGACTAAGAATACACCCACAAAGCAGCATTGAGCACTACTTTTTTATAGCGTTCATGGGGTGCGAAAGCCTGTTGTCACTGTTTTATTGCATGGAAGAAAGCAGCTCATTATAGTGGCTGGTAAACTTCTCTTTTTGTGTTCCACAGAAGTGATGAAGTCTCTTACATACATATGTCTCTTCTGCAATTTTAGAATCTAAACCTTTTTTTTATTGCGTAATTCCATACAATGTCATTTTACACAATTCATTTATTTGTTTTGTTTTATGTGTATAGGCTTGATAGGCTGTTTTTTTTTTCACAGCATTTTTCATAAATCTCTGTTTCAGTTTTGGAGCTCCTGGTGATAAAGTGGGTGCCATGCAGCGACGCCACAGCAGCAACACAGAGGGCATGCCGCCAGAAAGGTTTGACAAATAATAAGCACAAAATCAGCATATTAGACTGATTTCTGTATCACGTGACACTGACGTTTTAAAATATTGGCAAATAGAATAATATTTCACAACACTACTGTTACTGAACATTGGAATCAAGTAAAGCAGCTTTGCTGAGTATAAAAGGCTTATTGCAGAATATCAGACCGGTGCTTCAGGCCTTGCCGTGTCAATGCAGTCTGCTTTCTTGTCTTTTTGCAGGAACAGGAGTCAGACTCTCGGTTCTGAGAGCAGTCTTGATGAGGGAGGAGTGTTTGACTGTCTGAAGCCAGACTCTCCTACGTCGTCCCAGCAGCTGTTTTCTGGTCTGGTGGGCGTTTCTGCTGGGAACGTGTCCTCCGCTCCCTTCCAGGCTGCAGGGTTGGTTCTGGGTTCTCCACCAGACGTCTTCATCCAGATGGCGTCCTCCTCATCGAGGGACGAAGCCTCCCACCGGACCGAGAACCCACCATATCTCCCTCGCCCTCCTCAGCACCATCATCATCACCACCATCATCATCACCACTCCGGCCAGCACCGCTCTTCTCTCCTGCATGCGGCCACCTCTGCTGAGAGACACGGGAGCAGAGATGATGGAGGTGAGAGCTTCCGTGTTTACAAATCCAGTGACCCCACGATCAAATATAGTATAATACAGTTCAACTACCGTACTGTTTTAGCTTGAACCGACCTTTTAATATTTTAAAATAAGTCTTTTATGGTTTTATTACATTTTTTTAAAGGTGTAATTGTAAATGTAATTTATTCCTGTGATGCAAAGCTGAATTTTCCAGTCTTCAGTGTCACATGATCCTTCAGAAACCAAACATGCTGAACAAATATGCAAAAACATTTCTTCTTATTATCAGTGTGGAAAAAAAGGAAACAGTTATAAAAAATTTTCAGGATTTTGTAATCAATAGAAAGTTTAAAAGAACAGTATATTTGAAATATAAATCTTTTTGACATTATAAATGTATTTTAAAATTAAATTTAATGGTAACACATTAGTTGCTTATTACCATGCATATTACTAGAATAATAGCCACTTATTAGTGCTAATTAAGCACATATGAATGCCTTATTCTACATCCCTAGTCCCTACCTATTCATTTTTATTTCACTTTTAGTTTTAGCTATTTTAATAGATCAGTTAAAATCAAATTAAATTAAAAATACATATTTATTTTAGTAAATGCTGATTCAAGTAGATGTGTTTATTTGTTTAGATTTAACTATAATAATCCCGCTCTACTGTTATATGTCATTGAAGGCAAAATGGCAAAGTTAAAAAAGTTGTTAATATTAAGCTACCATGAAATGTCTCTCATAACTGCCTGTTTCCAGGTGATGATGCCTCTACACCAGCTCCTGCTCTCTCTGAGCTCAAGGCTGTGGTCACATGGCTTCAGAGAGGATTCCCTTTCATCCTCATTCTCCTCGCTAAAGTCTGCTTTCAGCACAAGCTAGGCAGGTTCAGTAAAATTATCTTTGTTGTTCAATGCATGAGTCAAAATCACAACTGTTTTGCACAACGTTTGCGCAATATTCGCCGGGGCCCGTTCATGCCACGTTCGCACAATGTTTGCAAGACGTCCACGTGGGTCCTTCAGAGGCCCTATTGGGTCAGGGGCCCTTGTAGGCACAGGAACAAGAAATGTAGGCCCTGTAAAAATACACAAACGACAATACATTGCTGATGAGCGTTGCAGATTGTTTTGGGCTAGGGGCCCCATGGGCCCCTGGGCAGCGGCCCCACTGGCCTGGTCCGTAATCCGTCCTTGCCCAGAGGAAAAAAGTTCAGTTTTACCGTTTTTGAATCCATTCAGCCGAATCCTTTGCTGCCGTACAATCTAACTACAGAAGAGTCAAGTTTTAAATATACGAAAAATATTGAAACTCTTTGGGCATTTTTAAGCGAGATGCTTCTGGTCTAATCAGATTCAATGATCTACGCTAAGCTATGCTAAAAGTGCTTTCGCCAGACCCGGAGATCAGCTGAATGGATTCAAAAACTTTAAAACTCAACTTTTTAACTCTTGGAGAAAAAGTGGAGTGTTCCTTTAACACTGAGATTTGTAACTTTTTTCAGTATGAGTGAAATGCCGTCAATGCAAAGCCACTGGTTTTTCATTACGTTGGACTGGATATTATAACGGTTA
The DNA here is from genome assembly GCA_032361165.1 of Enteromius paludinosus. Lineage (NCBI taxonomy): Eukaryota > Metazoa > Chordata > Actinopteri > Cypriniformes > Cyprinidae > Enteromius > Enteromius paludinosus. Next base: position 24,062,633 of record JAUMHQ010000053.1, read on the forward strand.
GAGGAGATATGTCAAATGCAGCGTGCTAAAATATGATTCTCTTTGTATTTATCAGGAATTGCTGTTTGCATTGGAATGATCAGCACATTTGCCTTTGCTAACTCAACACTGAAGCATCAGGTGGCATTGCGGGTGAGATTCTGTTCAGTTTATTATTTGATACTATAGTTAGATTATTGATTCTTTCAGATCATGCATTTCCCCTTATGCACTTGGAAACATTTACATTTGACCTCAAGCATAACGTTTATATTACTGTTTAAAGGTGCCACAGAATGGAAAACTGAATTTACCTTGGCATGGTGGAATAATAACAGTTCAGTACATGGACATAACATACTGTGAGTCTCAAACACCATCGTTTCCTAC
>JAUMHQ010000053.1:24063528-24079971 GCA_032361165.1 Enteromius paludinosus
TTTGGGTTCGTTGAAGACCAGTCGAGCTGCTGCATTCTGGATCATTTGTAATGGTCTGGTTGAACATGAGGGAAGACTAGAAGAGCATTGCAATAGTCCAGTCTGGAGATGACCAGGGTAAATGTATTAATTGTATTAATTTATGTATTAATTTATGTCTAAAGAAACATTTGAACAGTAGTGTATTGTAAATAAATATTATAAATGTATATAATTTATTTCATTTCATCATTTTGTATTTAAAATATGCTGTTATAAATGACTGTAATGGACTAAATAATACATTTTCCCCCAGCCTTATTTTTGTGAAGCCAAACATCAACAGTTTTGATTTCTTTGACCTGATCTGGGCTGTTGGAATAACAGATTTTGTGCTGAAATATTTCACCATCGAGCTCAAATGCCTCATACTGTTCCTGCCTAAAATGATCCTCGCTTTCAAGTCCAGGGTAAGGCGACAACCTTTCATGTGTTATATTACTATTGCTTTAGTGTACTATGTCAGAAAGTCACAGCGCTTTCACTTTCACTTGCATATTGGTCAACTGATGGTAATTTGTACATAAAAAAAAAAAAAATTATAATTGAAGAAAGTAACATTGAATTGTGCAATATTAAAGTAGGAAGACTGATAGTCTGATGCTCATAATGATTTTATGAAGAAGTAGCCGATATATGTTTTAATCTTTCCACAATAGTCTTGTGATAAAATGCAGAAATTGTTTGTTGAGTATATACAGATTTTGTGGAACATATTTCTGTTTGTTAATGGGCTTCAAATGAATCCTAAGGGAAATAAAACTGCCTAAAATATGCAGGTTCAATCACACTGCATTGAATCCCTGTAGTCTTCAAGTTTTAATGAGCATAATGAGCAAATCCCGGTTAGCTTCAGTCAGTTCCAATGCACCAGTTCAAAATGGGTGCAACTGGCAAGTTCAACCTAGTAAGGGTGGGGGAAATAGTGTGCCGTGTCACCATGCCTTGCGTGGTTGGCTGCTTGGAAGGCAGTATGTGAGCTCATTGGCCCACTGGGGCTAGGATGAGGTCACCTCTCTGAAGAACACACACACACACACACACACTTACACAATCACACATTCATTGGAGTGACAGGATGGGTCTATTACAGCAGGAGCCGCTTTGTAATGTTGAAGAATCAAACGTATGCAACCCACTCCGAACCGTCTGTTTGACTCAAACGCGCGCTTGTCTGCAGCTGCCAGGATAATCTGACTTGCACACAGTTTCTGTTCCTCTGAAGCTTTGTTCCAGGAACTTACCCCACTCATCTCCATATACACACCCCCTGACAGCAAACACACACTTTCCACCTCTTGTAACATGCCCAGGTGGCACACTTTCAGGCAATGATGTCATGGTCAATGTGTCAGGCTTTCCGCTGACTTTCCAAGCCCAGCATCACCACAGCTACAAAAACACAACACATACACGTGCATCCATACATGTCGGCATAACCTCTTGCATAATCTCAGCAGCAAGCCTGTGCTTGTCAGTATGAACTCACACTGTCCATAACACTTCAGTGCACACAAATATGAGGATCTCCTGCCAATATAGGCGCATAGAAAATGATCAGTTTTTTAACTAGCTGTTTGCAGAATAGTCCAGTTATAATAGCGTTTCTAATAATGTGATGCTTAGAAATGATATGCAAGAATATTTGGTGATGCACTACCATTCAGGTGTTTGGGGTTAGTTAGATACATTACTTGATATTAATGATATGTATCGTGAAAAGCGCTATACAAATAAATTTGAATTGAACTGAAGTTAGAAAGAATTTGTATTTAAAAGAAAATAATGCTTTTATTCTGGAAGGATGCATTAAAATGGTCAATAGTGACCGTAAAGGCATTTAGTATTTTACAAACAAACAATAAATAAAAAATATTTGTAAAGACAATCCTGAAAAAAGAAATGTATCATGGTTTCCATAATAATAGTGAGCAGCATGTCTGTTTTCAATAATAGTAATAGTAAGAATAACACTATAATAATGATCTCTGAAGGATCATGTGACACTGAAGACTGGAAAAATGATGCTGGAAATTCTAATTTGTATCATAGAAATAAATAACATTTTAAAATACATTAAAATAGAAGATAGTTATTTTGAATTGTAATAATATTTCACCATCATTTTTCCCCATCAAGACAATATTTCTTTCTCTATTTCACCTATTGTCAAAACACCTTTTTAAGATTTAGTTATTTTAATTTAAACTTTAGTTTTATTTAATTTAATTATTTAATTCAAACACAGACACACACACACACACACACACACACACACACACACACACACACATATATATATATATATATATATAAATACAAACACATACAGTAAATATAAAAAAAAAAAATATATATATATATATAATTAGAAATTCTTTAACATATACATTCATGTGTATATATTTGTAAATACATAATAAATATACATAGTAGACGCACACATATTTTGCCAACAAAAACTTTTATTTTTGGTTGTAATTATTCGTTTGACAGCACTAATACATAACTAATATATGACTTTAAATGCATTGTTTTGTGAATTGTAACTAATGGAGAGAAGTGCTGAGAAATGAGCGTTGGATTCAAACCTAAGCTTCCCATATGGGAAACAGATGCCCCAAAAAAGTTTTAAAACATCTTATGTTGCCTTTTTTGATCAATTAAACCATTTCCCACCCCGAGGACCTCCTCATGTGTTCGATAATTGTTTTCTTCATTGTTGCTTTGAAATCACGGACGTGGCTGTTAAGACTAAGAGGAAATGTGCTGCTCCCCCGTGATGCAGTTGGCCCAACTTTTCAGGAGTTGGATGGATTCCAGCTCAGTTTGTCTAATGGCTAAGTGTGAGCGAGTATAGGGCTGCAGGGACTCTGGCTAAGATGAATTGCTTGCATTCGGAGGTTACAGATCTCTGTCAGTCAGCTAGCAAGCTCCCCAGCAGGGTGATTAATCGCTGTCAGGTGGAGTCCAACAAGTCATTATGCATCCTGTGCTGTGACTAGTGTCAGGCCATCAGACACTTGATGTGGGTGATTACGACTTGAGACATTCATCTGGAGTTTCACAAGATGATTGTGGAACCAGGATTAGTTATTAACTAGAACTGACCAAGCTGAGATAAACAGACCTTTGTGAATAATAATAATAATAATAATAATACATTTTATTTTATTATTCATACACTACCGTTCAAAAGTTTGGGGTCAGAAAGGTCTTTCAGTGTTATGATCACCAAGGCTGCAGTGATTTAAGCAAAAATACGGTAAAAACAGAAATCTTGTAAAACGTTATTATGTTTTTTATGTTTTAATATATTTAAAAAATGTATTTATTCCTGTGATCAAAGCTGAATTTTCAGTGTCGAGTGATCCTTCAGAAATTGTTGTAATATGCACATTTTTTTCTTCTTAACAGCATTTATTTGAAATATGAAACTTTTGGGAATAAAAAATCTAAACAAATTATTTAATAAAATCTGTATTGTGCAAAATGTTTCTATATATATATATATATATATATATATATACTAGTGCTCTCAAACGATCAATCACGATTAATCACATTCAAAATAAAAGTTTTGGTTTAAATTTTTTTATATATATATATAAAGTATTTACATGTATGTGAATTCATGTATTTATAATCTTAGATTTTATATTATATAGAATTATTTAATATATAAAATATTTTTCTTAAATATCTACATGCATGTGTTTTTATTGATATGCATAATAAATATACACAGCACACACATATATTATGTAAACAAAAAACTTATTTTTGATACAATTCATTGCAATTAATCGTTTGACAACACTAACATATATAGCTGATTTTTCATTGGTTGCTAGAGTGTTCTGAGTAGTTGCTAAGTGGTTGATGTCACCCTTGCAACTGTTTTTTTTTCACCTATATCATCTTTACCATTCAAACACAAGAAATGCTCAGGTTTAGGTCAGAATATAGCTGTTTTAATAATTGTCATCTCCCTGTGTTGAATTATTCAGCTCTTTACTGTCTATCTTCACAGGAGATTTTTTTTTTGCGTGTAATCACTATTTAAATTTTGGGAGTTTTTAGTTCCTTCATGTTCAGTGTTTTCAGAGCTGATTTTAAGCTTTTTGATCAAAACCCACTTCATATGAGCTACGCTTTCATGCATGCTCGACTCTGAAACAGTAAAAGCACAATCTGACAGCTAAAGGTCTCTGTGGCGTCTCCAGAGGAGCCGAACCCAACTAAAGCCTAGAATAGATTATTCTGAAATATAATTTTAGATAGCTGTTAAAAAGAGGGAGCATATGGCAATGCATTTTATATATCTGGTGCATTTTTGGGGCCTGTTTATGTCTTGAAATTTTTTTTTTGCGCAAGGAGCAATGTTGGTTATATTTGAAGCATACTAGATTTGTCGCATTGTTTTCTCTGGGTGTAGATGTAGAGACAGCATTGCATGTCGTAGCTCAGCGTGAAAGCGTGGAGTGTTGCCCTCTGACACTGAAATTAGATGAGGTTTACAGTTATCCTGCTACTTTTCTAATGTTCTGATTAGGGTTGGGGAAGGGTGGGCTTGTTATATTTTATGTGGGTAGCAGGTGTACTGCGTTTCTGCCAGTTTTGTTTGCCATGCGGTGAAATTGCCAGGAGAGTGCAGAGAGCTGGACTGTGGCCATATTTTGCTAGAAGAACACCCCCCTCCATGTCGCAGCATCTTTAAAGCTTGAGGGTAAGATGTTCACAGTTAATGAACGAACAGATGAGATGAGACTGGGATCTTGTTCAAATGCAGCTACAGGAAGGATGTGTGGATGGTTGCAGTGCTGTCATCTCACGCCGGCGCTTGAGTATCGCTCCGTTTGCAGAGATATTGTTAAACAGTTGGCCGCCATAGCTGGAAGTCTTACAAACATCATAGTAAAACCAGACGATGTTAATAATAATAATACATATTAAAATTATTATTTAACTCATGTTTATTCTATTATTATTATACTAGCTATTATTATACAGTGCTTAAAACACACATTTATTCCACAAACTTGAATATGACAGATTTTATAACGAGTGTATCATTTCAGAGGTTTCATTTTTAATAATGATTAGTCTTTATGTTTTTTAATATACATTTTCTGGAGAATATATATGTATAATTAACATTATTATTATTAAACTATTATGCTAGCAGTTTTATCCAGTGGTCAAAATGCACAGTTATCCCACGAGCCTTATGAATATGATATGTATTATGATAATATGATATATGAATATCATAACAAGTATATTGTTTCAGTTGACTCATTTTTAATTATTATTAATCTGTGTGATTTAATTAATATTTTTTGGAAGATAGTATAATAATTGAAAAAGATAATCATGCTAGCTATTTCATCTGATAAACATTCGGTGGATGTAATAATAGTAATAAATTGAAGTGATTATTTTTATAATGCTAGATGTTTTCTCTCATAGAGATTTAGTGGATAATAGGACAAATTTGAATTATTAAAATACACAAGCAAAATGATGTTTTTTTATAAAAAGTTCAATATTTGAAAACTTATCGTGCTAGCTGCTTTATCTGATAAACTTTCAGTGTATGTCATAGTAGTAATAATAATAAAAACATATAAACTTAACCCACAAACCGCAGGGTGTCAGACTGTTTGTTAAAGGAGAGACATATTATGCCCCTTTTTACTAAATAATATTAATAATATAAGTAATATAAGTCTCTGGTGTCCCCAGAATGTGTCTGTGAAGTTTCAGCTCAAACTCCCTTACATATCATTTATTATATCATACTGAAAATGTCTATTTTGAGTTGGAAGCAGAAAAAGGCAGATTGTCGTGCCTGTCTTTTTAAATGCAAATGAGCTTCTGGTCCCCGTCCCCTTTTCCAGAATAGATCTGTGTCTTTACAGCTCGTACCTGCTAAAAGGAACTGTTTTGGTTCTGATTATGTGCTGATATCATTTTAAATCATGCATTTTAAACCATATTAGTCTGGTATATGGTTTTCTAAGTGGATGCATCCAAAGCACACAGACAGAAAAGGGGCTGACACAGCATGCGAGTACTGAACTAAGTTCTCATTCACACACAAGTTTACATTTAAAACATAAACTTTTAAAAAGTTACATTTTTCTCTTGTCTCCTCTGAGGCACGTTGAAATGTACAGATTAAGGGGTGTTATGAGATCTCTTTGCAACGTCTCAAGGGGAGCGCAATCAGACGTGCTCATTTTTTAAGACGCAGGCAGAAAAAAGCTTATTAAAACAAAGTTACTGGGTTACTCTTTTTCACGTTTCCTTGGTTGCTAGATGCATCGCGGACTTGATTATAGCATTTAAAACCTGGAAAAGCCTTGTGATATGTCACCTTTAAATTCCCTTTCTCTCCTCCACAGTAGACATATCGTGACACAATGATGATGAGGTTTTGAAAAAAGTATATTGCTTTAGATGACTTATATTTAATTATGGTGAGCCAATTATAGTAGCTATAATAATAATAATACATACAGTATGAAGAGTTCAGATGCAAAAGCCTCTAAAAGCCATCTTGGTCAAAAATGAGAGAATGTTTCTTAAGTACTTTCATTTCAAATATGCTCACCACTGAGAAGTATTAGTACTTAATAGAAACCTGCTGTATACTAAGTAGCCAAAAGGAATTGCCAATTTGAAAGAAATTTTATTATTATTAAATTGTTGAAAAGATGGTTCTGGTCCTCACTTTATTATAGAAACGCTGTACTAAGGCTGTTTGATTTGAATCTTTTTTAACCTTTGTGGAGAACATCTGTAGAGGGATTCTCTCGTAACCTCTGAGCCTTGATCAGTGGTTCATTTGATAAGCTTGGATGTTGATCTGTATCTGTGTGTGAATTTGCAGGGGAAGTTTTATCTGCTCATAGAGGAGCTGAGTCAACTCTTCAGGGCTTTGGTTCCCATCCAGCTGTGGTACAAGTACATCATGGGTGAAGATCCATCCAGCAGCTACTTCCTGGGGGCAATGCTGATTATCATCTACAGTCTTTGTAAGGTAGCCTATCTGATTGTATCTCTTCCAGTAATTATAAGGGGTTTTATTAATGCATTTTTTTCACACCCTTTCAAGAAGGGCATTTATGAGCGTGAGAGAACTTTCTTGTGGCGTTGCACTTCAGAGCCTTTCAAAAAAACGTATTATTCAGGTGATCTTTCGTGTGTGTGGAATTAAAGTGCTGTTTTGTTCTTTCCCAGTCATTTGATTTATGTGGAAGAATATCTGGCATTCGGAAAGCGTTCGTCCTTCTCTGTAGCTCACAGGTGAGTGCTGTGTTCTCCTGGATATTGTTAAAGTAAATGTTTCTTGAGCAGAAAATGTGCATATTAGACTGATTTCTGAAGGATCACGTGACGGTGAAGACTGGGGTAACGATGCAAAAAAAATTCAGCTTCGCATTACAGGTGTAAATGACATTTCAAAGCATGTTCAAATAGAAACTGTTGTTTTAAACTGTAATAATATTTCACAATATTACTGTATTTTTGTGTTTCACAGAGTTACGGCACGAGAGCCAGTGCTCAGCAGTGCAGTGAGGCCGGGGATGTGTGTGCGATCTGCCAGGCTGAGTTCAGAGAGCCAGTCGCACTGCTCTGTCAGGTACAAAACCTTCAACAACTTGAACATAAAACAGGATGTGATTCAGCACATCAGCCTCAGACCACAATGACCCAGATTTGAGTGATTACAGTAGTCATTTAGCTGACACATTCATTTGATCCTACTAACAGTACAAAGTTATTAAATACCACAAATGGTATGATTCCACCCCGGATTTGCACACTCGAAACATCTCGAGATGCATCCTAGGATGCCGCTTAAACCGCATCGAAGGAGTTGCTGTGTGTAAATGCTCCTTCTGTTCTGCAGCACGTGTTCTGTGAGGAGTGTTTATGCCTGTGGTTTGACCGGGAAAGAACGTGTCCATTGTGTCGTTCAACTGTGGTCGAAACACCGCGGAACTGGAAGGATGGCACAACGTCGGCACACTTTCAGATCTACTGAATGGAGGCCCAACTGAAAGATGCCCACTAGAATCAGATAAAACTTGTTTACGTGCATAAAATGTTCCTGTTTGTAATGTTGTATAAAGGGAAGTGTGACAGTATGTTACGTTACTGAATGTAAGGTACGATTGCACCATTACATTATGTCTGATAACAGAGATCAAAGTCTTTTTGTCTTTTTACACCTGCTTTTAAACGTAAAACTACTTAATTTCGCGTGATAATCAACTGTTTTGTACCTCTTTTTTGGTTTGTTTATTCAAGCTATTAAACTTCAAGAAATGGTACAATTGAATAGATTAGGAGAAATGAAACATTACCTCTGGAGTGAATGGGTGCCGTCAGAATGAGAGTGCAAACGGCTGATAAAAACACCACTCCAATCCATCCCTTAACATGGGGTGAATGTTTGAAACCGATTCCGTCATTGACAGCTATTTTAGCTTTAAACTGTCGCTCCCAGCTAAAATGCATGTCCTTTGTCCATAAAATAGCTTTCTGCAGTGAAAAAGTCATTTCATCTGAATTGAGAAACTAAGCAATGTTTACAATCTACAATCAAAAAATTTGAGAGGATGATAGGGAAAAGCTTTTGTGTGTTAATTTTATGGACCAGAACCAATTTAATTGATTCAGAATCGATTGGATTGAAGTTAAAACACCTTAAAGTGCCCCTGAATTTGTGAAAAGTAACTTTAATGCAGTGCGTAACGGCTCTAAGTGAATAAATCTGAAAGTTCACCGTGCATAAAGTTATTATCTCTCAAAAGAAAGAGTTGCCTCTGAAACGAGTCATTTCCCAAGGAAATCCCAAGACATTTCATGTTGACGTTAACATGAAAAATGTTCGCGTTGGTCAAAGGCTGCTTTATCAGGCATCAGAGATCACGAAAAAATCATAGTTGAGGGAATCATTTGGGAAAATAAATGCATATTATAAGAAAGTGTTTTTTCTGTTGTTGGGGACTCCCAAAACCAAAATAAGAACCTTTCGTAACCCATAATGGGGCACTCTAATTATGCATTTGTTTTCAGCTGTTCACTTTAACTGATGTAAATGAACGGACGAGAGTTGTGTGGATTATTATGTTTGTATCAGCTGTTCGGACTCTCTTTCTGACGGCACCCATTCACTACAGAGGACCCATTCTTCAAAGAAACAAACTCAACTGAATCTTGGATGGCCTGAGATTTCTTATACATTTTGTAAAGGTCTAAATTGTTTACTAAAGCAAAGAACGCAACCAGATAACCCAAACTTTACGTTAAATTGACTAAAGTTATGGTAAGGCCAGTCAACTGTGGTAAAATCCCCACTTTAGTCATCTCAGCGGTTTATTGGTTTTTAAAGTAAACTGTTAAAAACATTTGATGTTGAATAAATAATTGCATTAATAATGCATATCTCGTTTCATAATGCCATTTAAAAGACTTCTCTGTGTGTATATTTAAAGCCTTTTATTTTCATAAATGACAAAATTCACAATATCAAAATAGCAGAGGTAAAACATGTTTAAAACACGTAGTAGTAACGTAACCTATAAAAGATTGTAGCTTATGTAAACATCGGTCGCATGCCCTTTTTATTCACATTTCGCATGAAATCTCATTCATGTCGCATTTCTATATTAACACTGACACAAACAATCAAGCCAGAAGCCCTTTATAAAAAGTCTAAAAAAGATTTGTCTTCATTTGTAAACATCAAGTTCAAATCATTCTACAGTATAAATATGCTTTCCATTGAGAAGAGTACAGTGTTGAGAACCAAAGAAGTAATAAATATCTGATAGAAACGACAAAGAAACAAAATCACAGCTCAGATATCGAATGGCATAGTCACTTACAGTAGCTTATAACTAAATGTTACAGTGCATTATGCAGAGGAGAGGTTTTGGTAGCAGTGTTTTTGGTAGCTCTCCTCTGAAGATTGATCGTGTTTGAATCATTTACAGCTTTTGCATATCCAAAGCACCCTCTTAACTTTTACCACCAATGACTTAAACTCAACCGTCAGCTCATTAAAGTTGAGGCAAGGCTCCTATTGCCATAGTGGTAGAAAAATTTCCTTGCGAACGCCAAGGGACAATGACATCAGCCTTTTGTTTTGAAAGGTTCCCCAGGAGACACGCTGCTGGGTTTGACTGCACTGACCTTAAGACTTCTAACCAAACAAACGTGTACCAAATGGTGCTTCGGTAATCGAGAAGACTTCGGGATGAAGCATTGGTTGTTATGAACGCTTGTAATGTACAGCACGGATGCGTCTGGTGGTGGCATGTTTCCGTAACAACACTACTGCAAATGTTGTGATATACATGGATGAGAAAACATCGACCCACAGTTTGCATGGCAAGTTTCTACAGAGTGCAGACGTGACCGGCACCTTCTCCTCTCCGGCAAATCTGGAGCGGATCATCCCAGGAGAATCCGAAGATTCATCTGAAAAATAGGAATTATGATTGCATTGCATGATGTATCAGGTCCATTCAGGAATGTCGTTTACATATACATCTTTGATAATATATATATTGTTAATACTGATGCTTCATACATGTTTTATTAAATATGATCTATTTTATGAATTAATATACATTTAGCTATATTTTATTGATTATTTAAAGGCATTGTGTTAAATAAAAGAATGTTAATTATCAACCAAAATAAAAAAAAAATGTATGCAGTTTGCATTATTATTTAAAAATACGCCTTTTAATTATTGCAAAGAAAGTTGCATTTTTTATTAAAACTCAAGCAGAGCTTCTAGTACCTTTCACTTAATGTGTATTTTAAGGACTGAGCACTGATTTGGCTTACACGATATCTACAAAAAAAATAAAATACCCCAAATAACAGCTTCATAAATACTTCTTGTTTACATTTGCATGGGTTTACTTCCATTAGTCTTTATCACTGATACAATATGCATATTTCTGAAAACTAAATATGATGTCTAATTATCTTTAATATATATATATATATATATATATTATGTGGCAGACTCAGCTAGTTAGATAACGTACAAAATGCAAATTATTCTTGCTATGAATGCATTTATACATTTAAAAGTATTTGTTTGCACATGTCAACATAAAAGTCCCGTTCTCTCCACAGCGCTTGAGCGCGAGCTTACCTGTTGCTGCTGTTGCTGTAGATCAGCAGAGCGTCGTCTGACCTACAGGTGTCGCTTTTTAACTAAAAACACCAGAAGCGTTACTTGAATGACTGTGCACACTATGTGGAAGCTTTTGATGATGCTTTCCCCGCCGCTTCGTCGTCCGTCGTCGGAGCCTTTGTCGTTCGCAGCCCATCTCTTCTCCAGCTGGTCTCCGATCCAGCGCAGTCGGTGCGCAAACGGCAGCGGGGCGCATCCGTGCGCGCAAACGGAGTCTCCGAGCGCGCCTAAAGTCTGCTCCACCGGCAGACAGCACATCCTCTCCGGGCGCGCTCTAGCTGGACTCTTTCCCCTCTGCAATCTTTGTTTAGATGCGGAGAATGCTGTTTTGTTCCGCTGTCGATGGAACAGTGTGTGTTTGTTTCTGTCGGCGCTATGATTTATTAAAGTGTCACATGGTTTAGGGTTTACATCACCATCTCCCCAAAGACAGCGGTAATGGTTAACTCTTTACTGTCCTGTTCTCTCGCATCACGCGCTTTGTCTTTCCAGCAATAAGAGGGTGGTCGCGCAGTTTAAAGGCGCATCCTGAGATGAAGTGCGTAAATAATGGCTTGCGTTGGTTGTGCTCATTCAGATGTGAGCAGATACTCTATTGATGAGATTCTTAACGTTTGCAAACGTGAAAAACATCGTAACATCCTAACTAGGCAGCATTTATTGCGCGCATTATTAGAACACAGTGAAGCAGAAAAATTGCAAATGCATGCGTTTTGTGCAGTTAAAGATCTGAATCTTCTTTTCTCATGCAATTTATTTATAGCCTACATTTTTGCATTATTGTAGGCTACGACGTGACTTGTAATATTTCATATTACAAAATAAAATATTTTATAGGTTTCTAAATAATAATAATAACAATAACATTTTAAAAGAGTAGAAATTACAATTTTTCTAAATTTCCTGACATTACAAAAATGTCACAAATAGGCCTTATACTTTTAGACATTCTTTTAAAATATTAAAGTTGCATTGTATTTCTGATATACATTTTATCATAAGGGTATATTTAGTATATTTACATTTACTTTCACATCTCACATGCTGCAACCTCAACAACGTATTTTTTTTTTTCAATTTCACCTGTAGATTCTGTCAACAAGCTAGATTTTTATTTGCTTAACGATAGTGACAGTTCAATACAAGGAGCTAGTAGTGAAACTAGTCTTCCTATTTTATTCTTTTAGTGACAAATGCTGCATGCCATAAGTTAATAAATATACACTATATAATAAAATATGTGAATTGATATAATACTATTTTTGGCCAGTATTTATAATAAAATGTACATCTCATAATGCTGACTAATATTAAGCGATAAACAAAATAGAAGAAGCAGGTGATGCTATAAACACTATAATTTCCTGATAGCCATAAACCGACATTGTTTTATTGAAGCCTTTGTCTCAAACCTTACTAATCAGTGATGTAATATATTGTGGAAACCATACACGAATGCACGGTAGAATAGAATACAATCAAATAGAACAGTCAGCGTATCCATTTTATTTGCATATGATGACCATTGTTGGTGATATATTGTGTTTCAAACATGTCTATGCATTTAATTATTGTTTGTCTTATACCCATCGCGGGTTCGCTGGAGATGTTCGAAATGCTGTCTATGTAGACAGCTCACTAGCGTCTGAGACACAGCCTTTGTCTTGTTTTGTAAATAATTGTTCGTTTGGGTGGGAGAGGAACGCTCTCGGTGTGAACACGATGTTCCAGCCGAGACCGTTTCGCCGTCGGATCGCTGTTTGTTTTGATGGCAACAGCGGGATTCCACAAGGCTTGCGTTTGAATAAAACATGAATATAGTCGAAACGTGATTAAATGGGCATGGAAGAAGACGAGCTTTCGGCCTTCCGAGAGAGATGGAAACGAGAATTAAAGAAAAATACCGAGACATCCATTAAAGACAAGGAGGGATATTTCGGGCATCCCAATAAAGACAGCTCATCTCTTCACCATAGCACGAGCTTTTGGGAGAAACAGAGCAATTCGTCGCAGCAGACTCAGCCCACACCAAAGGACCAGCCGCAGTACGTGTCGATCGCCGAGGGTTTGTTGGACGGAAGAAGCAGTCCTCTGCTGGACAGAATCGAGCAGGAGCGAAAGCGCAGGAAACGCGCTCCTTGGAGCGACGCGAGCCACACAGACGCGCGCCCCCAGAAAGTAAACAAGCGCCAGAAACTGCTTGAGCAGTTCCTTCAGGATCTGGTAACGCCTCTGTTATATATCTGTTCTGTTCATGATATTAACTGTGCCTGTCTTCATAATTATTGAATGTATTGGGATTAGAATGAGGTGAATGACATCCCCTTCTTTGATGTGGAGCTGCCTTATGAACTGGCTCTCAAAATTTTCCACTTCCTGGACAGAACGGAACTAGGACGATGCGCTCAGGTAAATAGGTTTGAGTGCACATTCTATTCTATTCTATTCCGTTATACCGTGCTTTCCACTTTTTTCTTTATTTTAGAGTGCTCTGAGTACAGTGGTTAGTATTCCTTTTTAATTTCTTTTTTGTTTTTGCTGTTCCAGGTGTCTAAAACCTGGAAGGTGCTGGCTGAAGATGAGGTCCTGTGGCATAGATTGTGCCTGGAGGAAGGTTACCACAACGGGGCCAGTGTCTCTGACTCCCCCTGCTGGAAGAGCACACTCAGAGACTGTCGCAACACTGAGAGTGTGGTGAAGTCAAACTGGAAGTTAAGTACCAATTTTGACTATTGATCATTCATGAACAGGAAAATTTATCACAATAGAACTAATATTTGTTTTCAAGTTCAAGTATTTTATGACTTCTTTATGCATTTTAAAATAACATAAAAAATGAATTAGAAGTAAGCAACCCAAATATAAAAAAGTAATTTATCGTTCATTTAAAAATGCATTCTCATCCTCTTTCTCCCTCTCTTGTGGGGTTCTTCTTGGGGTCTATTTTGGGGCCGTTGCTTATTAACCTGAACGTGTTTCCGCTCCGTAATGTAATTAGGAAAAATAAAATAATAATTTCTATGCTGATGACTCTCGGATGTAGCTTCTAATAAAATCTAGAGATTCTCTGTAGCCTCTTATGGACTGTCTTGAAGATGTTATAAGCTGGATGGCGAATCATTTCCTCCAGCTTAACATTGAGAATAATCTTTAGTCTTTCCTAAACTAGAAATTCTGTAGCTAGTTACTAGGCAAAATGTGGCAAAAACTTGAAACAAATAAATATGTGCCCAAATTTGACCTTCTTTTTACAGTTTTTCTCAGTCGCTTTGGTGCATTTCTCACAACACTATTTAAATGTGCACAACAGTTAATGCATTTCACAAAACTATTAGTGCAAGCTGCAAAACCTAGTTGATAACCTGCAAAAGCGTGTCACTTGCTCAAAATGGATAGTTAATTGCTCAAAAGCAAGTATTCATGTCAATGAAAGTGTCAGTGTCGTCAAGATGAAAAGTCCTGACACCGTTGTTTATGAACAAGACGGTCAAATGGCTTTGACAGTTTATTCTGTACATTTTTTACAATGCAAAAAAGTCATATTTTGGTGGCACATCCTAAAAATGCTCAAGACCGCACTATATACTATTTGCACAGGCATTTGAAAACGACAGTAAAGTTAGACATTACTGTATGTAGTGAGGATCGCCGTGATTTTGCCAAGTAGGACACGATCCTGGATCAACATTGCTGTCCAAAAATATAAACTTATCCCAATCCTTACCCTTAAACCTACCCCTACCCAAAATCTATACAAGGATGTTGATCCAGGAATATCTTGTACTTGGTGAAATCATGCTCACCATGTAGTGAGGTATCTGTGTTTCACATTTTTACTGCATATGCTCTTTGCTATTCTAATGTACTGTATTCAAAGCATTGTGCAAACGGTTCAATTTAGAAGACATTTTCATGAAATAAAAAAAGATTCTAACTGTTTTTTTTTATTTTTGTATGTCATGACTCAAGCAATGAAATGAGGACTGTTAGTTTTATAGGGAGTGATTCAGCAGTCACAAGTTTAGTTAATTTTGACTGACACGACATAAGCAGATGATAATGTAATAAAACAGCAGAGAGTTGTATGAAAGCAATTGATGCATGTCCAAAAGCATTTGCAGTTTGTTGGAAGGAATGAGAAACTGCTACTATGATGCGCTCAAATGACTAATTGTTTTGAGAACTTGTGCAAATGTAAGTACTGTTGTGAGAAATGCACCAAAGCGACTGAGAAAAACTGTAATGTCTTCCTGTCTTTTTTAGAATTCAGCTCAAAATGTATATCTTTTTAAAGCTTTTAATGTTTTGCATTTCTGGTCTTATTTGAATTCAGCTCCAAACTTCCTCGGGTCTCCCAGTAAAGCTCTCTTACGTGTCCAGTCATGATTAAGTCTATAGCCTTTCCTGACTATTAACTATTATTACTGTTGATTATTTGTTTATTGATTTATTTTACTTGATATTTCTAGGATTATTTTTGAGCAGCAGTTTAGTCAGCCGTAGCTGAATTTAAATGTGCTCTGTGAATAAAATTCACTTGCTTAAAATAAACTTTTTACACCTTTTTAATGAACAGAATCGTGTTGGGTCCATTCGCCACCTGCAGTACGAGTTAGGCAAGGTCTTGTGTGATGTCAGTTCCTGTGCTGGTCTTGTAATTGCTGGGTATGTGTTGCTAAGTAACATATAGTAAGGTCTATTTTTCAATTCTCCATACACCACGTGTCACTTAATCATTGTGACTTCTGTTCTATACAGCTACACCTCTGGTGATGTGCGCCTGTGGGACACGCTTCACTGGGACAAATCTTACCTGCACCCCACACATTCTATCAGAGATGAAACCCCTGCGCCTTACGTTAGTCACGTACGCGTTAATAAGAACGTAGCCACAGCCGCTTATGAGAATGGTAGGAGATGGGGTGTTTTTTAACCAAACTTTTGCTGAAGCTTCATAAAATTTAATTTATGTTCCATTTGTTGCTTTTGTTAAGTACACTAGTTAACAAGAACTAACATTTCATCTTAATGTTAATTTCAACATTTAGACATACATTATTAAAACCACAAGTTGTGTCTGTTATTATTATATTTAAGGGATAGTTCACCCAAAAATGAAAATGTGATGTTTATTTGCTTACCCCCAGGGCATCCAAGATGTAGGTGACTTT
>JAUMHQ010000053.1:24177967-24201932 GCA_032361165.1 Enteromius paludinosus
AAAATCATCAATATTAAAACAATAAAAGGCTTGAACTACTTCAGTTGTGTGTAATGAATCTAAAATATATGAAAGTCAAATGTTTATCAGTATATTACAGAAAATAATGAACTTTATCACAATATCCTAATTTTTTGAGAAGGACCTGTAATTATCCTCAAGTAGTTCCAAATGTATGTGAGTTTCTTTGTTCAACCAAACTCAAAGGAAAATATTTTGAAAAAAAAAAAAAAGGTGTAAACAAAGAAATTCATAGAGGTTTGGAACTACTTGAGGACAGAATTGTCATTTTTGGGTGAAATATTCATTTCAGTTGCTGGGGTATATTTACAGCAATAGCCAAAAACGCAATGCATGAGTTAAAATTATAGATTTTTCTTTTATGGCAAAAATCATTTGGACATTAAGTAAATATTGTGTTCCATGAAGATATTTTGTAAATGTTTTTTTTTTTTTTTTTGTAATTGAACACAAATTGTATTTAATACATTAACAGCTTAACAAAAATAAATGAATAAATAAATTACATTACAATAAAGATATTATAAAAAATAATATTTATCAATTGTGAATAATTACATTTATTGACTTTAGACTTTTGAATCCTATTCTGTAGATTCCATTTTTAAATAAAAGAGTCTATAAAGATAAATAATATAATATATATTTTCTCTCAAATTGTTATGCTGATAATATAATTTCTGATGATAAATACTAAATAAAATTGAAGCATTTGCACTTGCGGTCTCAGACTTTTGAAGACTACTGTATGTAGTTTCCATTTTTTAAATTAAGATTTACTAAATAAACAAATATAAAGAATTTTCTTTTTATTCCAGTGTATCACTTGCCTTTACTTTTCCTGGATAAGAAAAATGTGAAAAAAATCAGTTTCCAAATTTGATGTGTCATAAGCACTTGCACTAAAAACATCCAAAAACAGACTAAAGCGGGTGGATGGATGAAAGCCGAGATGCAGCGAGATGGAGAGGGAGTGAGGGTGTATGAGTGCATGACACAGCCATCCTGTCTTGTCCTTTTTTCTCCCACTTTGATGTCAAGGAGGCCTCTTTTTTTTTTTTTCTTGCACGATTAATATTCTGGAACAAGTGCAGCTTTCTCCTGCCGATGCCCAGGAGTGCAGATACACAGGTTATATTTACAAACACACAGATTGCTCCATGTTCGACGCTCTCTTGATCTTTCTCTACCCCTGTTGTATCTACACTGCCATCCTATTAATGTAGCTTGGCTCTCCATCCGAGCCTTGTGAGCCAGCTGCTGTGCATAACGGTCATTCTGCCATTCCCTGCCTGAGGGGTAAGATCCCTGGGGCAGCTGGTTAATATATTTTTAAAAGCGCACAGCTTGTCAACATCATTACGCAGCGAGAGCGCAGCAAACGTAAGGCACGTATCATCTCAATGGTGGGCTGATAGATGCAGAGGCAGGACTGGAAATGGCCTGCAGGTGAGAGGAGAGCGGAGAGCAGACACTTACTGCATTCCAAATGTGGGAATGTGAGCATTAATG
This sequence comes from Enteromius paludinosus, assembly GCA_032361165.1. NCBI lineage: Eukaryota > Metazoa > Chordata > Actinopteri > Cypriniformes > Cyprinidae > Enteromius > Enteromius paludinosus. The sequence goes on from JAUMHQ010000053.1 coordinate 24,179,501, forward strand.
AGCTGTGGGAAGAGAGAGAGATTGATCTTTAGTATCAGAATCCCATTAGAGCTGCAAAGCCTTGAGTTCACTCTCAATTATTGGTCATTGGCTCGGTGACGGGTTTATGGCTTGATGGACTGTGCACAGATTTATGATGAGGATAAAATTCAGATTCATAGCCAGTTGTTGCTAATGACAGTTCTGCAAAGCATCATACTCGCCCTGATTATTTGCGGCAAGTTTTAGAAGCACTTTACAGAGCCGTGAAAGTTATTCTTTAGAATTGAAATTGGCCTGTCTTTGCGATCAACAATGGATTATTATAATCATCCCTTTAGAAAGTGAGGTTTTGTAGTCATTCATTACTAGTGGTGACAGTAGTTGACCTAAAGTAGAAAAAAAACCCAAAAACTGTTTGCATTAATTCCTGCTTCTGTATAGTGCAACTTGTGGCAATGGTGAGAATGCTGAAAAGCTAGTATCACACATTAGTATGGTTAAAAATGAACATATACAAACAAAAAAATACAATATACTTTTACACAGTTGGTGTTTATTTATTTATTTCCCCTTTTTGGAGTCTGACCAATCACCCGCTCTCGAATAGGATTCGCGATAGAGTGAAAAACTGAAAAAAATTGATTTGCTTGATTGGTTTTTTTCACAATTGGGCTTGATTTATTTAGAAGAATTGGCAACCCTGGGGTTCAGTCATTTTTTTACAATGTTTTCCCCCTTGTATTTAAAATGCTTTAAAAACAGTAATACTAACAGAAACAATTTTACACAAATTATTTAAAATATCTGAAATAATAACTAATAACTTATACAATTTAATTAAAATTTAATTATTAAATCATTAAATCATAATATGATGATTTGCTGCTCAGATAAGTTTTCTTATCATTATCTTATAGTTTAAAAATGTTGTGTTGCATTTTTATGGAAACGTTGATATATTTTCTTCAGGATTTTGATGATTTGATACCAAAATGACAGCGTTTATTTGAAATAGAAATCTTTTGTAAACATGATAAATGTGTTTATTGTCACTTTTATTAATTACATTTTTAAATTAAATTTAAATTTTTCCTGAAAAAACTCCAAATGTATAATTTAATAGTACACTGAAAAAAATTGATTGATTTTTTTATTTTTTTTTACTGTAGGAAAGTAGTTAAAACAAATTAATTTTAATTTTATAACTTTTTAGTAACTGCTATATCACTCGTATAATACTGAATATATTCCAGTATTCTAATCTTGGTTTTTGAGTAAATGGAAAGACCTCTTAAATAACACATCTTTCCTTTTACTAAAAAACAGTGTAAAATTAATTAAATAAATTGACCAAAAAATAATTTTGCTGTATCTTAAAACAGGTTTTCCCCCTTGAATCCCATTTTAAGGTAAACTTTTTTTTTTCAGAATGGCTTTTACTGTATATCTCACATGATTGGCTCAAAACATTCTGGTCCCATTAACAAAGGTCCTGCTCCTGCCAAGCAACTGCCAGCGAGATAAATGTGAATGCCAATGCTTTCTGCAGGTATTATAGACCTCCTCAGTCGGCCCCCATGAGGCCACCTACACCATGTAGAATAAAACAGCTTTTTCTAGGCCATTGATCTGACTGGAGTCATGTCCCATGCGAGCTGACATCATTTTAAACACACGTTTTACCATTCATTGCTTGTGTGAAACATCTTTAATGAGATAAACATTACCGAGAGCTCCTTTAATTATCCAGTGGGTGTTAAACAATAGGAACAGATTTTATGTTAGTCTAAGTTTCTGTTTTAATGACTAAGCTGTGAAGAACGACAAAACTGGCACACGGATTCCTGTTTGCTAAATGTAAATATCTCAAAGGTAGCTTTATCTTAGATGAGCAGCTGAAGTTTTCTTCACAAGGGAATATTCTTTTGATCATCGCCGCTTCTGTTCGTCTTACGTCCTGAAAAGAGGGCATTCTGCTTCCGCACCAAACCTCTCTCGTTCGTACGACCTTCTGCTCCCTTCTTCCCATCTCTTACTTCCTTCCTCTCTCTGTGGAGGTCCCATAACAGCCGAGCAACACTTCAAAAAGAGTTTAACGCCAGCCAACAGCACACTCATTCTCCCTGAGACAGGAGGAGCACGTTAAGATAAAAAAAGCGCAAGTTTGGAAGTGTTTGGGAGGAGATGCATGGATGCCAGTGGATTGCGCAGGCTCTCAGCCCAGTCCAGCACCGTTTGGCAGCTCCATGCGTCTTCAGTAGGCTGCGCTTTCATGTGTTTTATCTCCCCGCGTCCCTCCTGAGCGCATGGCTGTGTCGGCTGGTGGCGAGGCCAGGATGTAGGAAGCTGAGATGCCTACGAACGAGCTTGGCTGTTTTCAGAAAGTTTGTAAAGAAAGCCTCAAGGACACAACCTCGCCCCTGGACGTGCCTTGTTCTACTGGCTATTGATCTCAGAAAATAAAAAGTCTGTTGCTTTTTCTCTAAAACACACCTCCCTCTGTAGTGGTTTGGCGGCGTAATCTAAATCTTGTTGAGAAGGTCACTGCTGTCAGACCTCTGTCTGTTCAAACACTCGTTTCTAAAATGAGTTTTTATAAATGATGCCTTTTTGTTTTTTTTGTGTATGAGATTGATAATACAAATCATTCTTGTTCCTTTTCAAGTACTTCATGTAAGTTTACAGCATCTATCTATCTATCTATCTATCTATCTATCTATCTATCTATCTATCTATCTATCTATCTATCTATCTATCTATCTAATAACTATAATAATTTACTGGCTGTAACATTTTGCACATGTTACATTTATTAACATGCATATTCCCAATTAATTGGTGATGTCTGTAAGGGCAGGATGTGTGTAAACAGGATAGCAGCTTTGCCATTTAGTCCGTTCTCATTTATCCAGTCTATTAGAATGGTGGCCGGCAAATGCAGAAGAGATTTTTTTTTTTTCTCTACAGAGACATCAGTTATGTTATCGACTTGGAACATTCCCTGGATGCCCGCATGCAGCCTGGAGGCAGAAACAGCCCAGAGCATCATACCATCATCACAGCACTTTAAACAAGCTTCTTACATCTCTGAAGAAAATATGAGTGCTTCTTGCCTGTGCTGCGATTGGGTGCTAAGATGCTCAGAGTGTTTTTTAGCTCGTTGCTAGGGCATTCCTAGATGATTTCTACGGTATTCCTGGGAGTTACTTTCTGCTGCAATTCCAAGTATTAGGCCTAAATTTAAAATAGACATCTATGAAATGCATATGAATACCATTTCTCTGTATCGCATACATTAATGCATGAATACTGCATGTTCCACCACTAGACATATTTTAACCATGTTCATGTTTTTTAACAGGATGAATGTAATTGTTTTTCAATAAATAGATGCATGGTAATTCAATGCAATTTGAATAAATACATTTTAAAAATTACAGTGGTGGACATAATTATTAGAATGCTAATATTTTCACCAGCTTAAAAGTGGTTTTATATCAGTTATTTCTATCTTTTGCTTTAGTGTGTCACTACAGGACAATCATTTTGTCATTAAATGAAATAATCCAGACAACGGCCAGTGCTTCACACGGAGATGTAAACTCGAATAAATCCTTCGAATAAACTCGAAAAAGGAACTACGTCTCCAAGATGCTTCAAGAAAGTTTAAAAGTTTTACTTGTCAAAAAGATTCTTTATCAATTAACATGCATTAATTAACATTAGGTGTGAACATCCTTTGTGTTTAAAGCAGATTTTGTCCTCGGTGCACATACACATAGTGGACCAAAAAAAAAAAAAAAAAAAAACCTGTTTAAATTTTATTCATTTATTTTTTTCTGATATCAAAAATTGAGATATGAACTTAAGATCATACTTAGGATATGTGGTTTGGAACACTAGATCAGTTCCTCAAAATTATAATATAATAATTAAAAATAATTTCTAATTTTATTATTTTTAATTACTATTAATAAAAATGTTACAATTCATGTCCCAAGCACAGCCTAGAATAGAGTAGAATAGAATGGAACAGAACAATGCTGAAGAATCTGGTGAGCTTTCAAGTAGTACTTACTCAAGAAAAAAAAAATTCAGAGGTCACAATCTTTATTACTTTGAAGCATCTTGGAAATCATTAGCATTGCGGTTGCCTCCGAGGGATTGACCGTGTCACTCTAACTGGCTTCTGATGAAAACCATCCACTAAATACGCTCTAACATATTTTACAAATGTTTTTAACTTGTAGAGAGCATGCTGAAAACTTGAAGTAATGAATAAAATATGTGAACAGGCACTTCATGCTGTTTTTCTAATTTGTCTTAGTATCCAAAGAAATTTTCTCAAGCCAGAATCCAATGTCTGCCACTGCAGGAGCCCACCAGCAGACAGGAGTCACGGGCTCTCCACATTGCCCTCTAGAGACCGACATTTAAATTAAGAGCAATGATGCACAGTCAAACCTTCCAGACAGTCCCTCTGGAGGGCCATTCGATTCTGTACGCTATACATGAATGAAACATGCCCGGTGAACAATAGATCCTTCGGTATGTGTTCTAATAACGTCCAGTGGAATCTATTGAGTGACCTTTTGGATGCTGCCCCGTGCTGTGGAGGTTTTGTACAGATGCCTGAATAGAGTTTACTAAGAGGTTCCGTTTGCTTTTTGTATTTAGTGGGCACTGCCAATACAGGGATCAATACAGACCGGAGTGAAAGGGAACCCATGCAGGGACTCGTCCGGCTCTCCCACAAGGCATTGTGTGCTTACTTGGACAAAGTTCATTATACTGTAGACTTATGCAACAAAGGTTTAAAAGGGTGATTTTCCTGGAAGCCAGATGTGTCTTGAATACATTTTTATCTAAAATCAAAAGAAAAATAAATGACTATTTCTAAAGTAATTATTATTATTAATAATAATAACGTTTATATATATTTTGATATATTTATAAAAATTATTATTTATGAAATAACAAAATTTAGTTATTAACTGTAAATAAAATATTATTGAAAATGACACTTATTCATACAGTACAGTCATTGTTTCACAGCATTACTTGACAGGAATAAATAAAAAGAAAATGTTATTTATTATTATTTTTTTATAATTATTAGTTTTGTTTAATGAAAATGTCTCTTTTAAACTGTTATGATTCTGGACATAATTTTTTCATTACAATTATTATTAATTAAATTAAAGTGTCTATACGTTCCAGTATTTGTTTCAGCTCATTTAAAAGAATAAATAAGAAAAATTATTTACACACCTTCATGACATTTTTCCTAGTCCCTCTTTTTCATGCAGTTGTGTCAAATGGGGGCTGAGCTTCAAAAGGAATACAAAAACAGAATAAAACTTTCATAAAAGTCTCCATATGACTACAGCATATAACATAATATGGCCAAATTATGAATGCATCATTCTTTTGAGTTGAATTTTAAATTAGAGTGATTAATTTACAGATCGGACTGATCTCATTTTCAAGTTCAGTTCACTGACTCTTGGCACTTGGTGGTTAAATATTGGTTTGATCTACAAAGCTATTGTATGACTTCAGAAGACTTAATGCATGATTCATACGAATCATGTCCATGACATTTTGGAAATTTTTAAAAAACTTGAACACTCCAGTCTCCATTTATTGCATGCATTGTTATTAGGTGTTCAAACCAGGAATTTATGTTGTTAAGATAACATAATACATAATTTACACCAGGCTTATCTGCCTTAATCACACTAAGAACGAGCAATTCATTATGGATAGCTCTTAACCTCTGACATTAAGCTCACAGCTGATGCTTCCCGCCAATGGGCCGGATCTAAAAATGAAAATCTCTTGGAGGAGTGTTTCTCTGTCAAAGCAGGTGATGCACCCAGGAGAGCTTCACAAGCAGTGAAGAGAGACGGAAAGAAGCCCCTTTCTCTTCTTGTCACTCAGCGTTAGACGTGGTTGACACTGTGAAAAGTTTACGCTCTCCCACTGAGATGTGTGAGTATGTGTGTGTGCAAAACACGGGACACCTGCCACTATGCGGAGGAGCTAGAAAACGCCTCAAAATCTGGGCGTTGGAGGTTGAGAGTCCACCAGTCATAATAGGCCATCAGGTCTTAATATGTGCACCTGGGTCCTGTCGCAGGATCTCCGGTCCACAGCTGGAGGAGACAATGGTATCATTACACCACCCAAATCCATCACAGCCCCAGATGACTCATAATACGACTGGTAAGTCTCAGAAAGAATGCATATGTCTTTTACTAAGTGCGTTTGACAAAAAGAGGCATGCGGAAAATCCCTGCTAGGGAATCGAACACCTGTTTGCGAATATGTCAGAAATCTGGGCAGAAAAGCAAAGATATCCCACCCACGCTGAGACAGATTAGTGTGCGGTGGATGACTTCCACCATGCCAAGCCCCTTTTGATTAATATGTTTGCATTGCAAAGCGATATGCATTTCCACCAGGATGCTAAAATAATAAGCATCTTTTTTTTCCTGAGATATTGGCATGCTGTCTCGCGCTAGAGTTTGGGATGCTTTCAGTCTTTTTTTGTTGGACAAATCTGACAAAGCCTTTGAGTTTAAGAACAGCAGCAACTCACCGCTTATCGAAACGAATGTGAATTTTTGAAGATGAGTTTCCATTAAAGAAATGCCAAAGGGGATGGGATCCATCCCAGCCCTGCGAAAACATTAGTCACATCTCTTCTTGTTTCAGGGGGGTCTGGGAATCACGTCTATCATGGTTGCCTGTGGAGAAATACATGCACTGAAATGAATGAGAATGAATGAGAGGAGTTTTATGATACTGCTTGATAGTGCTGTGTAAGGGGGCGTTCGTATGGAGGATGTGTTCGTTTAGTGCTATTTTTCACTCGAGATGTGTTCCTGTCTCCCTTCTGTGCATGTTTTTTAATTGTGTGTTTATATATCAGGGCCAGAAATTTTGAAAATGCCGCTGAAAGTGTTCATATATCTGTAAGGGGCAAATCCAATGATTCATTCAGGAATTAAACAATTGTGATGGTCTTTATGAATCATTAGTCACTGAGGCATTGGTTTAGAATAGATGATTCTTTCCAAGAACGTATTCATTCAGGAAAGACACTGAATACCCTGTAAATATATATTGACCTTTTGTAGCCCCGCTGCTTTTTAGAACTAAAAAGGGGGCGGGGTTAGGTGTAGGTTAACCGTAAAAATTCATACGAACTGGCAACTCATAAAATACGTACGATTTACCAACATTGCATACATTGAGTAATAATATTTGAATATTTGGAATAATAATATTTGAAGTAATAATGAGATTATAAATATATAATCCTGGTGGGATTTAATAAGTAAACGTTCCTATTTAAAAGTTATTTGAGTAATTAAATATACGTTTTGACATAGCGCGTTTTGTAGGGTTAAACATAAAAATGGTCACGCAAATATGCATGTTCAGTAAACGTTTTAAGACATCCTGTCAGGTTAAAAACAAGCAGATCAACTTTTCAAAACGCGTCAAGAGTGTTCCAATCCGTTACGCTCCGTCTAGTTGCTGAACGCCTGTGTAAACGCCTCCCAACACCTGAGGCGGGAAATACCTTGTGGAGAGCAGCAGCTTACACTCAGACTAAATATAGATCCATCGCGAGGGAACTCGGACACCGCGCCTCCCCACGCGCAGAACAGCTCGTTTATCTGCATGCTGTGATTAGCTGGAAAGTTTGATTGTATCGGCGACATATTTTCCTGTTTTTTAAATACATATTTTTTTGCCACAGGAAAAATACATTAACCTTCAACTATACACACGCGCAAAGCGCATTTTTAACTCATTGTTTTTGGCATGCGCGCACACGCTGTCCAACAAGTGCGTGCTCGAGGCTCAGCTGCTGTGTTTTAAGAAGCGATTGAGGAGAAAACAGTCATATGGAGATCTCTGTCTAACGACCTGGAGATCGAATCGATCCACGCAACCTCGCCAAACCATACTTTGTCGCATTGATAAAAATGCGCGTTTGTTTGATGCGCGTCGTGTGAGCTGGTGGATTATGTGGATCTGCTAGTTTCTCCGCCGATGGAGCCGCCGTAATTCGTTGTCTTTGTCATTTTAAGAACAAATTAAAGACCGGGCGGTTTTCTTATATTGTGAAGATCCGAACCCAAAAGCCTTACAACTAGACCACCAGTGACCTGTGAAGACTTGTAAATCCCTACACCTGGTTTCTTGGAGAGGGCTGCGCAATTGCGCACGCTGCGAGAGTACTATCGGACCTTTCCATGGAAATCCACTCCACGCGTGATCTCCAGTGAGGGTTTCAGTCCGATCTGATGTGGGGTAAAAAGTTGTCGTCTGGACAGTAAATCTCATATATGAGGATCAATACACACGTGCTGGTCAATATAAATCGCAAAAATGCCTATGCATCCGGTGACTTCCACTTTGATGTACCGGGGGATCTGCACCATTCCTGATATCCTGTCTTACCGAGCACCGGTCAACCTGCCTGAGGATGAGGTGGAAGGTGAGTGAAAGGGTCTTGGTGTTGTTTGAAGCCCATATTCTTACTAATTCTTATATTGCTTTAGTGTATTTTGACCTGTTGTCGGGTCGGTGTTTTACTCACCTGTTCGGTGTTTTTTTTTCTCTCCCTCTGTATCTGAATGACCCAATTTCCAATTAAAATATGTTACAAGTGAACAGTGTAGAGAAGCACTTATTTTTTCTGTTAAGTTAGAACAGTTTGGTGAGATTCAGCACCACGAACAGCGCAGTTCACTTAAAACCCATGGAAAACCCGTTACCTGTGCCTTTGTTTCTCTATAAGGCGGATAAATCTGATGCTGTGATTTATGGAAAGTAGGTATATCAGAAACCAGCAGAAAGACCTCTGAGTGGTTTGCTGCAGTTCTGCCTTCTCTTTGACTTTAAACTTAGTTTTTCAGGATGTGTGCGAATAAATTAGAAGTGAATCCAAATATATATTGGCACACCATTCTAATCCGTGAAGAGTTTACTAGTTTACTAGTAAAGAGCATACTTTTGTTTGTAGTTTCTGAACTATAATAAGCTAAAGATGCATATTTAATTAGTTTTTCCAATGCACAGTTTCTCAATTCTGTCGTAAAGTTTACTCTGATGAGTATTCCACTGTATATAATAATGATAATAATAATAATAATATAAACAGAAGTAGGTTTCTATAAGCCAGCAAAAAGACCTGTTTGCGATCCGCAGCACTTATGCGGACCTCTCTTTTGCTGTGACAGAGTTTTTGATACCGTGTCATAAAACCCAACTTAATTTTTAGAATCTGAAACACCATATGCAAATAGACTGGCTGAATATACCATTACTCCAGTGATTTCAACTGCAAAGAATATCCCTAACACATTTTGGATCCCTTAACACACTTGGTTTAAATGATCAGCTAATAAAAAGTGGCACCAAGACCTGAATTGGTGCGTCAGATAGAGAGGCATCCAAAATGTGCAATCAGTATGAAATCAGTAAAAATAGCATGTTCAGTACAGAAAAAATATATTATTTAAAAATAAAAGAAAATGCTTTTTTTCTACAACCAAGCAATACTTTAGGTACAGTAGGTTACATGTGAAACGCAAACTATAATCAGCTCAGTGTAATCAGACTGCATCAATCTTTTCATTTAACGATATGCATATTGAAATAAATTTGAAATCAATTTATTATTTAAATGCACAAATATAAATGTTTATAATTGTGAATGTCAAAATGTGCCATCAAACACATTAATTCTGATTAGTTTTCCACTAAACCTTATATTATTGACGTCTGACTGGTGTGATTGTCAGCTCAGTTCAAAGTGTCTTTCCAGATCAATCTTTTGCGATTAAGCTTTAATTAAGTATCTCAGCACCTCATTGCAGTTCCATTCATCAAGGGAGGTTTTCTATCAGTGCATCTAGTTAAATAAAATATAGGCCAAAATCTCAAGGCTGATTCTCATGCTCTTTAACCCTTGATAACCTGCTAACACAAGCTAAAGAGCAAGACGTGAGGGGCCACATATGGATGTTTTCTGTAGCACATGATTGTGTGCGTTCATATGCATGTGTGAAAGTGACAGTCAATCTGTTTGCAATGTTCACAAAGAAACCCCCCAGATCATACAGTATACTGTAGTTTGTGTAGCATTTCCACAGAGATGGAAAACAGAGAGTAAATATGAGGAGACAAATCACTGGGTGTTATCCTCATAACAGTTTTACTTTTATACAGATTTGTTCAGCAAATATAGCTCATGGACTTGTTGGTGCGGTTGTGCTCACACTTATGAAGTAGGCCATGTTCATTCTTGTCCTTAGGATATATAGTTGTTTATTTGTAAATCTTGAATTCGAGCCAGATTTTGATATTTTGCTTTGAACTCGTATGACACGCTGGGGGCAGAAACTGAAATGTAATTTGTGAGCTAAGATCCATGCATCTTTATTTTAGTTAGCAATATTTCATCATAAACCCGTCCTTATTCAAAATGAAGAATGAGGATAAGAGCCGCAGCTAAAGCTCGAAGAATTCATTATTATTCTCAGATGAAGATTGCTTTAAGTCTAGTACATCTAAAAGACATTATCTCCTGACTGTATGCTCACACACACTGGACATCTTAACCCATTGATAACGTCCTTTAAAGGATTACTTCACATAAGAATGAAAATTCTGACATCATTTACTCGTTCCAAGCCCTTATGACTTTTTTCTTGGTGGAACACTAAAGGAGATGAAAGCTTTCCAATTCATTCAAATGGTGTGTTGTGTGCTATATTCCCAGTCTTTAGAGGCTGTACAAAAGCTTTGTGTGAAGAACAATTTGCAATATGAGTCATTATTCACTGATGATCCTCAGTTCCAGTGGGCTGTTAACCACGGTGACTGAATCAGTCAGTGAGTTGAACACAAGAATCAAATGAGTCGGATTAGTGAATGAGTCTTTTCTACTTGTATAGTGAACTGGATCAACTGATTGATTAAAAAGATCTGAAAATGTACTGATCTCATGGCCATCCAAGATGTAGATGAGTTTGTTTTTTCATCTAAACAGATTTAGTATTGAATCATTTGCTCATCAATGGATCCTCTGCAGTGAATGGATGCCGAGTCCGAACAGCTGATAAAACATCACAATAATCCACACCACTCCAGTCCATCAGTTCATGTCTTGTATAAATGAAAAACTGAATATTTATGAGACACAAATTCGTTATCAAAGGATAATGAAAATGAAAAAGTTTTTGATGAAAGGCTTGTGACTGTTTCATTGACTGTCAATGAAACAGTCAATTTTCTTCTGGTCCAGAAAAGTAAGATATCATCAGAATATGGCATCTGCCATCAATGGTTCAACCGTAACATTATAAAGCTACGAGAATTCTATTCGTATGGAAAAGAAAACAAAAATAATGACTTTATTCAACAATTCAGCATTGTAACATCACCATAGTGCCATTTTGAAGATTATCCACTGGACGCAAACTACGTACGCTGTTCTGTGTCACTCGCAACACGTAGATGCGCTGTTTTCATTGAAATCAAAGCGTAAATACAAATAGAAACCAAATCCCTGTGTCGCGGCTAACACAGAAGAGCGTATGTAGTTTGCGTCCAGTGAATATTTTCCAAAATGGTGGCATCAAGGTCCTGAATTGTCAAATAAATTAGTTATTTCTGTTTTATTTCCATACAAAAATAATTCTCGTAGCTCCATAATGTTATATGGTTGATCCACTGATGGCAGATGGAGTATTCTGATGATATCTTTCCTTTTTTCTGGATCTTGACAATGTTCATTGCTTGGCAGTCAATGGGACAGTCACAAGACTCTTGGATTTCTTCCAAAATATCTTAAATAGTGTTCTGACGACGAACAAAGCTTTTACAGGCTTGGAACAAGTTATATCCATAATATTGCTTTCTTCATTAAAAAAAGGTACTTCGTCTGAATCAGGAAAGAACAACACAGTCTCACTCCAACTCGTCACATTTTGACGCTTGGTCAAGACCCTTTTGCGTCGCTTTTTGAAGCTCAAGGTACCCCTTTTTAGTCACTTTTCAACGTGAAGGGTCCTCCATTGCTTTCATTGCTTTTGCAATGGTTTGCATGCATAAATAAATGTATTACATAATTCTTTTACTTTTATTGGAGCACCAAAACCCACCCCTACCCTAAACATACCCACCTCTGTACAATATAAACACACACAGGCAAATGCAGTCATAACTAATCATAAACCAGCAGTATAAATACACTACAAACAAGTCGTGTCACATTCCAAGTTTTCTGAAGCCATACGAAGTCTTTATGTGATGAAGAGAGTCAAACACAAGGTTTTAATCACTAAAAACGATCCTGCTCCGTTCACGTGCTGTCATCTTATTCATAAAACATACTCCCATCCCGTAGCATGACGCTATCGATTACAAGATACACAAGAGCCAATAGTATTTCAAAATAGCATGACACAATCGATCATGAGATACATAAGAGCCAATGGCATTTCACAACCAACATTGATGTAAAGATTCTTGTTGCAGCATTTTTTGAAATCGCACAGACTGCAGCAGCGCACAGGAAGTACACGGAAGACGGAGACAGCGACCGCGTCTATTCCTCTCACAAATCAATCGTTTTACCTCAAAAGACTTGAAATATTAATATTGTTCAAATAAATTATGACGGTAGTTGTATCTGCCAGCTATATCTTGTGTTTTAGTGACAGATGTTAGGTTTAGGGGCAGGGGTTGGGTTACGTGCTCATAAATGTGTAAATAATTTAATTTAAAAGTTTTGACTGTTTACATTGAAAAATCACACCCCTACATATATGCAATAATTCCATTGTTTTTACCCAATATATCTTTTAATTATGACGATAAAAAAAAGAGTTTCCTATGTAAAACAACAAAGGCCCCTAGCGTCAAAAAGTGACTAAAAAGGGGTACCTTGTGCTTCAAAAAGCGACGCAAAAGGGATATGACCAAGCGCCAAAATGTGATGAGTTGAAGTGAGACTGTGTTGTGAAGAAATATGCACAGATCAAACACCGTAGAAAACAGTCGAAAACAGTTCTAAACCAAACGTCAGGGATTTTGATGTGAGATAACTACTGTAAATGCTTGTTCACTGGAGCAAGTGTTATGGATTATGAACTCCCATGTGTGGGCAATGGTTTAAAATAAAACACCTTAATGATGGATTTTTCTTTATTACATACAGTACACACAGCTTTTTCAAATGTAATGGCAGAATGGTTAGAGAGTCGGACCTGTAACCCAAAGGTCGTGGATTCGAGTACCAGGTCCGGCAGGGATTGTTGGTGGAGTTAGTGAATAACCAGTGCTCTCTCCACTTTCAATACCACGACTGAGGTGAGACCCTTGAGCAAGGCACCGTTCCCCCAGCTGCTCCCCGGGCGCTGCAGCAATGGCTGGCCATTGCTCCGGGTGTGTGTGTGTGCGTGCGTGGTTGTTCACTTCTAACTGCTGTGTGTGTGCACTTGGGTGGGTTAAATGCAGAACACTAATTCCTAGTATGGGAAACCATACCTGGCCACTTGTCACTTCTTCTTCTTCTTCTTCTTATGTGGTTTCTGCTTAAGTGTGATTGTAGTAGTTCCTAAATTTTTAAAAAACAGTTTAGTAAAGTGACCGGTCAGTCTTGAATTGTTCATAATATTTTTTTTTGCAGATATCACACACAAATCCATTGTTATTCCCTCACAAGGAAGAATGGCAAGACTTTCATTGGAAAACAGCTGACATTTCAGTTTGCACATATTTTAAGCATAGCAGAAAAGTCACTTTGTGTTTTTGTAATTTTGTCATTAAAAAGACTGTCTACAATGCTCTATAAAACTCACATCTAGTGTTCAGAGTTTGCTTTTATTTAAAAGATAAGTGCTTCTTTTACCCATCATGATTCACAAAATGTAGAATGCAGCTTTTTCGCTGGAGTTTATTCACTATGAACCAGTGACCCATATGATTCACATGAACTGAATAAACATTCATTACCGGCAAGGCTTTCACTGAAAGCGCACTCAGTACAAACCAGTGGCCTCATGGCTTTGTGAGAGTGAAATTCAGTTAATGTGCAGGGTCCTCTGTACCCCGGGAATTACCCAGCTGTTAACCGCATCCCACGTCACCCACCACATGCTCTTTCTATGGCACTGAATGACAATCAGACATCAAGCTTGTTTGGAATTTCATTAAAAGAGGTTGGCAGCGGTGACGGAAGCAAATAAAGCTGTGATTAAATTTGGTGCTGTGGATGGATTTCAGAAAGCAATCTCAAAGCCCATTGTCACAGGGATGGTAAGGGTGCCGTTTGCTCGCCAGCCCCTCTTGATCAAGCACACGCTGACAGCATGGTGGACTGCTGTACTGATGTTTTACACACCAAGTCACTTTCAGCCTCAGGGTCCAAAAAACTGTTAAAGCTGCTGCTTTTCAGTCTGTGCTGTTATACTCTGACGTGATGGTCCTTCTTAAATCCAGCATTTGTGGAAACTAAGCTGCAAAAACACGTTTTAGAAAGTATCTGTGAAATCACAATGGCCACTCAGGAGCTTCACACGCTGTTGTGACTGACACAACCTGGTCTCATAAAAATATGTACCTCTGTGCACTTTTTATGTACCTTACTGTACGTTTTGCTGCGGTTTAAAGAGAAATGTCCCTTGAGTGTTGCTAAAACACCTTAACTACCAATTACATTGACATAGGTAAGTATTTGTCAGACTGTGTGTTTAGTTTCCCTGTGTTTTGCTCCCCATATGCCTGCCCATATTTGGTTGTTCCTGTCTTTCGTGTAGTTCATCAATGTTAATTGTCCAGCCGTGTTCCCCATGTGCATTGAGTTTTGCCCTCGTCAGTGTCTGTACTTAAGTGCTTGTGTTTGTAAATTCTATGTCGATCCACAAGTGTCATCCCCCTGTGTCAACCAATGTCTTCTGTAAAGTCTGTGTGAGAGCGAGCGTGACAGTATTGCTGTGTTTTAATACATTGATATAGGTCTGTATTGCGGCAGTTCAGAATACAAATATCCGGTGACTGTCATTGGTAAAAGTTTATGCTCTACACCAAATCCAAACTTAAACCTACCTGATAGTGTTAACAAATGCCAAAATAATATAAAAACACATTTGTTGATGCAACTGAGCCATTTCAGCTTCCTTTTACATAGATTTGATCTGTTTTGTCGAACTTTAAATTACGTGGGATTCAAACCGGAGCAATCCCCCCACCAGCATATTAGAATGATTTCTGAAGGATGACACTTTAGACTGGAGTAATGATTGATGAAATTCAGCTTTGCGTCACAGAAATAAATAATATTTTAAAGTATATTAAAATAAAACCCCATTATTTTAAAAAGTAGAAATATATCACAATATGAACTTTTTCCTGTATTCTTGATGAAATAAATGCAGCCTTGATGAACATCGAGCCTTAAAAAATATTCCAAATATTACTGTTGCCAAACCGGTTGTTTATAACAAAATGTTTGTTTTACATTCATAAGGTAACAAAAATATTTGTTAACACTTTATTTTACGGTTACATCTATTAGTTGCTTAGTAGCATGCTTATTACTAGAATATTAGCCATTTATTAGTGCTAATTAAGCACATATTAATGTCATATTCTAAATGACCTTATTCTACGTCCCTAATCCTACCCAATGCCTAAACTTAACAACCTTACTAACTATTAATAAGCAGCAAATTAATAATTTCTTGAGATAAAAGTTGTAGTTAATAGTGAACAAGTGTGTCTAAAGCGTTGCAATATGTCAAATAAATGCTGTTCTATATCAACAGCACAAACTATATATATATATATATATATATATATATATATTTGTTTATATTCTATGTTAAGTGTTTCATTTATTCATTTATTTGTTCGGCTTATATATCAATGCATAGAAAATGGTATCAACTTTGAAGTTTCTACCCTTTGCATGCTGAATTCAGAAGCTGTATCTTGTAGAGAATGTATTGTGCTGATGTGACATCCACTGGTGGATGCAGATCTGTCTGATTTGGCTGACAGCACCGTAACAAAGTGAATAATCTAACAGATGGTTTCAGTACTGGGGAAAATTCAACCAATTTTCCAGTGATCTACTACCATAACAGTATAGGAAATTGGTTTTTGCTCATAAAAATTGCTCAGGGGTAACTAACATCATTCTCACTAATTAGAACTACTTATTGTTTGATTAATACTAGTACTGATTAATTTGCATACTAGGAAAAGCATGTAAGCGTTACAGATAGTAGAAATAAAGCTATTAAAAGAACAATAACTTTAAAATGATTTCTAGAATTTTGTGTGTTGCAGTCAAAATATAAAATGTTCAATAACCCTAACCTAATTAAATTGAGTAAAACTTTCTCATGTAATTAAATTAAGCAGTTTCTTAGAACAGATTTGTTCTTGTTTTGTATGAGTTTAAGTTAATGTACTTATGCTTCTGGATGCAATTAAAATGTCAAGGACATCTGAATACATATCTCCTTTTTTGGTTGTTGGCTTTTTACCAAACATTGGTTATTGATTTTTCTTTCTGGCTTAAGTAAAAAAATAAGGTTATTTTAATTTAGTAGAGTGCTAAATTAAATGATCTGGAACAAATGATGTCAGGCTCATCATTTTCCAATGTGTCTGTATCTGTCTGGATTAACTTAATTTTCGATATGCAATCCCAACACAAATGGAAGTAGGCTTCCATTTTATAAATGGATCTAAATAAAAGTTGTGACAACATTTTCGAAAATGAAGATGCATTCACTTTTTAAAGATTTTAAAGTTGCCCTATTAAACTTTAAAGGCACAATCTGTAAGTTTGCACCACCAGAGGTCGCATTTTTAAAACAATAACAGAGGCGAAGTTCTATGATTGGGAGATGTACATGACTATTACAATGAATAATATACATTTGCTTACCCGTCTGTTAGTACACACGCGAGAACGGAGTCTCTGTCCAGTCCGAGGTTTTCACGAAGCTCCCTCAGTTTCGGAAACGCCACAACGATATTTGTTCAGTCTCGGTTTGTATACATCTACGTTTTTTTGGATTGTGGAGAGTGTAATCAACATCCATGATATCGAAATGCACAATAAATAATTACCACTTCCGCATTTGTCCACTCGTGTTGCCGTAATATTCATAGGCGGAAACCGAGGATAGCGCGGATATTGCATCATTGATAGGCGACAATGAACATTTTCATTTCTAACCCTAACCCTTTTTTGATGATCTTTTTGGTGTTTGTTACTTCTAGAGTATCATTTACTGAGTTTTTATTTTTATTTTTACTTTTATATAGTTCATTTTGTGCCATTTTCCCTCTTAAACTTTCGAAAGCAAGTGTAAAGATTCTTTTAAGTTGCAGATAATGGACTTACAAGAAGTAATTTTATAAATGCTTGTACATGTTACAAGGTAACTCAATAATATGTAGTTGGAAACATGCTTACTTATTAAGTAATACGTACCGTATATGCTACTGACATCCTATTTAATGATTCTGGAAGCACAATATTTTGTTATTTCATTAGATCACACTGATAAATGTTCTGACTGCAATAAAATACATTCATTCTGTTATGTAATGGCCACCGTATGAGTAAAATCACTGTTTGGGTAAATTCAGCACACAGTGCAGAATTGGTTTCCTGTCAGAGTACAAGTAAAGAAAGATCAAATGGCTGTTTGGCAGGTAGACTGGTTTAGAAATAGGCACACAAACAGAAGAGTGATTCACTTGAACGTATTTAACTGACAGACAAACAGGAGAGCATACAAACCCGCCACAGCCAAGGTCTGCTTCCTGTTTCTTTTCCTTCCATCATGTTTCTCTTTCCACACGCTGCCTGTTTTGCAGGATGGTGAATGAGAGAAAGCAGATGGACAATGGCGTATCTTCTGTTTGGATCTTTAATTTGGTGCAAATGCAGAATAACTTCATTTTTCATCTCCTTTTTGTGATCTGATTTGTTTGCAGAGCAAGAAACACTGTTCCATTTTTGAGAAATACAATATCTTGAGGACACACACACACAAAAAGATGATGCAGGAAATATTTTGAGCGTTAGAAATGGAAAAAAAATGCCCTTGTGCATTCCGGATTTGGACAGTTAATGTCAAATTAAATCCTCTGGCTAAGTTTACGGAATGCTTGCTTGATTTGTTGTAAAACTGCATAAAATATATAAAAAAAATTTAAGTGCATGAACTATATTTAGAGAGGGGGGGGGGGCAGAGTTTTATGTTTCATTGATATATAATAAAACATAATTATTAATTACTATTATATTATTGTTGTTGCATAAAATGTCACTTTAACATAATTGTGTGTCACTAGTTTTAAAGTGACTATGATATGGACAGGAAACCTCATTTTTATACCTTTAGCATTTTTTTTTTCCTATTCTGTTAAATATTTTAGTTTTATTAAGTGATATGTTTCTCCCATTGATCAAAATACAAATAAAGGATATGTAATTTAGGAAAATATATAAAAGATAACGCACAGTTTATTGGCCATTATCATAAAATAGACCCTAACGGGATGATCAAACATTAGCCTAAAAGAGTTCATTTTGCAATAATGGCTGACTAATTTATCTTTATTTCACTTATATTTTAACCAAAATTATAAAAAAATATTATATTTTTAGTTTAATTCATTTTATTAGGCAAAAATGTTCTTTCCGTTTCCATTCCTGAAAGCCATGCAATTATCATAGTTTATGCTTTTATATGGAGTAACTTTATTTGGAGTATTACTTGTGCACAATGCATATTTCTTATTAATAAGCATAAAATATTTGTTAATGTCATGTACCTATTTGCAATAGTTCCACTTTAGCACAATCAAATATACTATATGCTTTAATTGGACTTCAGCACTACTTCCGCACAATTAAAGTGCAATAAGTACAAAATTAGTTGTTCCAATTTAGCTGAATTTAAGCATACAAGTTAAGTATTCTAAAAGTACAATTGCATGGCATTTTATTAAGTACATCAATTTGTATTTGTTTATGTATTTATAGTATACTGAGCATGAAATAAATGTATTTCAAATACATTTAAGTATATTTATTTTTTATAGGGTAGTCATTTAACTACAGATATTCCACAAATCAGAACAATAGTACAATTAACCAAACAAGTCTAACAATTATGTTCTCGCAAAAAAATCAGTGTATATAAAGCAGCTGTGGTGCATTTGAAGCTACTGATGCGCTTCTCAGTGAGGGCAGCTTGTTTTGTGGTGCATGGACAGGAGGGGCAATTTACACACACTCTGATTTTCAATTACCAACATATCCACTGGTGAGAACTAGAAGAGGGTTCTGCTTCAGTGGCTTTTTTTAAAATGGTGCTCCAAATCCCTATTTTTTGAAATAGCATGCAATTTTGTTTTGGGGGGAAAGAAAATAAATTGCGTTTCTAGACTTCAATATACAAGACTTCTGACTAGACTTCGCACACGTCTGAATCTATGTGTGATGCATTTTTAACAGAAGGTACATTCAATCTAATACAAAACCTGACACTGACCTATACCATTAATTCTCTATGATACCCAACCTCAAAACAAGACGCTTGACATTTAAGTGAAGGCACTGCACTTTCAACAAATGGCCCTCTGGGATGGGCACCAAGTTGTGCTGTGGATGCTTGGACTATAATTTAAAGGAAAAGGGGCTCAAGAGACAATAGGCTGGTGTTGATGAATGGGGTACTTTGTTTATTTGTGCCATATTTTAGCTCCTTTGGGAGGGGTGAAATATGGATCACCGAACAGCCTACATGTCCAGGCACTGTCAAGATCAAACTTGCTGTTTTAATTTTAGTTTGAAGCTGTATGTGCTCATGATTGATAATGAGGTGCTTATGAAAAGCAATAATAGAACTGTACAATCACAGCCTTGCTTTTGATAACATCCAGTACTATTACCAAAACAACTGGTGAGTTGGTTTTTTTGAAATGATAAAATACATTTTATAGTGTTAGTATTAGATTTACATCTAATACCAGACTCTCTGTAGGTTTAATTTTTACACAAGTAGATGGAAACAAGAAACTGATTCAAAAGGATGGGCATGATAAATGGTTTTGTATTTTTTAAAATATTGTGTCTTAATGGATGACTGGCGGATCAGGCTAGAGGTCTGCGTGGCATAGTTTTTTTTTTATTTGGAAATTTATTCCCGCGCCGCAAGAAGTCTGATCGGGTCCCGTGGCTCCCACGGTAAAGGTGTTCAGGTGTTTCTGGGGAGGAGGGGTTTGGGGACCACTCTGGACTGGTCTTGGGGCTGAAACTCGATAACGGCACTCCTGGCCGCGCAACCGAAATGACTCTTGACACGGCTCCTCGGACCATGATTCAGGGCTGGCACTCGACTGATGTGGACTGGGAACCGCGAGGATTTCACACGGCACTCCTGGCCCTGAAACTGGTCTAGATTTATCTCCACACTCCTCCTCTCGTGTGTGAAGTTGCGAATTGGGATCCATGAGAATTTCACACGGCACTCCTGGCAGCGAAACCGAAACTGAACACGGCTCCTTGGACTGTGATATGGGGTGTTAAGACCCGTCATTTGCAGGCTGGAAACTGTGGGGATTTCGCACAGCACTCCTGGCCGCGAAACCAAAATCTCATTACATGTCCGGGATTTCTGAGTCCTGGAGAAAGCAAGCTCCATCCTGCAAGGCACACACAATGTCATTGTTGCCGAGACCCGACTGTTCTGAGATGACGAAACTCTGCGATGTAGTCCTCGAATGCCGGGCCCCGGCGAATCTGCTTAGCAATGGATGAACGCCATCTCCTACAGTTGTTCTGTAATGATGGGTGTTGAATGCGCAATCTAGCTCCTCAGCGGGCAAGGGAAGCATGGAGACAGGAGTTCAAATGAACATAAAACATTTAATTTAAACACAGGAAACAAAAGCGCTGGTAAAAGAGCTTGGATCAGTGCAGACAAACACGTCAACAAAACTTTAACAACTGACACTGAACACAAGACAAGGCGTGAAAAAAATACAAGGACTAATCAAAGACAAAACACAAGACACCTGGTAGACATGGCTGGCAGAGGATATAACACTAATGACAGGGACGGGGTTGAAAATGTGCAAGAACACAGGGAATGGAGTGTAAACAAACACACAGAAGGCACATGGCACAAGAACCAAACATAAACACAAGACATGGAACATGACAGCGTTACAATTGGTAACACTTTATTTCGATAGTCTAGTTTGGATATTCTACTAACAGCAAGTAACTTTGCAAATATTCGTCAACTAGCAGTCATTAGAGTATCAGTAGACTGATTGCTTAATATCTTTTAACACTTTATTTTGATGGGTCAACATACTACATACTGACTATCAGAAACTTTGCAAGTAGATGCCAACTTATTCTACTAACTCTAATCCTACTCTAACAGTCCACTCTGAGAGTTAGTAGACATGTAGTTGTGAATTAATGAGAATTATGCCGAGTTCAGACAGCACAATTTTAGGTTTCAGAAATCACAGATAAATGCCCGAAATCACAGGCAAATTGGTGCTCGTTCACGCGAGTGACAATCACAGTGTGAACTATCAAAGACGCGATCTGAGAGAATCGCCGACGTGTCGCCAACAATCGTGAGATATTTGGCATGCTAAATATCTGGACCTATCGGCGATTCAAAATCATGCCGTGTGAAATGTGTTCTGACTGAATAACATCGGCGATTACTTACAGCCATTGAGAGAGCAACATCCAGGGTAGCAGGATGTTGGGGGAGGAGTTACGAAGGTAAAGTAAATATCCTGCTCCATAATCTTCTTTTCGTTGCAAATGAGCGCACATGCAATTTGTATGACAAGCTTATTTCGCTTGCTATAATTTTTAATAATAATCCCAGTCTCACGTTAGAACTCTGGTCTTGCACACGTGATCTTGCGTTGTTTCCATGCCACTTCTCACGTGGGTTTAGCTGTGAGGCAGAGTTGTCGGCGATTCTTCCTACTGTAAAGTCACGCAGTGTGAAACCCCCTGTCGCCGAACTATCATGCAGTGTGAACACAGCAGCGACTGAATGATACCCCAGAAAGTCATGCAGTGTGAAAAGATCTGTGACATGACTACTTTGAAAATCATGCAGTCTGAACTCGGCATTAGTTGACATGTTGTTAAAAAGTTACTTATAGTTAGTGGAATGTCTAAATGGACTATCGAAATAAAGTTTAACCAAAAAATTTAATTCACTCAGGGGTAAACAATGAGGACACTGCTGTACTGCTGTGGCACAAAAGAGTAGGGCTGTCCTTGACTAAAGAATTTTCTTGCTGACTAGTAGTTGTTCATTTTAAGCATTAAGTTGACTAATCG
>JAUMHQ010000053.1:24269403-24291066 GCA_032361165.1 Enteromius paludinosus
TATTTATATAAAAAATATATTTATATACATTATAAAATATAAGATAAGATAAATCTTAATATACATGTAAATATTTATTTTGGATGTGATTAGACACATTAATAGCTGTTTTGTATGGACCAAAATCCGAATATAATAAAATTCTAATTAATTAGTTTATCCTTGACATCTAATTTTGAGGAACAATTTTGTTTAGAAATGCAAAACTCAACAATTAGGTTTCTCATTTATTCTGACAGCATTATTTTCTTTAATAGCCATATTTCCCTGGGTTTGTTGTGTAATTGCTTTTCTTTGTGAAAACCAAGTAAGCTCATACATTTTAATGAAACGACGCCACACAAGTCAAAGGTGTAAGAGGTTTATTGTAGATGTGTGTCATAGGACTGCCTCCAGCCAGCGGTGTTGTCGGCGCAGAGTCCGGCCGTGTCTGAGCGTTGAGACTCTGCGCGTCATTAACGGCGGGCTGCAGTCCCGGAGCTGACCAGCGGGGGTCAGAGTTCGTCCCGAGGCGCGTTTAGAGGGAAATGTTTGAACTCCTCAGGGACCTCCTCGCCTTTCTGTGACCTCTTATAGAAACCCAGAGAATCCAGCAAGCTGCTGATGTCGTCTGCCTTCATCTTCTTCACAGGAACAACCTGAGGTCAGAGAGTGAAAGATACTAAACACACTTGGAAATTCCACAATTGTTGAATTATAACTGGCATATAGGCTAGGCCTACACACATATATATATATATATATATATATATATATATATATTATAGTAAGGTTATACATTTTACATTATTACATTTAACACTTTTTATATTTATATTTAAATTAGCTCTGTTTTTACTTTTCTTTAATTTTCTGATATATTTTTTCAGAAGTTTTCATTATTAAGTTTTGCTTTAACACTCTTTTGCCATTTTTATTGTTTTTGTGTTTAATGTTTTTATGTTTCACATTTGTATATTTTAAATTGTTATATTTATTTTTAGATAAAAAAAAAAAAAAAAAAAAAAATATATATATATATATATATTTACACATTTATTGTTTCGCCATTTTTATTCATACAGTATGCAAAAGTCTTAGGCCAATAGTAACGAGAAAAATGGTTTTAAGTCTGTTATTTCTGATCTGATCATCATCCAGTCTGTGACAAACTGAGACACACTCAATCCAGAAGAACTGTGGGAACGTCTCCAAGATGAAGAAAAAAACCCTACCTGGAAAACTGCAATACTGTTCAAAGTTTTAGACACTTCTGTAAAAATGCTGCCAAATGAGGATGCTTTCAAAAATAATGCCATGAATAGATTTAATTTATCCATTAACTTCTATTAACTAAATCAAATAAATATTTGGTATTGCAGCTTTTGGTAAAGCAGCTTCTGTTCCGAGGTACACTTGCCCAAAGTTTTTCATGCAGGTTTTTTTTTCTTTATCTTGGTGACGTGCCCACAGTTCTTCTGGATTGAGTCTGTCTCAGTTTGTTCTGTTTCTTCATGTCATTCCAGACAGACTGGATGATGATCAGATCAGATCTCTGTGTGGAGCACTGGCTGTTGTCAGACAATAATCTCACTGCACTATTACAATTAATGAAAAAAATAATGTTTGGAAATGTAAACTGATATTTCCAACTTACACACTACCGCAAAAGATAGAAATTACCGACTTAAAACCATTTTTTGTTTGGTATAAAATGTATTTATAGTTTTCACATTTCTTCTTCATTTTTATAGTTCTTTGTATTTGTTCTGGTATATATTCTTTTTTTTATCTTCTTTTTGATTAATTTGAACATAATCACAGTATTTATAATTTCTTATTTTTTTTAAATACCCCTTGTCAGGATGGTTTATGTTTTTTCTTCTCAAAAAGAGAAGATGAAGAGAATAATCATGCAGCTCTTTCACTTACAGTACACCAAACAATAGCCAGTAGTGAATTAATAATGTCACTGGTTTTGTGATGGTTAGTGACACTTGCTTGCAAATGCATAAATAATATAAAAAATAAATAAATACAGAGATATGAAAGTGTTTTTCAGCAAGTTACAAATACAGTAAACATCTAAAGTCTCCAGTGTTAAATGGACAAAAAATTATAATGCAGATGCACTTGCATGTAAAATAAGAACATTGTCTTTACCTTCACTTCTTCACCCTTCTCATTGTAGAAGACCAGACGGGGTTTTTTATCCTCTCCTGAATCGTACTCTAGGTTGTGACTTTAAACAGCAGGTTAAGGTTAACGGCAGCAGGCAAATGACCTCTGAGGCCATGAAGCACATAACTCCGACCTCTGAGTGTTTAAACATATGGCAGCACAGAAAACAGCACTCTGGGCTTGTAAAGATTTCATTAACATTTACATCTCTGTCAAACGCCACAACTTTTTTTAAAAAGACTAATAGCACTACACTGAAAACACTGGAATTACAAGAAAATGAGAGTCATTTTTGATAATAATTTAAGGATACTACAATGCCAATCGCTCCATCAGGAAATTGTAGAGCTCTGGCATCTTCTTTATGGATCATCCCACTACACTGGGAGCCTGGGAAGGGATTGAAGAGACATTATCAAATGAAGAAACACTTTAAAAACATTTTAACTCAAGTAATTCTATTTTTTGTCATCATGTGTTCTTTGAGGACTTGACATTGTATCATATGCAGTATTCTGAGTATTTTGAAAAGAGTATTTAATGCACATCACTATTCAAAGGTTTGGGGTAAGCAAAAAAATAAAACGAATAATAATAGTATGTGGTGAAAACAAGCTTTCATTTTAAATTGATCAAAAGTTGCTGTTAAAAGACATTTATTATATAAAATGTAATAAGCATTGTATTTCAAATAAATGATGTTCTTTTGAACTTTCTATTCATCAAAAAAAAAAAAAAAAAAAAAAAAAAAAAAAAAATATATATATATACAATTATATATATATATAATGTATATATAAAATACCTATACCATGGTTTACACAAAAATATTAAGCGGCATAGCTCTTCTTGGCATTGATAATAATAATAAGTTGTTTGTTATCAAACCAGCATATTAGAAAGATTTCTGAAGGATCATGTGACACTGAAGATTGGAGAAATTATAAAGAAATCAAAAGAATGAATTACATTTTAAAGTATATAACAATAGAAAACAGTATTGTAACATATTCTACAATATTTCAGTTTTTGTATTATTATTCTTTTTATTTTATTTATTTATTTATTTATTTTTACAAATAAATGCAAACAAATAAATTCTAAGTAACACTTTACTTTAAGGTGTCCTTGTTACACCTGTTACATGTACTTACTAATACTAACACTAATAACAATTAATTATTCATAATTACGTGCAAGTGACCCCAAGACATAAACTAATATTAACCCTAATCATACTGTAAGTAATATACTTAATATTACTCAGAATGCAAATGTATAATTGTAATTTAAATTGTATAAATGTAAAAACTGTAACAAGTACACCTTGAAATAAAGTGTAACCAAATGCAACCATGGTAAGCATAACTTCTTAAAAATAAATAATAAAAATCAGTTAACTGAATATTTAAGTAAGCATTTAATAATAATAATAGTAATACTAGAAAGGAACTCTTAATCACCCCAAACTTGTATGTACGTGTATTGCATTCTGTCTCATGCCAGACAATAAAAATAATTTTTTTAGTTAATTCTTGCATATATCAAGTGTTCAAGCATGTATTGAGCACTCACCATAAGTTTTCCTCTAGCTATAACAAGCTTTTCCTTCTCAGCGCTGCTTTCTGAAACATTTTCAGCACTTCTCCCCACGGCACACAGAGTCAGAAAGGCCAAGAGTGTGAACCACATACTGCGGCTGGGATTGGAGACCTCACCGTTGCCAAAAAGATTGAGGTCCTTTGGTCAAATGTGGGTCAATACAGTAGATATGGGTTGCTGATAGGTATCCACCGCCATGTGTCGGAGTCTGATTGGACAATTTTTTGGGTTTTGTTTCAGAGGAATTGGATAAAAAGCTTAAAATGTGGAAATGGTTATTTAAAATCTGCAAATTCTTACCAAAAGGGACATAAAGCTGTTGTTTGTTTGATGAAGTCAAATGTTTTGTGAAGTTTGTTGTATTTGAATGTTTTTTTTTCTCAGTATGAGGGAGTTGAGACCACAGAGCAGCTGCGTCTGTGTCAGATTCTCTCACAGTCTGCTGATGAATAACCCGAGTCAGAACACAACAGCTGCTGTTTGACTATACTCTGATCAAGCAGTGGTTAAACTTAGTCTTTTATATTCTTCTATGAATTCATTGTGCTCCTTCATGTTTAAAACGATAACCACACATAATACAGAAAACACTGATAAGGGATGATTCTGGAAAAACATGGAGTTCATATTTATTTTAGTTCACTTAATCAATCCATGTTATAAAATTTTTTAGAAAGGTATGTTGCAGCAACAGGAAGAAACAAATAATCATTCATCTTAAATAGTAAGTACAGTAATAATAAGTTACCCTTTCAGTTGAATCTCTTCAACTTTACATATGGGAACTTGCATGATAGACCAATCGCCTTTGAGCTTCAAAGAAAAGGCCAATGAACATTGGCGTGCACAGATTGCATTCAGGTGCACCTCATCACTACGTGAATATGAGTTTCGCTTCGGAGTCTTCTTTGCTTTCAGAGCTGGAGACCCTCTTGGCTTTCGTTTGGAGAGTGGAAGGAGATCTATTTCTAAAAGAGTTCCTGCGAGTTCATACTCATGCTTTCATCTGACAGCGTTTACTGGGCGGCTGTCAGTGGATCCTGTGGACTGGTGGCCTTTTTCATGGCCGGCTGTACCAGCTTTTTACATTCCAGCGAGCAAAGACCTACTGAGTGCACGGAGTTGCCACAAAAGGTCTTCCCTTCTGCCTCCGCCTGCCCGTCATCGAGGGCGTCCCTACGCAACACCCAGACCTTCTGCTCCGTCCCCCGTGAGGCACACAATGCCAGGTTGGCGGCCTGACGTCGAGCTGGCTGCGGGCATGTGCTGTCCGCATCTCAGGGACAGGCCAAGAACACCCGCAGGTCTGTGAAGCATCCCTGACACAGGCAACCCGGAGGTGGTGGAGGTTGCTCTTCGGGAGCTTCTGTGCACTCAGCTGCTGTTGACCCATCGTGCCCAAAAAGAGTAGTGGGTTGAGACCCATTGTGGATCTACGAGCTTTGAATCGTTCCCTTCTCAGGCTGGCGTTCAAAATGCTGGTCAACACAGATGCCTCCTCCACGGGTTGGGGTGCTGTATGCAATGGGCAAGCAGCCTTGGGTCCCTGGACAGGCGTCCGACTGCTTTTGCACATCAACTGCCTTGAGTTGTTAGCCGTGTTTTTGGCCCTGCTTCACTTTCAACCGATGCTGCACCACAAGCACTTGGTGGTCCAGACGGACAATACAGCAGCTGTAGCGTACATCCACTGACAAGGTGGTCTACGCTCTTGCTGCATGTCACAACTCGCCTGCCATCTGCTCCTGTGGAGTCAAGCGTGGCTGAAATCGTTGCACACTGTTCAAATTCCAGGGACACTGAACTGTGCAGTTGACCAGCTCTCACGGCAGTCCACCTACCCTGGAGAACGGTGGCCTCTTTGCCTCCCTCGAGTCCACCCACTGTTGGACTGTATACCACATTGTTACTGTATATGCACCTGTATTACTACCTTGATGAGGCCCCCCCGGCAGGGATGCACTGGCTCACAGCTGGCCTCTGAGGCCCAAGTACACCTTATTGCACAGACACTGGGAGGACGAGTAGCAACTTCTGCTGCCCTTGAAGACATGGTTTGTCGACCTAATGCTCCTCGTGGCAGCCCCTCTCTGTTAAATCCCCTTGAGGAAGGACCTTCTTTCTCAGGGGACAGACACAATTTGGCACCCGCGCCCCGATCTTTGGAACCTGCATGTCTCCTGGACAGGACGCATTAGGCCTCTGCGGCCTTGATAGAAACGATCACTTAGGCAAGAGCTCCCTCTATGAGGCAGCCTTACGCTCTGAGATGGAGTCTGTTTGCGACTGGTGCTCCTCTAGCGGAGAGGACCCACAGAGATGCACTGTTGCAGTAGTGCTTTCTTTCCTGCAGGAGAAGTTGGAGCGCAGGCTGTCCCCTTCGACTCTCAAAGTGTATCTTGCTGCTTTCACGGCATATCAGGATGCAGTGGAGGGTACATCCCTCAGGAAGCACCAACCGACCGTGAGGTTCCTTAGAGGTACGCAATGGATTAACCCCCCAGAGACCGCACCTTGTACCCTCTTGGGGCCTTGCCGTCTCCCTAGGTGGCCTGCGGCAGGTCCCATTCGAGCCACTTCAGTCAGTGGATTTGAAATATCTAACGCCTCCATCAAGAGGGTAGGGGACCTACAAGCCTTCTCTGTCGACGAAGAGTGCCTAGAGTTCGGTCCGGCTGATTCTCACGTTATCCTGCTACATGCCCAAGGTTCCTACCACGCCCTTCCACGATCAGGTAGTGAACCCGTTCGTGTTCCTCTGTAAAATAGGCGAACCCTCCTGTCCCGCAGTCAGAACTAAAGCGGAGTAGCTCATGACTGTGCTACTACTGGGTCTACTTCCCTGGGGTTGCACTGACTCCGCTCCTCAGTGAAAACCGTCAGGTGCACTGCATTTGTGCCCTCTTATACTCACATAGTTATGAGGTGCACCTGAATGCAATCTGTGCACGCCAATGTTTATTAGCCTTTTCTTTGAAGCTCAAAGGCGATTGGTCTCTCATGCGAGTTCCCATATGTAACGTCTCCGTTCCCTCCTTCAGGGTATGATAAAACTTTGCTTGATTAAAGTTGCTTTGGATGAATTCTAATGAGTTCTAATTCTTAAGAAAATAAGGCTATTTTTACTAAAGTTTCAGAATTTCATCAGAATATTTTCAAAATGTTTTATTTAAAAAATTAAACTGACTGTTTTCTCATCATTTATTCCCTATTTTACCTTATTATTTACAAAATATGGGGTCACAGGGCAACCCAGTGTCGAGGCAGTGCATGTAAGGACGTGTAATGTCAACTCTGCCCACTTCTGGTATGTACTAAGCTCCTTGGTCTGTGTATTTACATACAGTAGCAAACTATATACATACCCAATTGAATGACTTCTGTAGGGGTGTATTCAGTTACACTGCACTTGCATAATACTATCCACTCTTAAAGGGAGGAGTGTGTTGATTTTAGGTCACCTATAGAGGGAGACCGTGCTACAGGATAGACTTCAGGCAGTGTTTTGGGTAACAGGGCTTTATGTTTCCAATGAAAATAAACCGTTCTGCATAGGAATGCAGCAGTGAAACCATCATGCTCTATCGGCCACAGACTGAGCTGGGGCCCCGTCTGTCTTTCTGTTTGTCTGTCTGTCTCTACGGTTGTGGCCAGGCACTGATGTGTCATATGACACATTCTTCTCCCTCTAAAAAGACCCAGATTTCCTCTCTGGAACTGAAAAACATAATATCTGCAGGCGACGCATTAGATCCAGTGTAATTCTGTGAAGATGTGTCTGAGTGGTCAGCCTGAGACTTGAGCTTCAACACTACTGTTGTCCTACAGGAACGTATGAGCTTTTAGCCGTGCTTTATTAAATTATACACATTGTCTCAGATGTTTCTCCTAAAATCCTTAATGTGAAGTGAAATAAGACACATGTGGAATGACTGTTAGAATGACATAGTAGGAATATAGAAAATAAAGAAATAATTTATAAGAGGTCTACAGGTTCAGAGGAAGCCGCCTCAGATCTTTGTTCAAAAATATAGATGTTTCATCAACATTAATGTAGTAATTAACAAAATAAAAACATTTGTCTAGGTGTATGTTTTGATTTTTCCAAATTTGAAAATTGATTTATTTTGAAGCCTTAAAGTTAAAATGTAAGGCAAGTGATTTAGTTTAATGATTGACAGATGAGTCCAAAATAATCTTGCATTTCTCAGAATATCTTCTTTAGTGTTCCACAGAATATAGAAAATCCGGACAGCTGTGGAACAATGATAATGAGGGTGAGTAAATAATGAGAAAATTTTCACTTCATTAAGTAACTATCCATTAAAAAAAATACATCAAAATACCCATGATATTTACTTTGACTTTCAGATCATTGAAATTTTAGAAAAATGTATACACACAAAAAAAACACAGATAAAGTCTTAATTTTTTTTTATAACTATGAAAATTATAAAAAAAAGTATGATTTATCAAACAGGCAACCGAAGGTTTAAAGATTTTATGCAATAGGTTGTTTTGATCATGTTGATTATACAGAGGCCGTAGAAATCTGAGTATCAAATGTGCTATTTTGGGTAAAATCATGTGAATAAAAACAGAAGTTTGCCATCAGTTTTGTCTTGAAGCTCAGACACACACATGAGTATCAGTCACACGCCTCTGGCTAAACATCAAAAAGCTTTTTTACGAGCTCTTCCGTTCTCTCTCTCCTAAACGAGAGCACCACCATCCCTGTACACACGTCAACACACACATGCATTACTCTCGTCCGTTTCCCAGCATGCTGTTCTCCAGCAGCACACATAATGAGCAGGAGCCATTTCCTCCACCGGATCCTTTGGGCTCTCATCCTTGCCTCTGTTTTTTTTCTCTTCTGTCTTTCCCCTCCCTCTCCGTTGTTTTTCTCCACACTCAGCATTTAGGTAGTGCTTCCCCCTGTTTCCAAAACAAGCATCGTTTGATCCTGGACGTCTGGATCCTCGGGGCATAGACACACACACGCTCATATTTTGTTTCCAGCTTTCATCATAAAAAAATGATGGAGATTATTTATATTTGGCAATGCAGACTTGGTTAACCCATGATTTTAGGTTTCTTTTTCTCTCTTAAAAATAAAGGTTCCAAAAGGGGTTTTCACAGCCATTGAAGAAGATTTTTTGGTTTCACCCAAAAACCTTCAGTCAACAGTTCTTAAAAGAACCATGTTTTTCTTAGTGTGAAGAACATTTTAAACATGTTAAATAAATATTTTCCACCATCAAGAACATGAAACTTGATGTTAAAGGTTCTTCTTGGAACTATCGATGAAGAGTGATTTTCAGATCTGATTAGAGGTTCAAACCTCCAGAGTTGAAGATTATGGGAATTTCAGGTTTAGATTGTGAGGGTAGATTTGCAGCTGACATCATGAGGCTGAATGTGAATTGGCTCGAGCTGAATGTCCGAAGCCGATCGCATATGAGATAATGGAGGGAAGGCAGAGAAGGAGAGGAGTGTGGATTGCCACCATTGCAGATCTGCCCTTGTGCTCTAATCCAACTCTCCTAATGAAAACCACATGTTCTGAGACATGACTGAGGCTCAGAGAGAGAGAGAGAAGAGGGGGTGTGAAAGAGGAACAGGATGTAGACGGCTTTAAAGATACCGACACGTTTTAATGAATCCAGACTGTGACTCTGCGATACTGAAAGTGCAGGGGAGATTACAGGTCCACCTCTAGAAGAAGAAGCTTTAGGAATTGTGAATTAATGCAGACAGACAGACAGATAACAGAAAAGTGTTACTGACTGATCTTACTGACTGAAGAGTTTGTTTTAAGACCAAAAATAGGCCTCCCCCGGATTCGATTTACTAATGTTTAATGTTGACTTCAACATGAAATGTCTTGGCACTTGTTTTAAAAACATCTTGTTTCAGTGATTTCTCTTTTGATAGACAATAACTTTATACATGGTGCACTTTCAAATTTAAAACCGTGCAGGATGTTTTTATTCACTGTGTTACACACTGCATAAAAAACTCATTTTATTTCATAAAGCTCATTATACTATTGTATTGGGTAGGTAAGGAAGAAGAATATGTGCAGACAGAATAAGTACTTTCTAAGTATTATAAACAGCCTATATGTTAATAATGGGCATGCTAATCATCATCTAGATAATAGCGAGATCATTTAGCAAGCAGCATTAATGTATTAAAGCAAAGGATCCTTTGCACTGGAAATATGAAAGATGAAATTAGTGTATAAGCTGTTTTCCGTTTTGGTCTAATATTCATCACTGTTGTGTGCAGTCACGGTTACAGAAGCAGCTCTCTTCTCTTCTCCAGAGCCCCCCAAAAAAAGTTTCTCCTCTGAAACCTGATCCCTGAATAAACCATACTACTTCCTCCTTTCTTAGAGGGAAAACGAAGGGAGAGCGAGAATAGGAAGAGAGAGAATATGGAGGAAAAAGAGGGAAGGTGGGAGGGATGTGGAGGGAGAGAGAGAGAAGAGGGGAGAAATACAGAAAGGTTTTCCGTTAGAGGCAGATCCTCTTGAATAAACTTGACACAGAAATATGCTGACAAAGAGGAAAAAAGAGAAGTGCAGACAACTGTTTGCTGACCCTGTATATCTGTCTCACTAATGGGAGACTTTCATCTCTTCATAGGGGCTTTGCTCTTTATACGTAATGGCTTAAAAATAGGCAAACATGACGAGATGTGAGCCAAGTCTTCCGTTGCAAATGTAACATAACTTCTATTGCTAACAGTTATGGAGTGTGTTGCAGATTTTTGCTTATAGGAGTAAAAAACAAAACAAAACAAAAAAACTTTTGAGACACTGAAGCCATATAAACACTTGCATATTATGAGATTTTGTGATGAGATTTAGTTTTAGATTTAGTTGTGTCTCTTTCGAACTGGTTGGCAGACACCTTGCAATAATCCCTTACATAATAGAATAACTAGCAGAACTATATATATATATATATTTTTTTTTATGTAATTTAAATGATAAATGTCTATATTGTTAGCATTATATATATGTATATATGGGAATTGTTATAAAAAAAATTTGACTGTCCTATATGGTGTGACTACGGAAACCCATTTCCGCCACTGAATAAAAAATAAAAAAGGTTATTGCAACTTCTTTACTCACAATTCTGATTTTTTTTAGAATTGTGTGATACAAACTAATAATTCTGATTAATTTTCTTAGGACTATTAGATATAAAGTCAGAATTGCGAGACATGAAGACAGAATTGTGTGAAATAAATTCACAATTGTGAGTTATAAAGCCAGAAACTGAGACACATAAAATCAGAATTGTGAGAAATAAAGGCAGAAATTGAGAGACATAAAGTCAGAATTGAGAGGCATACAATCAGAATAGTGATAAATTGTAACGCCCCTGCACTGTTTGTTGTTGGTTTTCCCCATGTGCTCAATGTGACCTAGTTCTGTTAATTGTCTATTATGTTCAGGTGTGCCTTACTTGTTTGTACCAATTGTCTGCCCTATATAAGTTCCATTCAGTTTAGTTCATGTCGTCGGTTCATTAGATGTGTCTACATTGTCTGTGCTCCCTGATTTGCCTGCCTGTTTGTAAATCCTTTGTGAGTGAATCTGAATCTCTGCACGTCCTTACGCACAAGAAGCGTGACAGAATGAACCGACCTCAAAAAAAGAAGTAGAGTGAGCAGCGTGTTTTTTCAGACCTTTTTGTTTTCCGTGTTTTGTCAGTTTTTATAAAAAAAATTTCCCCCGGTTTTCCCCTAATGGATTGATTCAGTTTCGGATATCTCCTCCTCCTGCTCAAGAGCCATACAAGACTATTCTTGGACATGGCTCATTACTACAGCTTTCTGGACAGCGCACCGCTGTCCGAAGATGGCTCTCGAGTGGATTTCGCCGCCTTCGTGGAGTGGACACTGGCGTGTAATGGATCACTTTTCACCGTCTATCCCGTGGTTGATCTCGCCAGTGCCACTCCCGACCCCGAGCCCAGCCCACCATCTCCCTGCAGCGCAGAGCTCAGGCCCGAGCCCAGCAATGACGGAGATTCAGTGCCCGAAGCGACTGAATTAATCGATGTTTAGTAACCTAAACGTTAACCTTTCAGTCGAATCACTTTGACATTACATATGGGAACACCCATGGAACAGGCCACGACTCTGGGCCGCGTTACGCGGAGATCCCCCGCCGACTGGCGAGATACTGGCGATAGTTTTTTGTCAGCAGAGGATCTGCACGTAACCTTCCCAACCCTCTGGGGCCCGATGATGGGGGCACCACTGAGTTGCCAGTTGTACTGAAGCAGTTGGTTGAGGCGGAGCACATGCCATAACACATCGTTTTCACATGTGGAAATAAGAATAATGCAATTTATCAATAAGATTATGGATATAATTCAAGGGAAGCACAGCCTCTTTTATGGCTGACTGTGGAAATATATAGAAAAATGTATTTGCCACACCTACTGGGCAAAGGAGACCCAGAGGAAGCACAGCTGGAGCTACTCCATCTAGATCTGAACTGCGGGGCAGGGAGGACTCCAATTCACGCAGTCAAGGGAACTGAGAAAAATAGCGCACGGATCCCGTGGGAGTGGCGCAGCAAGCCAGCACCAGCCGGTCCTTTGTTCACCTGCTGTCTGGATCAAGGACACGAGAAGACACGGTCTCTACGCCGAGGTCATAAAACCTGGCGGAGGTGTTGCCCGCAGCCTTACATAAATCTGCTAGAGAGGCGCTGTGAGCCAACGCGTAGGATGAGGCAACACTCCTTGTTGAGTGAGCTCTAAGTCCTTAGGGGCACGGCTCTCCCTGGTAAAGATGTAACACCCATGGAACAGGCCATGACTCTGGGCCGCGTCACATGGAGATCGGATGGTGTAACATCCGGTTGAGTGAACGCTGGCGCTTTTGGCTGCCACTGCTCACCAGTAAGACTTTGTTTGTTTGTAAATTTGTTTGCTCGTCTTGGGTCTGTTTACTGTGGCGCCGACTAAATATGTGGACTACTGCCTGGTTTGTGATTATCTGGGCTCTCCTGTTACCTGTACATCGGTTTGCTTTGGGGTTGCTCCAGTACTCTGCTGTTGAACTTTTCCGGCTGCGTCCCTCTTTGTCAACGCCTCCTCCTGTTTCGCTACATCTCCATCTGGACATCATCTTCCAACCGCATCGGAGATACATTCATCGTGGATCCCGTCGAATGGTTTACCAGGATGCCTCGTCTGCAATAAAGTCTTCCTGGTCCAACTCTCGCCGTCCTCCACGCCACACTGATCAGGCTGTCGACCATAGTGTGCTTGCCAGCCTAACTAGGTCGGCTAACATTTCTGCTGTTCATGAGACTAGCACTTTCAACTTCGGACTACTTAACTTTCGCTCACTTATGAACAAGGGGTCTCTTGTTCAGGATCTCCTCGTCGATCGTAAGTTTGATTTTCTTTGTTTAATCGAGACTTGGCAAAAACCTATTGACTTTTCTGAACTCAATGAGTCCGTTCTGCCGGGATTTGTTTACATCTGTCAACCTCTGTCAACCTTAAGTAGTCCCTGCTTTCAACTCTTTTGAAAGTACTGTATGCAAGTTACCTGGATCTTCATCTACTGTCATTGCTACTGTTCATCGTCCACCTAAACCGAATAGTGACTTTTTAAATGACTTTGCTGCTTTCCTTACTCATCTTGTCATTGTCTCCCCTAATATTATCTTGCTGGGTGACTTCAATATTCTCTCTATATAATATGCTCTGGCGTCTCCTCTCTCGATCATATGACTGATGAACTGCCTTTCTCTGACCACTGAATGAAGGCAACAGCAAATCCTTGTTCTCACTGCTCATCTGCACTCTTCTGCCTCTTGTAATTCTCTGATGTCATTTTTTATGAACAAAATTGAGACTATCCACCAGTCTCTTGGCTTGCAATCCGCTCATAGTACTATTTTTGAATTCTCTCCATCTGCTCACTCTTTTTCTTCCTTTCAATTTCCCTCCACCTTAGAAATATCAGATCTAATTCTTCATTCTAAGTCATCCACCTGTCTGCTTGACCCTACATCACTTGTCAAAGCCTGCCTTTCATCTCTGCTCCATATTATTTCTGCTATTATCCATTCTTCTCTTTCGACTGGAATTGTTCCGACATCCTTTAAAACTGCTGTAATAACCCCAATAATAAAAAAAAAAACTGGAACCGATCCATCTAATTTTAACAACCTGCGTCCTATTTCTAACTTACCTTTTATATCTAAAATCCTAGAAAAAGTGGTAGCCAAACAACTCCACTCTCATTTATCCCTTAACAACCTGCATGAATAATTCCAGTCTGGTTTTCGCCCTCTCCACAGTACAGAAACTGCTTTAATCAAAATAACAAATGACCTTCTCATGTCGGCAGATTCTGGCTTGCTCTCTATTCTCATTCTTCTTGATTTGAGTGCGACTTTTGACTCCATTTCTCATTCCATTCTTCTCAATAGATTATCTTCCATTGGTATCACCCATACCTTGTCTTTAACTGGTTCACATCCTACCTTTCTGGCCACTCCCAATTCATTCAGCTCAAATAATTTTCATCTCAATCTGTGTCTGTTACTTCAGGAGTACCTCAAGGCTCTGTCCTGGGCTTCTGTTCACCATCTATCTTCTTCCCCTTGGCAATATTTTCAGGAAATATAATATCCAATTCCATTGTTATGCAGATGACACCCAGCTTTACTTTTCAAATTTACCCACCATCACCCTTCCACCCGCTGCCCTTACTGACTGTCTGGCCGAAATCAAAAACTGGTTGACCTCAAATTTCCTTAAACAGAACGGTGATAAAACAGAGATCCTTCTTATTGGTACTAAATCAACATTATCCAAATACCATAACTTTTCTCTTATAGTTGATAACTGTCCTGTGTCCCCCTGTCTTAGATCATCTTCTTCTATTAATTTGACTGTTCCCTCTGCCCGTCTTTCTACAATGGGGAACAGAGCTTTCAGTCATTCTGCCCCCCCAACTTTGGAATGCATTGCCTCCTGAGATTAGGAACATTAATTCATTCTCTCTGTTTAAGTCTTCAGTTCAAACTCATCTTTGCCCTGCCTTTTCTCTGTAAATTACTGTGCTGTATTGGTTGTTGGGTGTTGTGGAAAGTGTACGGTGTCATTGGGTACATGAAAGGCGCCTATAAATAAATTGTATTATTATTATTATTAAAGATAAGCCAGGGAGATGGCTCCGAGTGCGGTCCGTATAGAGGCGCAGAGCGCAAACAGGACATATCAACTCTAAGGCTGGGTCTGCCTCCTCCTTGGCAGAGCTTGCAGGTTCACCACCTGATCACAGAAAGGCGTGGTGGAAACCTTGGTCACATAGCGGGCCAGGGTCTCAGGATAAAGTGAGATTCTGCTGGGCCGAACTCTAGGCACTCTAGAGAAGTCTTGAAGGTCCCCTGCCCTCTTAATGGAGGCCAGTGCAATCAGAAGTGCTGCCTTAAGTGTCAGATACTTTAGATCTGCTGACTGAAGGGGCTTGAAGGGAGCCTGTCGCAGGCCATTTAGGGCGCCGGCCAGGCCCCAAGAGGGTATGAGGTGTGATCTCGGGGAATTAACCCGACGCGCACATCTGAGGAACTGAACAATGAGTTGGTGCTTCCCACTGCATCGTTATATGCGGCTATGGCAGCGACCTACACTTAGAGACCTGTGATGGACATTAGATATCTGCGAGATTGGCAGACACATCATTGATAATAAACAATTACAATAATAATAAACATCATTGGCACGCACACAAAAACCACACACATAACAGCTACTGATAGACATTCTACCTTCCCCCCATCCAATGCCTTCGTGTGCTTTACCCCCCGGTGTGGGTAGGCGGGTCTGGGGTTTTGCGCTCATCAGCTGCGGGACCGGATGGCTGTCTGCCTATATTGGACTTATTCATCACCCCCCTCCCTCCCATGTTGCAGTGTTATGTCTTGTGATTATGTGTTTTATGTGCATGTTGCTGAGGAATTTTTTCCCCTGATCTCAAACTGCCTTCCTCGGAAGGTAGTCTGGGAGTTTTTTTTTTTTGCCTCCTTATCCAAATGTCCCCTCCCCCCAATGTGGTGTTTGTGTATGGTCGGAGGGGTCCCATTTCACCGCATGTAACAGTGTATGGCTTTCATCATCAACTTCTCCTGCAGGAAGGAAAGCACTACTGCAATCGTGCATCTCTGTGGATCCCCTCCATGAGAGGAACACCAGTCAACGAAAAGACCCCATTTCAGAGTGTAGGCTCGCCTCGTAGAGGGAGCTCTCACTTGGGAGATAGTCTCTACAACAGTGCTGGAGAGGCTGGAGAAGTCTGACGCGTCCCGTCCAGGAACATGCAGGTTCCATAGATCGGGATGTGGGTGCCATATGGTGCCCATCCCCCATCCTCCTCCAGGGGATTTTCCAGGGAGGGGCTGCCGCGGGGAACATGATGCGGGAGGGCCAATAAGGCGCTACCTACAGGACTTGTTCCTCATCCTCCCTGATCTTGCACAGTGTCTGTGAGGCTCATTGGGGGAAAGGTGTACTTGAGCCCCGGAGGCCAGTTGCATGCCAGTGCATCCCTGCCGAGCGCTCTGTGGGACTCGTGGAGGGAATAGAACAACCAGCAATGGGCCGATTCGGTGGAGGCAAAGAAGTCTATCTTGGCCTCGCCGAAGTGACGCCAAATCAGCTGGACTACCTGGGGGTGGAGCCGCCATTCTCCAGTGTGGGTGGACTGCTGTGAGAGCTGATCGGCTGCACGGTTGAGTATCCCTGGAATGTGAATAGCACACAGCGATTTCAACCGCTTGTGACTCCACAGGAGCAGATGGGGGGCGAGTTGTGACATACGGCGGGAGAGTAGACCACATTGTTTGTTGATGTACGCTACGACCACGGTGTTGTCCGTTCGGACCAGTACATGTTTGTGGCGCAACAGCGGAAGAAAATGACACAGGGCCAGATGTACTGCTAACAACTCGAGGCAATTGATATGCCAAAGCAGTCGGACGCCTGTCCAGGGACCTGAGGCTGCTTGCCCATTGCATACAGCACCCCAGCCCATGGAGGAGGCATTCGTGTCGACCACGGTATGCCTGGACACCTGTCCCAGGTGTACTCCGACCCGTAGGAAAACAGGGTTGGTCCACAGGTTGAATAGTCGGCGACACTCCGGGGAAACGCCAATCCGAAGTGTGCCATGGTGCCATGCCCATCTCGGGACCCGATCGTGTAACCATCGCTGAAGCGGTCTCATATGAAGCAAGCCCAGTGGCGTGACTGCGGCTGCAGCTGCCATATGTCCCAGGAGCCTCTGAAAAGTTTTGAGGGGAACCTCTGTTTTGTGCCTGAACGTATCTAGGCAGTTCAGAATGGCCTGCGCACGCTCCCCCATGAGGCGGGCAGTCATTTTGATCGAGTCCAGCTCCACACCGAGATAAGAGATCCTCTGCACTGTGGAGAGTTTGCTCTTCTCTCGGTTGACCTGAAGACCCAGATGGCTGAGGTGCCGTAGCACTATGTCCCTGTGCATGCACAACAGATCACTCGAGTGAGCTATTATCAGCCAGTTGTCGAGATAGTTGAGGATGCGGATGCCCATCCTCAGAAGAGACCGATTCAAAGCTCTGAGATCCAGGAAGGGTCTCAACCACTCTTTTTGGGCACGATGAAGTAAGGGCTGTAAAACCCCGACCTCATCTCGGCTGGAGGTACAAGCTCGATTGCTTCCTTCGCCAGTAGGACAGCAACCTTCGCACACAGGAGGGCAGCATCGCTCTCTGAACGGACAGAGGTGTAGCGGATGCCGCGGTACCTGGGCGGGCGCCTGACGAACTGAATGGCATAGCCGAGGCGTACCGTCCGTATCAACCAGTGAGAGGGGCTGGGAAGCGCTATCCAGGCTCCGAGCAGCGTCGCCAGAGGTATCAAGGGAACGTTGACCGCCGTGCCAGCAGTGG
Source organism: Enteromius paludinosus (assembly GCA_032361165.1). Lineage (NCBI taxonomy): Eukaryota > Metazoa > Chordata > Actinopteri > Cypriniformes > Cyprinidae > Enteromius > Enteromius paludinosus. The sequence goes on from JAUMHQ010000053.1 coordinate 24,287,147, forward strand.
GGCAGCCTGTAGGGGGACAGGGGCAGGGACTGTGAGTCTGGCTGCATTGAGCAGCGCTTACCTGCCTCCCTGGATCCGGCGCTGGCAACACAGGCGACAGGCAGCGCCCCTCTCCCATGGCCAGCTCAACGTTGCGATCTCAGCAGCCTAGCATCAGTGCATGCCAATATTCATTGACCTTTAGTAAAAGACTCATATGTAACGTCAAAGCGATTCGACTGAAAGGTTAACTCTAGTTTTTGACATTTAAAACACAAACTATTTATTTGATAATGACCATTTGCCTGCAAGAAAGCATATTGAAATAGGAATGTAATAATCAAAACAAGCTGGTGAACAGTGAGTAAATGGAGTGCAGTAAGTCATTTATTTTTAGCCGCATGTCTCATTAAGTGTATGATGAAGTGCTCTGTTAGCACCTCAGATCAGTCAGTCTTATATCACAGTGTGAGTCCGGCAGATTTAGCCCGTAACAGTATATTATACACACACATGATCTCAGTGCTGCGGAGCTGAGCTCAGCATCCAGCGGTTAGAGGCAGCGACACACGCCAAGCGCCTTTCCAGTAATATCCCACACATGGCACGGACACGTATGCTGTGATTCACAGACCTCTCAGGAGACTAAACGGACAAAAACACCATGGCAAAAACTGATGCCATTGTGTTTTCAACAAATCAGAGACTCACATACATATTTGTGAACACAAAACGTTTAGAATGTCATTGTATTAACCCATTCAGGTCCCCAGATTATCGTTGTACAACATTCACACACATTAAAACATCACATTCATACTTGATTTGGACAAGCCATGCAGCATACGAAAGATTTATGACTTCAACTTTGAAATTTGGATATGATAAAACTATGTTGCATTGATGGTAATTTCCTCTGGAGTGGGAAAAAATAAATTGGTAATTTAGGATATTTTTAACAGAATAACAACACCTATTTATTTTAAGTCTCTTTCATGGTTTATTTGTGATATGTTTACTTTATATGTCTTCTTTAGAAAGAATCATAACTCTATTAATTTTTGACTGAAGCATTGGTTTAACATCTGCAAACAAATTATGCAATCACCAAAAAAAAAAATTCTGAACATCCATCCATCAGTAAAAATACATAAAATTTAAAATACATAAAAAGAAAATTTTTAAAACATAAATTAATAAAAAGATTACTTCTAAACTTAACAGTATAACACACTTTTTGTCCACAATATTGATTTCACAAAACCACAATATTGTTTGAATTACATGAATACAGTTACTGAAGCATTGTATTAATGTTATTATGTTCTCTTCTTTTTCATAACAACGATTCAGATTAACTAAAAAAAGATGCACAACCTGTTTAGGATCCAAACGTCCTATACTGACACAGGAAGAGCTTTTGCTTTTCCACCTAGAATATAAGCAAATGATTTGTGTTTAAGTTATGTTGTTGTCAGCCTTTATTATACAATCATTTTCTCTCTGGAGTCTGTTGCCCGCTGGATACTCTGTTTCCTTTGAAAACCTGCTTGAACAGGCAAAGCGTGTCAGCTTTCCAGAGGACCAGCATGGCTCCATTTGATTCTCATAACTTACAGAAGTATGAAATATTGCTTTAATTCTGTTTGCGGGCGAAAAGCAAGCAAACAAACAAACAAAAAAAACGCTTTTCTCAACCTCTTCTATGTGTAACTCAACCCTCTGCTTTGCATTGCAGAAAATATTTGTCTTTTTTCTTTTGCCTTAACACATAAATTTCTTTCTCCCCCTGCTTTTTTTTTTCTTTCACAAGAGATGAAATCGCTACCAGATGTGGATGCAATCTGTCCCTGTTGCCATGGCGACGGCTGGGTTGTGAACAGGGTCGGTTGTGGGCTCTGATGGTTCTGCCGCTTCATTGTGCTTCAGCTTTTGGAGAGATATGTTTAGACTGGCACTCCATTTGTCATTTCGCCGCCACTGAAATATCAGTTTGTCCGGTCGCAGATGACAGTCATAAACCATATCTTTTTTGAAAGCCATAAGCCTTGTTTTGTGAATACTTTCTGGAATACACTTTTTTTCCTGGAAGAATTACAGCCTAAATGACTTTTCCAGCGCTGGAGTGCTGTTTCAGTTGTCTCGTACATCTACTGTACCTAATTATACTGGGAAAATTATATTGGACTTAAGATGTGTTAGGTTTTGCATTGCTGTAAATACTTATTTTTATTATAATGGCAGTATTTTTATACATCCCTGGAATTAATGTAGATTTCTTATTGAAATAAAATAATTATTTCAGTTTACTTTAATATATATATATACTGTATATATCTTTTTATTTTTTATTTTATTTAATTTACTGTAATTTATTATCATGTATAATTATAAAATCTAAATAACATTTTAATTAATGATATTTATTAATGAAATACTTTAGAAATGAATAAAAACTCTTTTGAAATTAAAATAAGTAAAATGCAATTTTTCTTTTTATTTATTTTTATTAACTTTTACTGATACTCAGAATATTTATTCATTATATGTTATTATTACAAATAGCATTTTAGAAATATAATTTATGTATATACTTTGTAAAATGAACCCAGAAATCTTTTTTAATTTTAATCACAAGTACATTCAGAAAAAAGAAAAAAAAAACTTTTGTAGAATTGTATGTACAAAGTCTTGTTTTTTGTTTTTTATTGAAAGATTCATGTGTATTTGCCATGTAACAGCCGATGAAGCTTCTATGGAAATAAATGTAAATACACCAACAACAAACCACAAACATCCTGAAATGAAAGCGAATGTAATTCCGTGTTTATATGAAGCTGGATGTCAGCAGTGGCATGACTTGCACACGTGTATGTGTGTCTGGATGTTTAAACATCTCTGGTTTCAATTACGGATCACATGATCTTCCTTGCCTGTCTTGCCTTTTGCCCACGAAACCTTGGCTGCTTTCTTCAAGCCCTCCTCGCTCTCTCTCTTAAAAAAAAGACAGAGAAAATGGAGCGCAAATACACAGCGCATGATGCTTTAACTCCAGGGCCCCATCGCACAGACTTCCAACTGTTCCTGTATGAAAGAGGCTGTTGTGCCAGTAGAGGAGCTCGCCAGTTGAGTCCTCTGGGCCCTTTAGAGTTTGATGAGCATATGACCACCGTTGCAACAGCTACCGCGACGAAAAAACCTCCCCATGATCCCCTGCTCAGAGCACAGAGGCAGCCAGGAGTCAGCGGAAACTGTAAAATATAATTTACTTTATAAACCAGAAAATGGATAGGAGAAAAAAAAAATGTGAGCGCAGAGTGTCATTTAGAGACATCCTGGATTGTCTTGTAATGAATGAAAAATTATAATTATTATTTTGGTTACACCTATAGGGACCAATTCTCATTATTAAGTTGCTTATATATCCATTATAAATATTTTGACTGTTTTTAAGAACTTATAAAACATGCCCATATTCTACATCCCTATCTTACTAACTATTAATAAGCAGCGAATTAGTAGTTTATTAATGCAAAAGTTTTAATTAATGGTTTGTTAATAGTGAAAATTGGACCGTAATATAGAGTGTGATATAAATAAATATATTTAATTTTCTGTGCTGGGCGAGATATTGATTTTCTTTTACAATATATTAAGAAATTCCCCAATATTTTAGATCGTGTTTGAATATGATTTTTTAAAATTAATTTTCCACTAATTTTCAAATTCACAAAGTCCTTGCATATTTTATATTCTTAATTAAAAAATAATTTTTAAATTGATTATTTTTTTTATATTTTAGTATATTGTTCTTATTTTGTGAAAAAAAACAACAAAAAAAAAAACAGGCTGTAAATATATATGTATATATATATTAGGGGTGGGCATAGATTATTTTTTTTAATCTAGATTAATCTAGATTAATTTTGAAATTAATCTAG
>JAUMHQ010000053.1:24291166-24311578 GCA_032361165.1 Enteromius paludinosus
TAATACCAACGCATTCCAAACGGTATATGAAGATCACGGACGACAGGTGATAAGAATCGAAGCTCACACGTACAGTAAATTAGAAAACTAGTCCCGTCTGAATAAGGTTACAGTGTAATTCGGCTATACATCCGCGCTAAAGGTGAAAATCACCGTATAGACTCCAACCCAACTTTGTCAAAAAAAAATTTTTTATCGCGCGATAAGTGTCTCGCGTAAACGCCGATAACGGCCCACCACTGATATATATATATATATATATATATAATTTTTTTATTTACATATATTCTGAATCCAGGTAGCAACAATGGCTACTTGCAAAATATTTAAACAAGGTTGTATAAGATTTCGCATTTGTTTTTGTTCTCTGACTTTTTTAGACCTTATTATGTGATATAATATATATATATATATATTAAAAAATAAATATATGATTGATATGATATTTAATATATTAGAATTTATTACACTGAAAGTTGAAGAGAGAGCCACTTGATTTATAATATTTAGAATCATGAGCTACAGGTTTGCTTTTATTTCAAATACGGTAATTGAACAACGACACATCAACAACATAGAAAGGCAATAATCAGGACAAAATGAATGAAGATAATGCATGTTACTGATAAAGCTCCATATTTTAAGACTGAGCTTTAGTCAAAGCTCATGCTTTAGTCAGAGTATACAAAAATCTGTTTCATACTCTCATAAAGTCATATAATGCAGATGGTAAGGTTCTGAATTCGTGCAAAAACATGAAAAGTCGTTTTTTGTCATAGGTCCCAAGTAACAAAGAGCAAAAACAGAACATGGGGTAACATGCATAGATATCTCTCAGTGATCTCTCACTGAACTCTGCATCATGCAGTTTATCGTTCATAAAAAACAATAACATCCACAGAGAAATGTGAAAAAGATATTTTGAGAGTAAACAGAAAGACATTTAAACATTGGATCCAAATGTACCTGATGCTTGCACATAAAAAAAAAAAAATGTTATCAAAATTGAAAACCAGTTCATTTGACACACATAAAATAAAAAAAAGCAAGATATAAGTTGTATAAGCACAGCTTACAAATGAGGGTAAAAATATTATTACAAAATATCTTAGCATGTAGAAAAATATAAGGTACCATATGAGGGAATAGCAGTTATTGCAAACCACAATCCAAAAGCTTTTCGTGAACTTGCTTAAAAATACGGCAGACCCAAATTAAACATTTAACCCTAGGTTCTTTGTTAAAATATAACCATCCAGTTTTTCATAAATTCTTTCTGTTGGTGTCATCCTAAAAAAGTATTTGCAAGTGCTATAGGGTGTTTCAGATAGTGAGCATAAAAAAATAAACACACTGCAGTCATGAGCCATTCTTCTGTTCATTTAAGCCACAGAAAAAAAAAATTTGTTGGTTGCATTGAACTTCCTGCAACTGTATAGTCAAGGCACTCATAGGTTGCTTTATACTGGCCTCTTTAAAGCATTGCATTGTTTCTATGGCAGGGCAAATACTATTTGATGGTAAAAGTTTGTAGGTTGCATAATTAATGTTTGGCAATTATTTTTCATAAAATGCCAGTGAACACTATAGTAATCCTGTAGTGATGCTATATAGACACATTCAGTCATGTACAGAAAAGCATGTGAGATTTGCAAGGCATTAAATGAATCATTTACGTAAGTGCTGATTTGCAAATAATGATTTTTTTCCTGTGTGCTTCCTATTTAAACAGGAAGTTCAGCAAGGATTTAATTTTATTGAATTAGAATTTGAATGTGGTGTACAAGATCCATCCCAGAGGAGAAAGGTTGTATAACTACTCATTTTCGGAACTTTTAGAACTATAATATCATATAACGCCCAAATACACAGAAAAAAGCCAAAAAACTAAGTTTTCACTTTATGGGGTCTTCATTTAGAATTAAAAAAAAAAAATGCATTACCGATTGTGGGTACTTTATGGGAAAAGGAGAAACTAGTGGTAAGCTTCAACATCATGAAGATATATCCCTGCAAGAAATACTATTTTAAGCTTAAAAAGCATGATGCAAGGTGAAGTACTGATGAATGTGAATCAGATAACATGACATCATTTACAAGGTATTCAATATACTGATACAGCCTGAGAGAAAATTAATATTGGAATCACTCTTTCTGTACCTTTAAAGTACCTTTGGTTCATTTTTTTTTACATCTATGAATACAGTGCTAAATACAACCTTTCAGACACAAAAACCTGCTCGTCACACAATTACAATAGCATTGGAAAATCTCTCTTTGGACACGGAGTGATGCATATGTAAAACTGAGAACATACAAGATGAGCTTATTACATTAAATTCATTTACTCTTGCTTTATAATACTGTACACATGCCATGGCGTTGTTTCCGATTCCTGGTCTTCAAAGAGTTAACCAGAACCATAATCCTTCAAAATATGAAATCCTATAACCAGCTCGTCCATTTAAAACAAACAAACAAAAAATCCATCCAATTCCTATATAATATTTAACGAATAAAAACTGTACGTTTATAATCTCAAAAATGGACGCACCAATGTGATCAAAGATCTACTTGACAGTCTGAGGTGGCATAATGGCCGTCTTTGGAGTGGTTTTGCCTTCCATCTCCAGTGTTCCCTCCTTTCCTTTCTTCCTCGGTGGTTTTTTGATGGGTGTTTTCTTTGGTGTGGCATCTCCTTGAACTCTGGTCCCATTAACTCCTAGCTTTTCTGGGCTTTTGGGTTCAGGTGTAGAGTCTGAAATAGGAGCCACCATCTTCTGGAGGTTGCTGGAGGTGGGAAGAAGGGGCTTGTTGGTTCCAGTCGTGGAGCGCTTGGTCTTTTGAGGCGGGGTTGGTTTCTCTCGGTTGGCTTGAGGTGTTGATACACCGTTGGGTTTGATTCCCACCGTGAGACCCTCGTTCCGATTGAGGCTTTGGGTCTTTTCCTTCAGCTGAGCCGCGAGCAGCGTGGCTGCCTCAGAGTTCATGTGCGGGTGCATGATCTTTGGGCTCTTGGGTGGATCTTTGTTGGTGTCGCTTGTTTTCTTGTCCGAGTGGAAGTTTCCGATCTTCTTCAGGGCGTTCTGGAATGTTCCATTGAGGTGCTCGATGGTATCCGAAGCTTTGTGGGATTTGGTTTTGCTTGGTGATTCGGGTCCATTTGCTTTCTTACCATCCTGATGCTTTTCACGGTTCTTGCTCGACTTCTCCTTTGACCGCTGCTTCTCATCAACCTTTCCAGAAGCGTCTGCGTTGTTCTTCTTCTCTTTTTGTGGTGATGGGGTCTGGCTTTGCTCTGTTGGGTTTGTTCCAGATGTTCCGTGGATCCAAGACACCTTCGGTTTGGTGGAAGGGTCTGGAGGACGAGGTTTCGTCTTTTCTTTTATCTTCTCCGGTGAGACGTTGTCCTCCTCCTCTTTGGAGTGCTTGGAAAGGCGGGCGATATGGGCGTAAACAGCTCCTATGGTTGACTCAGAACCACTGGTGGATCCTTCGCTGTCTGAAGACTTCAGGAGAGGCTGCTCGCTCCCATCGCTAACATACTGCTTTGTAGTGTCTTTGAGGGACGTGTACTCTCCTGCATCCTCATCATTGGGGGTCAGTGGTGTTTCTTGAACAGCGCTAGAATTTCGCTTGTCACAGCTCTCATTCATAGTCTCTGAATAACACAAATGAGTAAATGTAAAGGGTAAGTAGAAGAGAAAGACATTTTTGATTAACAAAGTCTTAGTTCTGCTCGTTAAACAATTTAAAAACCTTTATAAAATGAAATGAAAAACTGTCTGGAAATTTCCTGTGTGATGAGTTAACTTGAAAGAATATAAGCTGGACTTAACGGGTTCCTCCACCCCAAAATGAAAATTTAGTCATTAATCACTTACCTCCATGTTGTTGGGGCTTCGTTCGTCTTTAGAACACAATTCTTGATAAAAACCGGGTGGCTTGTGATTGTCCTATTGACTGCCAAACAATTACCACAAAGACGTCGTCTGAATGCTTCATCAGTCATCAGTGGTTCAACCGTAACATTATGAAGCTATGAGAATACTTTTTGTACAGAAAGAAAACTAAAATAGATTTCAACAAACAGTGTATCTTTCCATTCTGTCTAACACAGAACTGCGTACATAATGTGCGTCCACTGGATTCTGTTTAGATTGGTGCTACAGTGATGTTACGGTGCCGAACCTTTGAATAAAGTTTTTTTTTTCCTTCAAAAAGTATTCTTGTTATGGTTGAACCACTGATTACAGATGGAGCATTCAGATGACGTCTTTCATATTTCACTGCACTGTGACAGTGGCAATTCTTTGGCAGTCAGTGAGACAGTCACAAGTCTTCTGGTTTGCTGGTGTGGATGCAAATATAGTTATCGTTATCTTTATATGTATCGTGCTTGGTGTGAACAGGCCTTTAAATCTAGAAGGTATACAGCTGTGGCTACTGAGATATTGCTTTATTAATTAGGTTTAGGGTTGGGGTAGTTGTAGACATTAATAATACACAACTAAAAACATGATTCAATGTGGAAACAGATTTTGAAATCAGATTTTGTTCTGATTTTTTTGTAAAGCAAAAATACACAAAATATTTTTCTAATAGTTTCTAAGATGCAAATTACACCATTTTAAGCTATTTTGTATATTAAAAAAATAAATAAATAAGAAGCTCATTCACATAAATTCTTGTTGTTTTACTAATATAATTATTTTTGTCACTTGCACAAAACTATGCAATAAGGCCCTTTTCTGTAACTTTTGCCCGTGTGTTTTAATAATATTTATTCTAATATTCTAATACTTATTAAGATTTTGAATTAGCTTTTATTTTTAGATTTCCAGTTTTTAATATAATGTTTTAAAAATAAATTTTAGTACACATTTTATATAAATTAATGAACACATTTTTCTACTGTATATATATGCATTATTCAGTAAATCTTTAAGCTTTAAAACCAACTAACCAAGCAAGAATTCTTGATTATCCTAGACACATCTAAAATAAAATGATAAGGACAACTAAAGAATATTGTCTAAAACAGCACATTAACATACAACAGTTTTCCTTAAATTGCTTTTATATCAGTTCTGCAGCGATCTCCAACACGGCAGTTTATGCAGAAAGTCCTGAGTCACATCCTGAAAGTGCTGCATCTGCTGACTCAGCCATTTATAACATTTACTGTTTTTGTTATCTCAATGCACGTGATGTACGCACCCAGAGGGCAACCATTTACCACAAAATGGGGTCATTTAATAAAATTGTCTGGAGATTTCTTAACTCCCTCATCTGTTTTCCATGTTGCACAAACAGATGGCTTATCTGCACTAGTTCTCGCTCACCTTCATGGGGTATGCAATAAACGGGCCCATCTTCGCTCGTCTCAAAGGAAGAAAAGGACTCCTGGGATGACCATGATGGAGAAGGCTGGTCTATTACAGAAGGCGGTTCGATGATGCTGCTGAAGGTGTTCTCAGGATCGTGGTGGGTGACTAAGGGTTTGGACAAGGAGAAAACAAACAGAGAGGTCAGGTCAGATAAGTTCAAGAAGGCTCCCTGGGTTCCACAAAACACAAAGGCTCTTTGACAACATATGTGATGATGTTCGGCTCTACAGTCTGCATTAGTGCCCCAGACAAGGGCAATTAGTGGAGTGTGGATAATCTGTATGAAAGCCAGCATTGACAGCACATGAGTGAATTGCTAGACTTCAAAGAATCCTAGTGAAATGATCAGAGATCATCTGAAGAGCTAGGAATTTAGGCATGTGCGTACTAAACAAAGTTCTCGAAGTTTACATTAAAAACACACAAGATACAAACACAGTCGGTTAATCATGTCTGAAGGTTAACACCTGGGAAATATAAATACTAAAACACAATTACTGGGGTAATCTTTTTAATGGTTCCTTGGTTGGTAGATGCACCAGTGACCTGATTTTAGAATTTAAAATCTGGAAAAGTCGTGATAAGTCACCTTTAAAGGGGTCATCCGGTGCCACGTGCACTTTTACAAGCTGTTTGGACTGAAATGTGTGTTGGGGGTGTGTGTACAACACCGCCCTACAATGATAAAGATCCACCAGTAGTTTTCTTTTAATTTAATAAAAAATAAGTTGCCCCTTCTGAAATCAAGCCATTCTCGGTGTGGCGTCACACCGACAGAGGCCACTCCCACAATAGTTGATCGACGGCAGCATGTCACACAGACTGAACTGGTGTCTTACCTCAGACCCGCCCTGAGTGACCCGTCATCAGACCGAGACACAGAGACAAGCAAGACTCCTAAGAGATTGAGGTGTTTTGTTGTTGAATGTTTTAATGAACATAGCAGTAGTGATTTACTCCGACATCTGAATGACTGAAGAAATGCACCCTTGATCAACCGAAATGCGTTTATGTTCGCGGGAATCATTCATGATTCAGCCTCACCTACAAAAGCAGTGAGTATAATGTCTTTTAATGAATATTTGCAAATCGCCTTTCCTAATAATGTGCTAATTAGCAATTTTCACTATGAATACGGCTAAAAAAAGATCCTCTGATAAAGAGGGGCGGGGTCAGCGGAGCTCATGAGGATTTAAAGGGGAAGTACAAGGGTAAAACAAACTATATTACAAACTTTCCATCAAGACCCTAAAGAATCATATCAGCTTGTGGAAAATTGGCTTTGTACGACTCCTTTAACAATGGCTCATCAGGAACTAAAAATGCTGTCCAATCATAAAAGTTTACAAACATACAGTGGTAACTTTTCTTCCAGTTCTCCTGGATGTGACTTTGGTCCTAAAGAAAGTCATGGTGGTTTTCCAGAGGCCGTTTCCTTCCGCCCACTTATATGTGATGATGCATTCATGCTGACTTAGAAAAGATGGTCAAGTCAGGATTCCTGCGGTCTGCTGCTCACATCTCCTTTCAGGATGAACTAGAGTAGATGCTAACCACACTTTCTTGGCCTGGTTACGCCTCTCTCACACTGCTCTTTTGGCTGTTTGACCGTGTGAAGCCATCCAGGCAAGATCAAAAGATCTCTTTCAAGTCAGCATGCATTTAAAATGGAGTTCTTTTGCATTTTATACATGTCCTCGGTCGTATTATGCATGATTTATAAACTTAATCTGTCTCTGAAACAACATTTCCTTTTCAGGTGACATCATTAAGCCCTAGTTGTTAAGCCCCTCCCCCTCCATTCGACTGTCTCCATTATAGCTCAACGCAATCCATTCAATTCCTGATGGATCAGGCATGTTAATTTACATTCTCCATTATTAAATGTCTAGTTTCGTTCTGAAATACATAAGTTGTAAAACTAAAATGGTTTTTAAATGTCGTTTCATCATATGGTTTCAATTACTAGTAGCTTTTACACTGAAAACTACTAGCAACAAGATTGACTGTACACAATGAAAGATTTATTTTCAACCCTTGACAAACTCAGGGCTGTTTAGTTTACTCATAAAGTGAATAACACAATAACTCAAAGACTAAACTTTCATGTTGAATTTTTGCATTTGTGTTTTAGATTTAGAAAAACTCGATCTTTTGCAATCGCTCGGCTCCAACGTTCTCCCAGGGTGGAAAAAGGCTTTAAAAGTAAATTTGCAAAAATAAACATTTAAACAGCACATAGCATTGAAAACCACAGAGAAATAAAACGCCATTTTTGGAGTTTTGCCTACAATGAAACAATTTACATTCCATACTTAATACTTTTTTCCAAACAGCTGTAGATGCTGGAAGAACTTTCCTGAAATGTCAAAAGGATTGCTCCTCTCTATGTCACTGGTGTTCTGATCATGCAGATTCACACTATCCCTGTGGGACTGTGAAATGGCATGACATACATGTTAGGAATACATGCAAACAGACTCAGTGTTGTTTACCGACATTGGACAACTGCTGTCTTCTCAGGGACGGAGATTTAGCTGGTCTGGCTGCCCACCCTGTGCTCTACAGGCCTTGAACAAAAGTGCATAACTGGGACGTCCCAGCTGCACAAGTCCTCACAGCTGCAGAAATACTCTGGTGTAGGGCAGCAGGTGGCCTGTCTCTCTGACGCCTCTCCAAAACCATGTTTATAGACTTGGACTTAGAGAAATGTACATCAAGAGCTAAAAAGCTGTCCTTAGGAACACTGTGGATCATTCTTTACAGCGTTTCTTCTGTCAAGGTCAAATATGTAAGAACATAAACATAAATTAGGCTGATATACAAAGTAAAACGCAAATGGAGAAATCTCGCAAAATATGCAATTGCATGTTGCAGGCAACCTCAAATAATAAAAAAAGTATATAATTTTTTTCTTTTGCACTATGACATTTTTTTCATGAAGCTTAAGCCCCTTCCCAAATTCTCAATATGTAATGCATCCAGATGTTTTACATTTACATTTTTTTTTTATTTCTCAATAGATAAAACTATATAATGTGCAGTGCACCATATTACAGTCATTTTAGTTAAATTAGTATTTAGTATTGGTTATTATTCTGTTATGTTTATTAAATAAATATATTTTATAAAATAAAATCATATAAATACACATATACTGAATGTCTGTATATTTATATATACATAATAAACAACACACATACGCATATTATGTAAACAAAAACTTTTATTTTGGATCTGACTAATCACAATTAATTATTTGACAGCACTACTATATGTGGTTTATTTATTAAAACTAAAATAAATATGTATTTATATAATTTTAGATCGAATAAAATACATTTACAAATATTTGTATATACTTTTTTTTTAAATAACACACATTAATATATACATTATTATACACTAGTGATTTACATTTAATATAATCATGTGTTTATTTTATAAAATACAATTTAAGTATCTGACAATATGGTAGGGATTGTTTATTTTTTATTATATTTTGTGTGTGCCCTTGGACGTATTCTTGGCAGGTATTGTGAGAATCATCCAAAGACTGCTTGATTTAAAACAGATTGACTGTAGAAATGTTATTCCTAAACTACTCATCTGAATTATGGAGGGACAGAATATAGGTCACAAGGAGATGAAGGGGTAAACATTTTTATTCTTTTGGTTTTCTTTCTAAGTCTGTCATTACCAGCTGTAATAAGAGTGAAAAGGGCTCGAAAAGCACACTGTGGTAAATTTGGTCACTTCCTGTCTGAAGAACCCGCAACCCCCAGCTCGCTCTCCTATGAGGGTAGAGTTACAAAAAAAGAAAGAGGGGGAAGAAAAGAAAGGGAAAAATAGCAGACCTCACTGCAGCAGTCGGCCAATGAGAATAGCAGAACCGCTGGCTTGCAACAGGAAAAGGAGGAAGAGGAAAAAGAGGGAAACAGATAGTGATATTTTCATCCAGCTCCTCCCATTAAGTAAAGAGTTGGTGGGGGTTGGGAAGAGAACGGGGTTGACGTTACATCTGCGTTTTGCTATCAGTTCTTCCTCCCATGTAATCGCAAACTCCAATTCTATAATGTAAAAAAAACCCGTTTTGCATTGATTTTGGCAGTCCCTGAATTAGATTTATTTGTCAGATAAAAGAGACGCTTTACATGCATTCTCACTCAATTTTCACATAGTCTTATGATGAAAGGGCCAGTTTGTGTTCGAGAGCATATCTCTTTAGCTAAAGTGGCATCTTCTTACTGCATTTTACTACTTGCCTGTTCTTTGTTCTCTGAGTTTTACAGCTTGAGGGGTTTTGCTGAAACAATCTGCAGGCTATACTCGACCCTAACCAACACTGACATTATTGTTTTACAGAGGATTTTTCTTTACTCTGTTCTGACGGCAGTGACACTTAACTTATATAATGTGGTAAATTAGCGTGGAAGCACGTGTGTCTTGGAGAACAGCATGGCTCGGGGCTTTCTCTCGGTTATTAAATAAATTACTGTGTGTTTTAATTAAAACTGTGCCGTCCATGTTCTTCATAAAATAAGAATCCAGCTCTTGATTGTCACGTTTGGCTTTTGTGAAGAATACTAGGGATTTCACCATACTTTTCCCCCTTTATGTTTGCTTAAAGCCATTTAGTCAGCTGTTTTGGTTTTTTATAGTAGATCCATGAAGTCAGTTCTCCTCAGGTTCTTAGAATACTAACCACAGATATAGAGAATCACATTAAGCATGAACATATCACACATTTAGACATGTTTTTGTCAAAATGCGTTTCATTTTCAAGTAATGAGCTATAAACCAAACTAGCTTTTTTTGAGAAAAATGTTGCTTTAAAACGGACATTGTGCTGTCGTTTTTTGTTTCTCAAATCTTATATTGACAAATATGTTCACTTAAATCTTGTGAGCAAAGCAGAAATCTGTAAAATTTACAGTAAAAAACAGCAGCTGTGGTTGCCAGAACTCGACCGTAAAAAATAAACAACACTAATAAACATCAAATTCGAATAAAATTTGAAATGCAATGCAGGGAATTCGGGAAATGTCAGTTTAAGTTTTTCCCTGTAAATTTTACAGGAGTTTACTATTAACCATTTCACAGTTTTTTACAGTTAAAATCCCTGTCATTTTTGATCTGATTGCAATGTGTCAACTATTCATATACAGAGGACTCAATGATATTTGAATACTTGAAATAAAATGCTTTGTTCCCCACAAATGCAATGCTCCGTATGACTTCAGAAGGCTTGAAATAGAAATACATGCATTCCAGGGAAAATGTTATGATCCTTTTTCTTTTTTTGGTTTTGGGATCTTAACAGCACCATACGAAAAAGTGCAGCTTCTGCATTTTGTTCAAATATGTGTGTTGTTTTCCACAGGTTTGGAACAAGATGATGGTGAGCAAATGATGACAGAGTTTTTATTTTTATGTGAGCTTTCCCTTAAAAGTGAATCATTTAGTTGCGGAAAGCATGTGAATTGGTGCAGTTATTTGACCTCATTTATTTGTGCATGCTAAAGCAAAACAGCTGTAAAACTCCACAGCAAAACTAACCCACATTTTTTCTAAATTCCCAACTCACTTTATTTAATGTTTGGCGGTGCTAACTCAAGTATGCCATGCCTCTTGCAATTTGCTGTCTGAGACGAAGTCCAAAATTAATATCACAAACAAAACTGCCTTGAAAAAGTATAATATGCTTTCATGGCCACTTTAATATTCTCCCTAAAACCGACTCCTGGCAGCCACAACCAATACAGTTCCCCAACCACAAGAACTCCACACAGGGGTTCCATCCTGGCAAAAACAGAGGAGTCTTTGATTGGGGAACAGTCAGCTCCTAGCCGTCTGTTTTAACAAGGAATAGGGAAATGAGGAAAGAAATGTGGGGAATAAGAAAACGAATGTCTGTTTGGGTACGGATTAATAAGACTCTGAGCTTCACAGGGAGCCAAGGGAAATAAAACGTGCACCCAAAGCATTCCATTCAGATGAGACCCTAAAGACTTTGTTTGGGTCAACACAGAGTGCTCTACAATCTGACTGAAGCTCTTAACCAGTAGCAGCACCAACATGAATGGCTTGAATTAGGATTCTTTCCAAACAGGTTCCCAAAAACCCTTTCTGCCAATGGTCAGACAAATAAAACTGTTTTGAAGAATGGCTGCTGGTTTAAGCTGGTCCTTAGCTGGCATAACCTGTTGACATGCTGGATATGAGCTGGTTTAAACTGGTCATGTGCTCGTCCACAGCTGAACCTAAGCAGGAGATAGTTGCTTAGGACCAGCTAAAACCAGCAGCCAAGCTTCAAAACATACCTAACCAGCATATTCAGTTTTTTTTTTCAACAGGGTCCTGCCATTGGTTGAGCTAAAAGTTGATTTGACTAATTAAACACAGCAAAGATTTGAAAGCATTAGTGGTCAGCCAACAAATGATTTGGGTAAAGAGATATTTCACCCAACTGTGTCACAATTTATTCATCCTTACATCATGAAACATAAGAATTTGTATGAATTTACATGATTTTACCACCTTGTTTACCATGTGTGAATTGGTCGTGAGACTGTGTTGCCCCATCACAACTATAACGATCAAGGAAGAGAGAAACAATGTCATTGGAATGATATTCAGAACGACTTCTTCCAGCTGATGAATGATACAAACATTGACAATCAATCAGAATCAATACCTCTATCATGCACTTGAGAATTTAAAGCGGCAGAAGTGAGTGCGCTTAGAATAAACAGACGATATCATATGCTCCTCTGGACGCAAATACATAGTTATAGTTATCTTTATACCATTCTTGGTGTGAACGGGCCTCTACACTGAGGGTTAGAAAACAGCGGCAACTTTAGTTTAGAACAGTACAAAGACAATTTTATCATTCATAACTAGTGCTGCACGATTAATAATATCGCAATCGCGATGTCAGCCTATGCGATTACATTACAGCAAATGTCGCGATTACATTAAATAAACAAATGCATTCGTGGACGTAACAAGACATTCGTTCTTGCGTTCACACCAGACGCGAATGAAGCGTTGAGCGTGAGTGATTTACATTTTAAGTCAATGCAAAGACGCGAATAGACATCCTGCAGCGCGATTCACGCGAATGAAGCGGTGTGTAAACACGCCAGTTTTACACTGCATGCATAAGCAGCAGCGGAAGCGGAAGCGGCGCGTATGCAGAGCAGTAGCAGTGCGCACCAATTGTGCTTTCATCCTGGTAGCTTGTACTGAAGCAGGCTATAGACAAGCATCTTTCTGTCGTATTTTCTAGCGTTCTTCTCCGAACACTGTGTGCCATGTTCTTTGATTTATGTCATTTCTCTGCACCTGTTACACGCTTCTGCACTGCCGTGTGCTCTCATCTGTTAACATGGGCGCGGAAAAAAATACACGCTGCGTACGCCCTGCTGATGCATGCAGTGTGAAAGCGAAGTAAACTCGACATGTTCAAGCGTCCAACTACACGCTAATAGCAAGATATATTCGCCCAAGTCACCTCAGGTGTGAACGCACCATATCCATGACAGAGTTAAACCAGCAAAGGCACAAGCACAAAAACACACTTATGCACGTTTATTTAAAAAAAAGAATTATCATTCTGTCATCAGACAACCTAAGACATTCAACAGTGGTTGAAAAGATTTGAAAAGTTTTACATTGCATTTTGCCAACATGTAAAAATGACACTGTCTGTTTAGGCTGAGGGAGTTGTGCATCAGAACATGCTCTCTAACAAAAAAGCATGTGGCTAATATACTTGCTAAATATGAAATAAACAAAGACTAAACATCAGGCACATCATATTAAGTGCACCTTTCATCTGTTTCATGGATCTGTTTACTCATGACACACTGACCTAAACCATATGTAATTTTAGATGATGGAAAATAAAGACATACCAACGACTTTGGGTAGTTTCTGTCTCCTCAGAGGGATTCTGGGCAGTTTGGTGCTGATTCGACTGAATCCGCCGCAGAGGATTATTTTGGCCTTCTTGCTGTTGGTAGAGTTTTCCTGGTCAGGGCTAAAGGAGGAAGGGTGACGTTAGACCAACATTACACTGACAAGAAATGGTTTGCATTTTGTAGATCGATTGCCTTTTAGCATAAACTGGATAGAGATTGGAGATATGATGTTCAAGTGAAGAAGAAATGGAGGGATTCATTTTCCTCACGGGCAAACTGAGGAAATCTAGGCTCAGTTGGTCTTACGTTCTTTACTTTTCCAGCCATTTAGAAAAGGTGGAAAGTTTAAGAAAACAGCCGAGTGTGATTTCTAGAACACGAGAGTCTTGAGTTTTCCCGACTGACTGTGGAGAACAGAAGAGGCTTTCACTTCAGCGACCTGTGAACAATTCTGATGACAGGCTTTGTTAAAAGATGATTTTTGCCAGGGGTGTAAGAACAGAGCGCGTTTGAGGGAGATACAAGGGCCACGTTCACACCGTCGATGCAGAATATGGCTGTCGGTCTGGTTTTACAGCACCAAAAACAGCTGTGTTCAAAAACTACGTATCTAGACCTGGGAAAACTTCAGTTGTGTTGCTGTCTACAGAGGGTCAGATGGCTCTCCAATTACATTAAAAAGATTAACGAAGGTCTTACGGGTTTGGAACGACATGAAGGTGAGTAACTAATGACAGAATTTTCATTTTGGGGTGAACTAACCCTTTAACATTCACATTTAACTATCAAATCTGAGGTTTACTTAGTATTTAACTTAGTACTTAAATCTTTCTGAGACATGTAAAAATCCATTTTATGTGCAAATGACTCATATTTGAGAAAATGTAATTAATGAGGCCTAATGTTTAAACACAATCTGTAAATACATTTCTAAGGTTGTCTTTGCCTGTTAAACTGTCATTGGAGAAAGCATTTTACCCTTTTTAATTCAGAAGGCTGGGGACTTATTAAGAACTGGATTGGGAAACTGGTGTTGATTTGTACTTACTTGCGGTTGTCTTTGTTGCTACAGAGGAAGCAGCAGCACAGCAGAGACAGAAGGACCACCAGCAGGAATGTCACCAGCGTTCCTGCAGCTATTACTCCCATCCGCTGATTAGGATCTGAGAGAAAGACAGGCCGAGGGAAAGTTTAAAGTTTCCAGTTTTACTCAAAACTCACTTGTGTATTCAGGTGATCATGTAACACATGTGCATTTTCAGGAAAGATGGAGGCTGTTCAGTGAAAACAAGATGCAACTGAGTTGTGCAGAACAACAGGTGAAACCTTCTCCTAAATGCTCAAAGTCTGAGAAGCAGTTGAAAATACTAAATGTATACTTCAAACTAATAATAATTTCAAGTTAGATTAATGCACAAGGATTTTCAGCGTTTAAATGGTTACATTTAGCCAAAAAGTAGTTTATTTACAAATCTTACGGATTTTTAAAGATAAATAATAAATGCTCTTTTTAACGTAGTAATGCTGAAAATTATTCAGCATGAGAGTTAATGATCCTTATATAAGTACCTAGCAGAATGCCACAATTGACCGATTAAAATCAAGAGCTGTGTCGTAATTTCAAATCTTTTCAGAATAATTTCATGTTGCATCATTTCAAATGTTAGATTAAATGGGTTTTAAATTTCCTTGAACCTCCTAGAACACTCTAGAGAAATGAATGAAATGTTC
Organism: Enteromius paludinosus; assembly: GCA_032361165.1. Lineage (NCBI taxonomy): Eukaryota > Metazoa > Chordata > Actinopteri > Cypriniformes > Cyprinidae > Enteromius > Enteromius paludinosus. The sequence continues at coordinate 24,306,216 of JAUMHQ010000053.1, forward strand.
TTGCAGTTACTACAGGAGTTCAGGAGTTTAAGAGCTAGCAGTTGTGTCTTGTGAGATGCAGGACGTCTGCCAGTGGCTTCTTTGCATCTGTTGCCAACAGGCATTATCACTGAAGCATAAAGTGTAGCCATTTGGCTCTTCCGTTTATAAACAAAGACAATGTTGGGATGCTTAATTTGGCACTGGTGAGAATAAGGAATTTCAGCTGCTGGCTTCACTGTATTTTTTGTCTGGAGCATCCAATGTTATTAGCTCAATTATACAAACTGAAATAACTACTGGACATGGATGATCCAGACGAAAAATATGGTGCATCCAACATTGTTATGTAGTTTTTATATTTTCGCAATTTCAAAAATGTCCTAAAAAAACCCTCAACCTCAGGTCTTCCAAGATGTGAATGAGTTGACTTGCTCTCCAATGGATCCAGTGAATGGGTGCTGTCAGAATGAGAGTCTAAAAAGCTGATAATAAATCCCAATAAACCACAAGTACTTCACTCCAGTCTATCAAGATCAATGCTATAAAAACAAATGCATCACTAAGGAATTTTAACTTTAAACAGTCAATTCTGGCCAAAATCCATAATAGAAGCCATAATCTATAATACTGTTTCACAATGAAAATGTCCATCCCCACGTTCATAAATATTCACATCAATATTCATCCAAAGTAATTGTTTAGATCGCGCTTGATCGGTGCATATTTCTCTTCTGATTCAGACGGGACTACTTTTTAATTGGCGTAAACAATATTAAGGTCTGATGTTACCTGTGGATTATTGTGATGTTTTTATCAGCTGTTTGGGCTCTCATTCTGGTGGCACCCATTCACTGCAGAGCATCCATTGGTGAGCAAGTGATCAAATTCTAAATTAAAGTGCCTATTTTATGGGTTATGAAAGGTTCATATCTACACATGCAGGTTGACATGCATGTTAGGTCTTATAATATGATTTAATTTTTACCTTATTATTAGGGGTGTGAACCTACACTGGGTTCACGGTTCGGTTCGATTACAATTATCATGTCAGCGATTCGGTTCAATACAATATCTTGATGGATCACGATGCATTGATGTTGCACTGCATACTCAATTTTCAATTTTAATTCACATAATTATATAATTTAGCTAATAAGAACAAACAGTCAGATATATGAACTGAAACTTTAATTTTACCTCCTCAATGAAAACACACTTGAACAAATGTATAAACATGAAATTATAAACCAAAATATCATTTAGAGGAGCAATGAGAGACACTGTCGGATTGCTTTCTTCAGCAAAAGACATTACTTATTTAATTTTGGAAGAATGTTGATATTCGGCGGATTTTGGCCAAAAGCCGGGAGAGCGCGGCCACTTTAAGTGCGCCCTGCGATGCCAGATTCATATGCACGAAGCATTTAATGTGAGGGAATGTTCCGAATTGAGCTGCAGCGATCATGTTCGACGCATTATCTGCCACAAGCACTACATCTTTATCTGATACCTGCCATTCCTCGACAACCTGAGACAGTAGCTCTGTTCATAAAAGCCCAAATGTGCCCAGATGTCGGCTTTTAAAGTAGTTGGAGCATTTTTAATTGCTCGCACTCGGGATCATGTTCCCTCAGCCATTGTATTCTACTGCGACAAAGCATGTATGTGGCAAATGACATCAGAAAAGCATCAGTACGTTATAATCGGTTATGGTCTATTACTGGGCCGATACCGAATCGTCCTCGTCTGCATCGCGATGCATTGTAGAAACGATTCATTTTGACACCCCTTCTTATTATATACAGTACCCATAATTGAAGTCAACATGAAACGGCTTGGGATTCATTTTAAAAATGACTTTTGAGAGGCAATAATTTTATACACGGTGCAATTTTAGATTTAAAACTTTGCAGGATGTGTTCATTCACTTTTACACACTGTATGTTCACAAATCCATAATAGGGACACATTAAATGCCTTTTCTGGAAGAAAAAAAGGGACAAAAATAAAAACCTCATCTACATTTTGGATAGCCTGAGGGAGAGTACATGTTCAGCAAATGTTCAATTTGGAGTGAGCTGCTCCTTTTTGTTAAACAGAAGTTATTTTTAGCTGAACCCAAATGTTCGTCTCATAATATTCCTTGTGCAAACATTTTCTTCTAAAAACCAAGTGAAAACAGTTAAGGCATAATAACTGATGACAACCCATTTGACTCTTTGATTTGTGCTTTATATTCGGTCACAGAAGTGTGGAGCTCAATCCGGGTGTGGGCACATCCACACATGTCCTGAAAGCACAGCTGCATTTGAGGAAGGCCTCATTGAGGCCGGCCACGGTGACATCATTACTGCCTTCACTCAGGTCCCTGTGAAACCTCTGCTGACCCACACCTTTCCTCATTACTGTCTCTCTCCCTCACTCTCTCCCTGTAGTATTTCTCTCAACTGTGTGAAACAACCTCAGCTCTCACTAACCCGACGAGCAGGCAGGAAAAGAGCCAAAAAACACAGCCGTAAAAATAAGACACACGACTCTGGAAACACCATCAAGGCCGCCATGTTAAACTGCTGCTGTCTACGGCAGTGACCTACATAGTGAGGACTACGCAGGCATGTTACCAGTAGCAACTGTGTTTTTATTTGCCTAAGTTTCTCAGAGATATCTGAAGAAAAGTTTTTACCCCAGTCCAGGAATAACTGTGATATTGAAGATTGTAGTGATATGGAAGGTAATGAGTGATATTGACAGTGATATTGAAGTTAATGAGCCTTACGAATACACTAGCTGAAAGAGTAGTGAGTAATGAATGGAATTTTGGGTCTGTGTCTCACGCAAAGCAATCAAACGGCTTCAACAACTTGAAGCGAAAAAAGCACACAAATCCTATGTACTGCCAATAATATGTTTTCTTACCCCATAGGCAGATCTTTTGTGTTTTAAGCATAAAGCTAACACAACTTTTGCTTAACGGGACAAAAAGTACCTGTCAATGGGGTAAGAAAAATATTAGAATAGTGCTGTCAAGCGATTTGCAATTAATCCCCTCCCAAATAAAAGTTTTTGTTTACATAATATATGTGTGTGTGAACTGTGTATTTATTATGTATATATAAATACATACACACATTCAGTATATATATTTTTTTAAATATTTACATGTATATAAATTTATATATTTATATTATTACAGTTTATATATAAATATGTTTAACATTTTTTTTACATATACAGTACATGCATTTGTATGTATTTACATATATATACATACATACACACTTACATAACAAAAACTTTTGTTTTTAATATATGTGTATGTACTGTGTATATTTGTTATGTATATACAAATACACACATGCATGTATATATTTAAGAAAAATAATATAAATTATATAAATATATGCATGTAAATATTTTCAAAATATATACTGTGTGAATGTGTATTTATATATACATAATAAATCTACACAGTATACACACATATTATGTAAACAAAAACTTTTCTTTTGGATGCAGTATTTTGTCGAGGTAATGACATCCTTATGTTGTGGCCTCGAGATGCTATGTTGAGGGAACGGCATCTATTTCTCGTGGTCACAGGGTTTTTTGCATAAACAAACCTGCGAGACCATAGCAACCCGGGATTATCAGAGATAGATTCATTATTATTTTATTTTGAATTAAGAAATTATTATGTTAATTATTGTACTATAAAAAGTATTTCATAATTAATAAAAAATTTTATGTAATATAAATACGACATAATATCACGTTCCCTCGAATTAATATCTCGTGGCTATGACAAAACTCAGTGAACCGAAGACGTCTCCTCCCGGTCACTGCAGTTTAGAAACTGATTTAACTATTCTTTTTTTTCTGTTCTGTTTGAAAAAAATACCAATTTTGCGAACCATTAAGGTGGCTGTAACACAATGCATTATGTGCATAATGATCATGACGTGATGTCACGCTGCATTTGCTGTATCTAAAAACATCTTGCTCCACCTTTAGTAACCAACATGCTCGCAAATCCGCTGAGAGTCAAAAGGTTGAATCTTAAGTTGACCTTGGCGTCAACTGGGCAGCTGTTCCCCCTCCCTTTAACGTAATGGAAAATATGACTGATGCTGGACCCCACATGCACGTCTCAACACTTCAGGAGGTCTTCTGTGTCTCCATAGCAAACGACATAACAGAAAGCTCACGAAATTACATTTGCTTTTCCCAAAGATAGACAAGAGGGGTTTCTTACATAGGTTGCAGGCCCCTGACACTGGGTTGCAGTTCTTGTCGTGACATGGACAGACCTGGGCACAGTTCACTCCAAATTGACCCAACTCACAGGTCAGGTTGCAGCTGAAACCAAGAGAAATACAAAGAACACATAAACAAGTAATGAAAAAATCAATTCAAGCATTGTGTGCACATAGCAACAGGAGTTTCCAGTGAAAACGGAACAAGGCAGTTTGGGGAATTACAGGAAATGATGTTAATATTGGAAATGCAAGAATCATTTGCAATGAACAAAACAAGAACAGATATTCTTATGTAACAAAATATTTAGAGTGTCTTTCTGAGAAAAAAGACATTTTATGTAACATTTTATGTAACATATTTCAATGTGTACTCTGAAGAGATGTTTCATCGACCAAAAACAATACACACTAGTGGTGCAACGGATCACAAAACTCACGGTTCGGATCATATCACGGATTTTGAGTCACGGATCGGATAAATTTTCGGATCAGCAAAAAGGGGAGGAGTCAAATGTAATTTGCTTCTCATTTATTACAAGAGCAGTATGGCAAGGAACTTTTGGTTTTATCAAAAATAACTAAAATAAAATACGAAAATAAAACCAAGAAATAACTGAAAAATCTGAATAAATACAATTTTAAAATAAAATTCTCAATACTTGAATACTTCAGTGCAACAATTGAAAAACAACCGGAGACCTGAAAACAGGCCAAACCTTATAATGAAATTTTTTTTTTTTTAAAAGATGAGGATGTCTACATTCTCTGGGGAGAGAGTAGACCTCTTAGCTGTGACTATGTCCCCTGCCATGGAGAATACCCTCTCACTAGGAACTGAAGTGCCAGGCAAGGTAGTGTCCTCCCAAGAAGGCGATCCATCTGGTTAACTGAGATTCCTCTTTGGCATGCTAAATTGATCACATGTGCAAAGCAAGATATCTGTGGCCCTAGTCCAGCTTCTGTCACTGCATTTACTTGGTTTCTGGCATTATCTGTGGTGACTGGGATATTGCTACATGCATTGTGTCTCTTTAACTACCACTCAGCTCAGAGCCGGCGCCAGCCGAGCGCTGAAGAGGGGGCGTTTGAAATTCATAGAGGGGGCGATCATATTAGTGCAAATAT
>JAUMHQ010000053.1:24379935-24398134 GCA_032361165.1 Enteromius paludinosus
TAGCGGTGCTACTTGACTCTCTCCGTTCATCTCCTTTTTTGAGCCTCTCGAGCAGGTCTCAGATCGGATCCTCACCTTTAAGACTGCGGTCTTAGTGGCACTTACCTCCCTGAAGAGAGTGGGGGACTTACAGGCTCTTCTGTAGCCCCTTCATGTATCGACTTTGTGCCCGGCCTGGCCAAGGTCTTTCTATTCCCGCGAGCGGGTTATATTCCCAAGGTGCCCACGGCACCTTCTGCACCTGTCCAGTTACAGGCCTTTTCCCTTCCTCCCAGCCGCGGACTGGGAGAAGGAGAACTACACCGTCTGTGTCCAGTGCGAGCACCTATGTTCGAAGAACTGCATCTTGGAGCAAGTCGGACCAGTTATTTGTCTGCTTCGGCCCTCCAAGGAGGGGTCTCCCTGCTTCCAAGCAGACCCTGAGTAGGTGGATCATGGATGCTATTTCTTTGGCTTATCTATCCTCTGGTCTCCCCACGCCGATGGGAGTCAGAGCTCACTCAACTAGAAGTGTGGCGACGTCTAAAGCCTTCCTAGCAGGTGTCCCTATCTCCGACATCTGCAACACAGCGGGTTGGTCTTCTCCCTTGACCCTTCGAGGTTTTATGGGCTGGATCGCCCATCTACCCCAGGCTTGGCCGTCCTCTTGCCTTAGCTGTGCTGCTCCACACAAGGCAGGGACTTGTGGGTCTGGAGGCATGGGTATTGCGTTCCCATATGCTTTTCGACGCAGTGTTGAGTTCCTGAAAAGGAACGTCTCAGGGTTATGCATATAACCCCTGTTCCTTGAAGGAACGAGACACTGCTTCTTTTTGCCACACCCACAGCATCCCTACCTGCGCTTGCTTCATTCATGAGGCTGCAGTCTGATTCACCGAAGGTGTTCTTAAGGACCCAGTCAGTGGCGTCACCTGAGGTTGCCGCACCTGACTGTAATTTAGACGGATTTCACAGCAGATTCAGAGCGTGGTCTGCCGAAGGCGTTCCCATATGCGTTTTGACGCAGTGTCTCGTTCCTTCAAGGAACAGGGGTTATATGCATAACCCAGAGACGTTTTTCTGTAACTATGTTGCTGGTTCATTTTAATTAAGGCTTTTAATTTTTTTTTTTTTCTAACCGTTGAGTTGAGCTTGACTCCGATGAAACAGTGCCGGATTTTTGCGTCTATCGCCAATTAGGTGCACTCTTTCTGGGAAATAAAGGTTTGTATGCATTTTGTTTCATATGAAGTCTTTAATGTGGTGTAAATTATTAATTTACATAACACAACATAAGGACAATATATCAGTTTCGCACTGGAAACACCTTTAGCATTGCATAAGAAATAGATAGTGAGTTTAATGGAGTCAGTCATGGCATCCTTCAGCTAACAGTGAAACACGGTGAAGGTCGTGGTCTAAAGTTTGCAGTTGACCCGGGGAACATTAGCGCTTCACCGGCTCAGATTTCAGCGACACATTGGCACGAGAATTAGCAATTTTTCAGTAAAAAGCAAAAAAAAGGGATTACAGAGAACTGTTGAATAAACATAAGTTAAAATGCTACTTTTAAACATACCATTTTACTTCTAAAATGCTTGTTAAACGAGTTTAAATGTAAATATATTAAATTTGTCTTTTACTTTGTCCATGGGTGTTCTTGCTTAATAATGTTCACCTTCTCAGCACATGAAAGATTTAAATAAAACAACCCAGCATGGTGGGCAAAAACATTTAGGCTAACCCAACCAGCTGGGTCAAAATAACCCAGCATGTGTGCTGTCCAATATTTACCCAGCGCTGGTTTGCCAAATAACCAAAGCTAGGTTGTTTCTAACCCAGCATTAGATATGTTTAATTGAATCTAACATGAAAGTAGATCATTTTAAACACATCACATATCCTTTCATGCTTTCAGTACGTCTGATAGAGAAAAAAGCTCATTCTTGCTATTTTGAAGGAGATAGAAGGTTCTATCCTGGTTATGATTTGTACCACCTGCACTCTTAAAATAAAAAGTTCTGGGTAAATAATGGACAATTCCAACAACTGGGTTGTTTTCTGCGGTGACCGGGAGGGGTCGTCTTTGGTTCACTTAGTTTTGTCGTGGCCACGACTTACTAACTCGTGGGAACGTGATATTATGTCGTGGACTTGAGATGTTATGGTGGGGGAACGACATCTATTTCTCGTGGCCACGAGTTTATTGAGTAAACAAACCTGCGTGACCATAGCAACCCGGGATTATCAGAGATGGATTCGGTATTGTTTTATTTTGAATTAATATAAATAATTATAAAAATTATTGTATTATAATAAATATTTAATATTTTTTATGTTTTGTTAAAATCGCTATATAAATAAAGAATTAAATAATGTAGTGTTTATTTTACAAATTATTATATTGCACGCAATGTAGGCTAAACACCATTTATATTAAGTTTATCATAAATAAATATTACATTAATATTAAATGTCCATTAACGCATCGTCTTCGTAATAATTGTCAGCATCATCATCAACAACAACATCATTATTATTAGCCTATTATATTTATATATTTTTCTTTTCAATTTGATCTTTTACTTAACGTTCTGACTTTATAATATTCAACAATATATAATACAAATATATGTAATACAATTTATTACGATTACGATTTATTCACGCATTTGTATTTGCAAATAAAAACACGCTTACCAATATGTCGTTCCCTCAACATAAGGATGGCCACGACATAAGGATGTTGTTACCTCGAAAAAACGATCTCCTGGCCACAACATAATATCATGTTTCCACGAGTTAATAAGTCGTGGCCACAACAAAACTAAGTAAACCGAAGACATCCCCTCCTGGTCACCATAGTTTCCAACAAACAATTGGGTTAAATGTTTAACCCAGCCGCTTACTAAAAACAACCTAATTGCTGGATTTGTCCATACTATACCCAGCATTTTTTTTGAGAGTATTTAAACCAGGGTGATATTGCTTGTTCAGGGACCACAGAAACAAAACAGAAATGGGATCGAACCAACCTGATCTCACAGCAATTCGTACATATTTTACGAGGTGGCTAATTCGTACTAATTTGTACGACCTCACTCGTAAGAATTCTACGATTTATTCTAAATCGTACGTATTTTACGAGATGCCAATTCGTATGAATGACCTAAACATAACCCCGCCCCTAAACCTACCCATCACGTTGTTTTAGACAAATCGTATGAGTGAGGTTGTACGAATTAATACGAATTGGCACAAATTTGGCATATATGTACGAATTGCTTGTGAGACTGTGTTGGATCGAACCTCCCACATGTAATATAATTTCATTTTCTTCGTTTCTTAATTTTTCTATGATTGAGACCCACTTTCATTCACACTAATAATATACCATGATTCATTTTTATATTGTTTTTACTTTCAAACCAGCACTTTGTAAATGACAGAATCCTACTGCTAATTTGTTATTGTTATTTGATTTATGGTGACTGTGCATATTATCATTGTGGATATGGCAAATCACATTTTATGTCAAAAAAGGTTGCATGCTCTAAACTTATCACAGTAAATATGCTGCATATGAACAACAGGAGCTGCTTGCAGTTTTGGGTTTCCCTAAGCAAGCTCCTTTATGCTGTGCACCACAATAGCTTCCAGTATTAGCAGTTCTGGACTGGGGCTAAATTTCACACACTTGGGTTTCTTTAACTAAAAAAGAGGTTGCATGACTGCTAAACACAGTACTGTGTCATCACAAGGTAATGCCAATCTAAAGGGCCTCTCTGAAGAGTCCAGCCTAAAACCTTCTGAAGTTGTTTTCAATAGTATTGTCAGAATCTTTCAAATGTAAATTCAAGGTCACCCTTTTCACTTGAGCACATCTGTTGCTAAATTTTCCTTTGAAGGAATGATCCTCTCATATTCACGGAGCACTTATTGGAGAACATGATGGGCAGCAGCAGGCACAACACTCTGAAGCGGAGCAATCAGTAAATAGAGTGCTGCGTTTATGGTGTGTTTCTGTAGGCCGCCCTGGTTCGCCAGTTAAAAATCGTAATAGGATTTTTACAATGGCTTTTGGATTGTTGCTGAACATTGTGACCAACAAATAATTATCTTTTCTTCACTAAACGTCACAAATGAACATCATTTTAAGAGAGAGAGAAATCAAAGTCAAAATACAATTACCAGAAGTAAAAGGTAAACATAATGTTGGCTGTTGAATTACTGTTGAATTAAATAAACCACAGTCACATGACTTCAGCATCACCAACATTAAACCTCTGACTGAAATGTTTAGAGGAGAAAAAGTTTGAGTTAGAATCCTTTGCAGGAATGCAATTATAAAAACATTAAAGCTGTCAAAGCCATGTAGATGTGTATACCTGTTCTGGATGATATTTAATGTCCCTTAACAACTGGCCAATTGTTAGCAACCACCTTTTTCAAGACAAGTCAAAGATCCCTTGTAGATTTGATTTGATTAATATTTTTTTATAGTGTATATTAATGAAAACAAGCCAGACTGTCTAATCCAGTGTTAGCAATTTTATTTCAGAAAGGTGCAAAAAAACCTCATTAACCATATTGTTAATGTTAATTAAATTTCTTGCTAAGAATCATCTTAAAATATAATCACATCTGGTACGTTATAATTAACATTTTATCTAAGCTCACTCAAATGTAATATTTTCTATCCAAATGTCCTTCAAATTCCAAGACATATTGAAAAACCTATTTTTGATTATATTTGCATTGTCATAGAATGAGACAGATTATATTTTTAGAACATTTTAGATGCAAAAGGCTAAACCGTTTCTCATACTGATATCCTGTAAATAGCAATGACAAAACATCTGTTCTTGAATTTGGCTCATTCAATGAGAATCCAGAGCAGAGCTATCAAGCAGAAGCTATATGGAATCTAACGCCTTCAGCGACTGACGCCTCGCACACAGTAGAGTTCTGGAACAGCGGGCCAAGCGGACCATGAACATGCCATACATCTCTGTGTCAACCCTCAAGCTGCTGAAGGCCTTGGGGAGGATGGATATTTCCTTGTGACGTGCAAGAGAGCGCTCATGTGCACAGTCACCAAGACTCCCGCCACGAATGGAGACACACAGCTAGTCAACAATAAACACGTGGGTGTACTGGGAAATGATGGCGAGCGACGTCCACACCAGACGGACAGGACGCACCTTTCTAGACTTTCTGAGAGAGACGGACTGTGGACTAATGATTAATGACATTTCGATTATTATTCAACTTCGGAGATGTCCCACCCCCTCAACACACTCCAGATGCATAAGGAGAGATGAGGTGAAGATGATTTAACCCGTGTTCTCTGGGATTTTGCTGAATATGATGGATGATGTGGAAGATGCTCAGGGAGAGAGAAATGCATAAATCATACTTTGGCAATGAGTTTGACGCCGTTGATTTATTCGTTTCAGAAAGAGTGCCATTAGGGGAGGAATTTGTCACCTTTTATCTTTAAAGGGATAGTTCACCTGAAAATGACAATTTCATCATCATACATTCGGACTGTATGACCTTTCTTCTGTGAAACGCCACAAGAGAAGTTCTTTAGAATCTTTCATCTATACAGTGAAAGTGGATGGGAAGACAGAAAGTCATGATTCAAAAAGGGCAAAATAGCATCATAAAAGTAGTCCTTATGACTCACACACTACATTCCAAGTCTCTGAAGTTGTGTATTTACTTGTGTGAGGAGCAGATCATTTAAATCACTGTGCACGTAATATCTTGCCTGTCAAATGAAAAAAAAGAATAAGAAAAAAAAAAATCTTATAAATGTACTATACACTATTTTTATATTTAATTGAGCATTTGGTTTCAAAGATTATCTTTCTCCACTCAAAACTATGCCATAATTGATATTATATAATTAACACAATATATTTTTCTATTGTTGAATTATATGTGAATTATTAGACATATAAGAACATTATTAATATATTTAATAATATTAATTATATTGATCATATTAACCATTTTACTAAATTCTAAAAATATATATCTGTTTGGACATTTTTTATATTTGTTTATGTATTTATTTTTAGTGAATAACTGCAAGTGATATTCTAATTATATTTTAAATTGTTATTTATATGTTAACATTTTTCATTCATTCATTCATTCATTCATTCATTCATTTACATTCATTTATATTTCAAGCTTCTGTGGTTTTATGAGCAAAAATGGGAGATGTCAAATCGTCTACTGAGGATCTTGCCTTTAAGATGAATGGGAATGTTAACGTTAGTTTCTCCAGGTATTATAAATTTCATTGTTTGTCTTTTTTTCCCTGTGGATGTTCTAAACTATTTACTGAAAAACAAGACTATGAGCAATTACACCAAAATGTTTAAAAGTAGTTCGTTTTTTTTTTTTCCCAGTGTGAATAATGGACATAAATACACTTTTACTCACACACCAGAAACAGCGAAGGCAGCTGATACTTCACAGATTTTGTGAGCCATTTACAACTGACTAAACTTTGACCAGTCAACTACTTTTGTAGAATGTAGTTTACTAGTAAAAAAAGATTATTTGTGCAAGCCCTTTCACACACACACAGACACACACCATAATACCAATTAGCAGGTTCTCTAGCTGGAGTATATGTGTAGGACTGGGTGCAGAAGAGGTGTTTTGCTGATGTTTGAAATCTAGAGATGTTGAGAGGAGGGAGGCACAAGCTCACAATTAAAAATAGACATTATAATTTCGCCTTTGTCTGCTCCCTTGCTTTCAATAAACCCACATGCACGTGTACTGTAGATGTTGGAGATGAGCTAGCCATATTTGGTCACTATTGTCCTTACCTTAATTCATTTAAGTATGAAGATAGAGCCTGCTGGGATTCCATATAAAGCTGAATTACAGCTGATTTCGGTGAGAAGAAAAGTGTGAGCGTGCTGTAGCACCTGAAGGTGTGTTGACCCTCCGAGGCTAATTAAAGCGTGGAAACTACGGGAACTCCTGTGGCTTCCAGAGAGCAGCTGGCATGAGCGACGAGGTGCACAAAGGAGATGCAAGGGGTTTAAAAGGAGGCAGCCTCATAGGGATGTATTAAACAAACATGCATGCATGCACGTACATGCCAACAGGAAAAGGGCACTGTAGTGACCATGCAGAGCAGTAAACCAGGGGATTGTAGGTGCTCACCTCACATATGCAGGTTGTGGGATCACAGGATTGGAAGGTGATGGAGTCAGGGGTGATAAAGGCTGTTTTAAAATGAACCAGTGCGCATTCTGGCTCAGAATTATTTTTCATATTCTATATAGGCCTGCCATTTGTCTAAATAAATTAACCTTTAAAATGAACCACCAAAAACTAGATCGGTCATTTTAAATGAGGAATTTGGAGGTGGATTTAGGCATCACAATATTATAATGTGCAGTATGACAAATGGAGTTTAAGATTTGTTAAAGATTACATTTCACTTCAACTAGGCCTATTTATTAGTGTAATATATATATATATATATATAAAGAAGTGTAAGCATTTGATTTAAATGGTATGGAGAATATGAAAAATAAACATGTACAATTAAATATGTACAGAATAGAATCGAATACAATAGAAAAAAAATCTATTTAGTTAAAATCCAATACAATTACATTGTTTTTAATTGACATAATAAAATTAGTTGACGGAGAGAGAGAGAGAGAGAGAGAGAGAGAGAGAGAGAGCATACTTAAACACACATTATTCAGCATTCAAAACTATATTTTTTTTTTTTTTTTATATCAGCCAATGTAGTGCTGACATATTATGCAATCCTGATATGAGGCAAAATAAAGTAAATAGCTGACTACTCTGACGTACTGGTGGCCCGTGTAGAATATAACAATTTTGCCCACTACATTTACTAGTATAATGGGAGCAGAATAATGATAGTACTGGCTAATTTTGTATATATATATTTTTTAATAATTTCACTATTTCTGGAAGACTTCTAAACAAAAATCAGTTGATGTAAAGCTTGGGGCTTTTCTGACTTAGTGTACTGACATTTCTAATGCCTTTCGGTTTTGTAGTGTGTGTGAGTGTGTGCATCAGAGAGAGAGAGAGAGTATGCATGCATGACCTACTCTTTTCTGCCTCGGGCGACACAGTTGGAAAATATATGAAGCATTTACGTCCACCCGCAGTGATTACTGGTACTTACACCGCAAGCATTGATTCCATAAAACATGCACAGGCAGACACACTGCAAACGACACATTTCTGCATACATGCTTAATCCATACTTTGTAAGAGCATGCATCCATGATTTATTTTTCCTTTTATACAGTATTAAAATAATATTATTTAATTAGATTTTAACATATTTTGCATGCATGCAAACTCACAATTTAGCTTTGCACTGGCTGACAGATAATCAGGAAATGGCTTTAGGACATATAGACGTGCGTGCATTCTTATAGGTATGCATGGACACAAATATGACACCAACTGCGGACACATTATGGAAAATTATGGGTGTTAAGGGATATGAAGATGCAGTCGATTATGAGACACGTCAGGCGTTTTCAAAGTGTGGTGAATGCAGATGGGCCAAAACAAGCAGCAAAGTGCTCGATGGCAGATGGTTATGCGGTCAGTTGTCTCCCTAAACGCATCCTTCAGCTGTGAGATTCACAGTCGAAACAGTGTCAAAGATGGGAAGTTAGAGCATGGTCACGTGATGTAAAGATGCTTCTTTCCACATTGACTCGAAAAATGGATTTTTCCTGCTCGGGCAGTTTGGTTAATTAAAAAGAGCTAATTTGACACAATTCTTTAAAGTTAATTTTAATGCATGCAATCCGTGCAAATTTAATTAATCCATTAGCATTGGAACTACATTAATGATTTTGTTGGAAATTGGTTTAATATAAAGAGACTTTAAATAGACCAACACAGATATGTTGGAAACTGATATGAATGTCATGTGCCCTGACATATTGAGCGAGGATGCTTATAGTAGCCAATGTATAGACGATCTGTTTGAATCCAGCAGTCTGTCTTCATTACGGTCCTTCTCTGTCCTATAGATAAGAGCAATAATCCCTCCCCTCCAGCAACCTGTCACTCACAGATTGCTGCAATTAGCAAATAGCAATGATTCACTCAATTCCCAGTGGGCAAAATCAAGTTCTGCCCTATATATTGTGTTTGTGTGTGTGTGTTTGAGAGAAAAAAAGCTCAAAAATGTACTTTTTAGAATAAAATCACCTTCTTGATTGTAAGGTAAAAACTTTTATTCAGCAAGGATGCATTAACTATTAAAAGTGATGTTAAAGACATTAACATTAACATGTTATGCATATAATAATAACAATAATGCATCTATTTTAAATAAATGGCATTGTTTTCAACATTTTATTCATTTAAGAGACTAGAAAACAAAACGTGTATTATGGTTTCTACCAAAAAATATTAAGCAGCATAGCTGATTTCATCATTTAGGGTTATAATAAATGCTAGCAAATCAGTGTATTATAATGATTTCTGAAGGATCATTGGTCACTGAAGCCTGGAGTATGGAAAGGAAAAATCTCCCTTTATTTTTTACATAAAAATAAAGTAAATTATTTACGTGTACTAACTGCTTTCAAATGAAAACTACAATTACATTGCACAGAAAGGTTTTTGTTTACATTTCAGCCCATCTCACGGCACGAGTACGAGTTCGTATGACCACACTCATACCAGTTCATACAATTTTTGCGGAAGGTATGTACAGACAAATCATACAAAATCGTAAACTTTTAGTGGGAATTTGCCACCTTGTAAAATACGTACAAATTGGTCAAGAGACTGAGACATTATTAATATTTGAGAGATTTCTGTGTTGTTTTTCCATTGTTGTACTTACATATAGTCTTCACAGCGCATGAAAAATGCCTGTGCATGCGAAAATAAAGATTTCGTGAACCTTCCTCAGCAGATGATGTTGTCAAACACAAGATGCCAAACATCAACGCTCAATAAATTAGCAGCCAGCTGCCTGCAAAGTGCCAAAGGAAAGCGAGTAACAAAGTCTTCACATCAGCGAATGCTTCTTCAACGCGTCTTTGTTACCCCAGAAACATCAAGAGTAGAAGAGCCTCTCAAAGCAGACCTGACACCACACCTACCTTCAAAAGGAATATCTAATCAGCGCAGCGTGTAGACTGCCATTTTCCCTCCATCTTTCCTCCGAACGCACACCCACTCACAATCCCCCTTCGTTTTTAGTCAGTGAGCATTTCTCCACAAATTTCTTTCTCTTTCCAATCAAACGTTTCTTTCTCTCACTCTTTAAATATTTATCACAGAGCCCACAAGGACTGTGTCAGAGGTGTCATCGCACGCTCTAGATCAAATCAACATCCATTTTCCATTCAGGCCTGTTGAGAAACACCCTGGCTGGGAGAGAATTGGGGTCCTGTGGAGCAGAGCGCGGTGGGAGTCCATTCGGAGACACACTGCTTAGGTGAGCGGGCCCCCTCGGCTCATCTGCCTGCCTGTGCACCGGCCCTTTAAGAGCCGAGCGCTTTGTGCGGCGACCGCCGTCCCCAGAGATGACAGCCTGTAATCCTGCTAAACAAACAGACTCTGGGAAGAGAGGACAGGGCACGGCACATCTGTCTCTGGTCTATGGCAAATCCCTCACGTTGAGATCCAGTGAGGGATCACTGCTTATATAGAGAGATATACAGCATAAGGACAGGGATGTGGAGACACCGTTTCTGCTTGGCAGTATTTCACTGTTTACGATGCGTGCTGAGGTCAGACTGGTTCACTGAATTTCTAACACCATGTTTCTTTCATGACTTGATGATTTAAAGGAATATTTATTGATTTTTAAATGCTTTACCCAAAAATGAAAGTCCTGTCATGGTTTACTCACACTCACGACGTTCCAAACCCATAAATAAACACTCTTGTCTAAAGGCATTTATGTAGATTTTTTATATACATAATACTGTAATTCCACACAGTACACATGTAAACAACAACTTATGTTGGATGCGATTAATCAAGATTATTCATTTGACTGCACTAGAAACATCGTTTCTTGGGGGAACAAAAACATTTTTGCAAGAGAACACAAAAGTTTTATGAATGATCAGTTTCAAGTTTCTCAGGAGAACATAAAAGTATTGAAATCCTCATCCTGTCCATTTAATGTGGAGGGGAAAATATGCATCAATGCCTTTGCATTTGCTTGCAAAATGCTTGTGTTCTCTCACAAAATATTGCATCTCTAGAGATACTTTGCGTTTGATCACAAGACTTTTGCGATGGAAATAATAAGAGGTAGGAGGGAAAACTAGATTTTTAATACTGTTGCAAGTACTGCAAATGCAAAGATTCTTCAAAAGATTCAAACTTTTACATCAGGGCAAAATGTTTCAATGCTTTTGCATACCCTAGCAAAATATTGCGCTTCTCTGAAAAACGTAGCCCTTGCTCGCAAAACATTTGTAAATTAAAGAATTAAAGATAAAAAGTTCATATGGCAGATACTCATATGTTTTACAACAAAATACAATTTTGGGGGAACACAAAAACTGCTTTTTACTTCTATCTTCTGTTTTTTTTTCCTGTCTGTATAAAATAACACTTTAATGTCTATTGACAGTCTGTGGCTTTTGATTTTCACAGACAATAAAAAAGGTGCTAACAGTTAATGTATACACTTACAATGGACTATATACCTCAATTATCTACCACTGTAAGTACATGACTGCAAACGTGTTTCCTTTATAGTATTTTACGAACAGAGAGTTGAATTTTACACCATATTGTTTGTGGTAATCAACAGCATGCTACAGCTGTAGTCCAGAGACATTACCCACATCCTAGTTCAATCCTTTCTTATTTTACCTTATATATTACACCAACTGAACTGAGTGTTTGCAATTTACTTGGTGAACCAGCTAGTTCATTGATTGTTATGTATGACCACATAAACATGGATATTTGCTTGTGGCAAATCCATAATCTGCCAGCGGGTCTGGTACACACGCATGCACTTACTCCTGTTAGCTAAAGGTCAGCAGAGACTGTCATGCAGTTTTGGAGGCACTTTCCGTGTTAAGATGTTATTGCTGTTTCTATAATGCGAGTGCAAGGAATAGTTCCACAACAAATTGAAATTTCATCTACATACTGGATGACCTGAAGTTCAATTGTCATTTTTGGGTGGACTATTCTTAAGGTTGTATTAATACACAATTGGTGTGTTCAACTACCAATGCAGCTGGTTGTCAAAGAAAAAGCCACATGCAAAGCTCTAATAATAATAATAATAATAATTCAGAGAGAAATGAATTTAATTGTTTCTAAAAGCTACACCCCCGGTCTCTATGGCATTGATCTAGATGACACTCTTTTTTCTTAATTTGCATAAATCAACTAGGGCAAAGTCTCAGTTGAGCAGAACGTTTGAGCAAAGACAATTTCTATAAGCCGTGTACAGAGCACACAGTGACATATTTGAACGAGAACTCTGATTCATTTGCATGAATTTTTTAACTCCAGTTGTAGACCGTAAAACACCTTGATGTCTGAGAATGGGTGTGGATGTGATTTACTTTTGAGTGTTTACTAGTGCCACTTTATATAAAGTGTCCCAAATCAGCCAAGGTCCCTGATTGTATTTTGGTTTTGGTTACCATTGTGACACTGAGAATAATATTTTATATTCATTTTTCAGACACAAATCTTACCAGCACAAGCAAATGGTGTTGTGACCACGTTTAGCTGAAAAAGATGTATAAAATATGCATGTGCTGCATAATAGCAATATGTAACAGTAAACAGAACCTTTCAAGTCAATGTCAAGTGAATTGCATAATTAAGAAGAGCATGTAATTTCATTTGTATAATTGTTTTGGAAATAAAAAATAATTATGCATTTTCTTTTTTTTAATACTTAAAAATATATTTTGAATACAAATTCTGATTTGCATTTGGGCTGCACAATTTTGACAAAACAGATTGTACTTCTTAATATTGTAGCATGTATTTATTTATGTATTTTGGTGTGCCGCCGTCTTTTAAAAAAGCTGACAACTGTGTTCCTAAATTTTTTTTCTCAAAAATATCAAAACAGTGGCAAAACATCACAACATGAAAAAATTAGCAGCATGAAAAACAAAACGGTGATTCTGATTCTGAATAAGTTATACACAGAAATCCAGTGACACTTCCATCCCATTATAATCACTAAAGCTGTCACTGTGATTTTACGCACATGCTTGTTTGAGGTCTGCAGTTCAGCACAATATCTCTGACTAAATGCTAGTGCTCAACACATGACTTATTTACACCATGCCTGCTTTTTGTTGATTGTAATTGGAGTGTTGCTGTTTGGATGTGGCACTTGCTTGCAGAACTCGCTTGCTCTGTTCTGTAGGCCATGAATCCAAAATAATGATCTTTTGTGCTGGAAGCACATAGTGGTACTTCTAGTAGAAAACCATGACACTTTCTCCTCCACCATTGACTTCTTTACGTTGCTTGAGGTTTAGTCTTTCTCCAGTTTGACATCATACATAAAATAATGTGTCCCATCTGACCCAAGTAAGGCCCAATCCCAATTCTATTTTCTACCCCTTTGCCTACCCCTCGCCCCTTCCTCTTGCCCCTTGAAATGAAGGGGAAAGGGGAAGGGTTAAAAATTTTCCCCTAAGAAATGGGACACCACTACTACACTGTTATACGTCATCATCCATTGTCACTAGCTCCTAACGTTAGGACATGCGCCGATGTAAGCACCGTTCATTCACATATACAACTATGGCCGAAAGCAAAACAAAACAATGCATTACCACATGCAGTCAAGTCACCGGGTATATGACATAAAAATATATTTCCTAAGATTGTGCATTCGGTGCTATCCGCTAGAAAACTTTAGCGATTTTTTTGCAAACGTGTCTTTACAGAACATCACCGTAAACACGAACACAAGACTGATGGTAATATACATATAATGAAATGGGTCTGCTTGCTCGAGTGAGCAGCCATGTTGGAATTTTCTCTTTGCCCGTTCGAAGTGATGTCCCGAAAAATCTTCGTTTGGAGGGCTATCTAGCCCTTCCCCCTACCCCTCCAACCAAAAGAGAATTGAGACAGTAGGGGAAAGTGTAGGGGTAAGGGGTAGAATTGGGATTGGACCTACAGTAAGTCTCCACAAGAGTCTCCACATAGCATCACTGTGTGAGAAGTTCTGTATAACACCACCCAAATATTCATGCAAGGAAAGAAGGCGGAACTATTATTCTCACTGTAGTGTTGTTGCCAGTGCCATGTTAAGGAGACACTGTGTTTTGTTGTAAAAGTGAAACTACTTTCTTTGTGCTTCCAAAAGAATTAGAAATCACTGGTTAAGTTGTATTTACAACACTGTTCTAGAACAGTTCAACACAAATACTAGAGTGTGTTCAGCGCATTTACAGAGAACTGTTTCCTAAACCTGATAGAGTAGCCTACAGTGCTGGCTCTGCACAAAGGTTGTTTCTATAAAGTGGTGCAATTTCAACTTTGCAAGGACAGTCTGGTGGTTGTAAGTGTACTGTGGAATGAATGACCAATATCAATTCATTGTTTTTTTTTTGTTTTAGTGAAGGCCTTGAAATGCTGTCTGTAAACATAGTGACAATTTATCACAGTTTATGTCTGGAATTATCACAGACTGACAGGAACAGCTTTGTTTAAAGCTCGCTAACCTGATTTTGCCAAGTGCAACATGTCCTTGGGTCAACATTGTGATTAACCAATCAGATTTTGAAAACATAATTTACAGTTTTTGTGAAGTTTAGGCTAACAATCAGTGTTTGGTGTTTGTGCATCAGGGTCAGTCCTCTATCATTTCCTCTGAATTTTAGGCATTACTCATGGGTAAGGGTAGGTTTAGGTGTAGAGATATGGTCAAGACTATATTTTTGCATTAAAATGTTCTAGGGTCAAAAAAATATGTTGACCTAGGGACACAGTATTTGGCAAAATCAGGATGTGCGTTAAAGCTAGTGACTGGATCTAAAACTTTCACATGACAAAGTTACTGAAACTGCAAATGCAAAACTTGTGACACACTAGTTGTCAAACTATTTGTCCAATACAGTTCAGGGTGAATGTAACTTTATTAAACACTGGAATAAAATGATATCTGTATTCTGCAGCTGTATGAACACATGGTCTGTATTACTGTAGCTTTCCAAATCTGCTTTCTGCTTTCCAAAGTTACAACTGCTTAAAGTTTTTACATTCAGTATTCATAAATATATGGTGTTAAATGATGGTGAGCAAAGATTTGATGACAAATGCACTAATAAATGAAACACAGACTTGTAATGGAAGTTTACACCAAGTAAATGTGTTAAGTCATTCAATAAATTAAGTAGTGTTAAACATATTTAATTAATCTCATTTATCATAAATACAATGAAATCAATCACTGAAAGCCATGAATTAAACATTCTATGAACGTTTAAACGGTAACATTTAAATTATGCATTCAATGTTCAAAACGGCATGAATTTCACTTAACATACGAATATTAATCACATTGGCAATGCATTTAGGAAACAAATGCTGCATCTATCTTGTCTTGTTGAAGCGCTGCATTTGCATTTCTTTCATTGATGGATAGTGTTTAATGCATCACATAATGCATTGATTTGGCTAAGCAAATGAGTTGTGTGCAGAATAATAACTGTAGCGCACCCGGGGGGCCTGAAGACTGTTTCTTAGGAACAGATACAACTGCTGGTCAGACCTGAGTGCTTTCTAACTAGCATTTTATCAATGCTTTCTTTTCCAGCGAGCACTTGTTTGAGTTTGCTGTTCCTGGCATTGACTCTGAGCAATGGACTGTAAAGATCCCATTTTAAAAATAGAGGAAGAGAAAAGGTTTAAGTGGAAAAGAAATCATTGTGACACATTAGTGTTGGTTTTACAGTGTTATTGCTGTGTTCAAGCCTTTTTTTGAGAAGCTTCTAGGCTCTGTGGGAGAAAAAGAGAAAAAAACTTACTGAAACTAAAAAAAAAGAAAAAAGAAAAGCACTACACCAGCCAGATGTTAACACAATTATGTGTTACTGTATCAAAGAAAAGAAACTACACTAGTTTCATAGTCAAACTTCCTTGCTGTGAGTTGTAAAAACAATGCATGACTTCAGTGTGCTTCTGTATGTTTGTAAACCCGCCTAGGCTCATTGGAAATATGTGTCTCACTCTGCAAAACTGAAAAAAAAAGGTAGCTATACATACAAATCAGTATGGCAGAGGCAGTATAACTCCCACAACATTTATTCCTTTTCACACAAAAGTATGATTTACAGGTACTTTTTTGATTAATTAAGGGTTCACACAATTAGTTTTAGAATGTTACGTTATGGCTTCAAAACAATTTTAACATCCGGCTGTAACATCCACACCAGGCTCCACCCTCACAGACACACAGTGATCACAGTCCCCTGAATTCTGATTACACTCACCTGGATCCCTCACCTGACAGCAATCATCAGCCCTATCAAGCACTGCATAAAACCACACACCACTGTCTGTTCTTCCTCCTCGGATAACCTGCAAAGAAAGACAAAAGTCTTTATTAGTTCAGTTTTCTACCCAGTATTGGATGAATTTAAGTTTACTTACCCTTGTTTTACTTATATCCTGTTGAATAAACACTATATTGACTTTTACCTGCTTGAGTCCGTCCGCTTCATTACAGAAGCTCGGACCGAACAAACAGTTTCAGCAGGATGAGTGCAAGAGATCCGTTCCAGGAGCTTGTGGATGCTGTTCGGAGTTCCATAGTATCATCTCCACACCAGCCACCACCACCACCACTGGTATCCACGCCAGATCAAGCACATGGATCAAACACTGAAGTAAACAGCACTCCTTCACCCACCGCCATAGTATGTCCCCCGGTGTGATCGATGCTCTTCTCTGGCGAGGCGGGGGATTGCAAGGGGTTCCTATTGCAATGCTCTATCACGTTTTCTTCTTACCCCAATGTGTATTCCTCTGACAGTGCTAACATAGGGTACGTCATATCGTGCCTCTCTGGATCAGCGCTGAGATGGGCGGAGTCTATTTGGAGTCAGGCGGGCCCAGCAGTGAGTTCATTTTCAGGGTTTGCACAGCACTTCATGGAAGTCTTTGGACGCACGGATCACAAATTTTCCGCTGGTAAGGAACTGTATAAATTTCGTCAAGGTGATTTGACTCTTCTAGAGTATACCCTCAGGTTCCGTACACTGGCGTCCGCATGTGGATGGAATGAGAAGGCCCAGATCAAAACTTTTCGTCAAGGTTTAGAACCGAACCTACGACTCATGCTGGCCCCCTATGATGACTCCGTTGGCCTGGAACCCTTTATTCAGATGGCACTCCGATGCTCAGCTCGAGTAAATTCATACAGCACACCGCCTGTT
Source organism: Enteromius paludinosus (assembly GCA_032361165.1). Lineage (NCBI taxonomy): Eukaryota > Metazoa > Chordata > Actinopteri > Cypriniformes > Cyprinidae > Enteromius > Enteromius paludinosus. The sequence goes on from JAUMHQ010000053.1 coordinate 24,397,371, forward strand.
AGCACTGCAACTATTCTACCCCACCCGCTAGAGCACCTGAGCCCTCCAGTAACCCATACAGTAGCCCATTCTGAGCCCATGGATGTAAACCGTCGACGTTTAACTTCCCAAGAGCGTCAGATGAGATTATGTTTGTATTGTGGACAAGCGACTCACTTCCTCAAAGACTGTCCTCTTCGTCCTCCAAGACCAGTGGTGAGTACGATATTATCTACTGTATGTCAGACAATTTGCCACCTCTTTCTTCGACTATTAGTCTTACTGCTAAAGAATGATCTATTTCTGTGGCAGCATTGGTTGACTCGGGATCCGCTGGTAACTTCATCGCCGGGGACCTGGCAGGGCATCTGAAATTAAAGACTTCTCCCACTGAAGTAATCTATCAAGTTCAGTCTAGCACCGGTAAACCGTTGTCAGCACGCTATGTGAGACGCCGTGCAGGGCCAGTCTAGGTACAAGTGGGGCTCTGTCACATCGAGGAGATGTACTTTTTGGTACTGGAGGGGTCCAAGTTGGATCTGGTGCTAGGGCGTCCTTGGCTGGCCAAGCATGAACCCATCCTCTCCTGGGGCACAGGAGAAATCCTCAAATGGGGTACGCAGTGTTGGCCTGATTGTTTTCCTCAACTACCACTCCAACCTGCATGTCAACTTCACGTATGTACTACCTTCATTGAAAGTCCCACTGATAAACTGTCTGTTGATATACCTTCCGAGTACATGGATTTCCAGGATGTTTTTTGCCCCAGGAGAGCTGCCAGTCTG
>JAUMHQ010000053.1:24400291-24411297 GCA_032361165.1 Enteromius paludinosus
GAGTCCGGATGTGGAAACAGACACAAAAACACAGAGTTCTTGGAAAGCTGGAGTGCCACACACAGCTGGGCGTGACAGCTTGCTTGAGGGCAGAGCGCACTCGTTATGAGCCGGGTACGGACTTACCGGGTGCATCAGGGGTATTTCTTTAGAGTTTACTTATTTTTGTGTCATTTAAGAAAGACAGTTGGGTTTGTTTTAGTTATGATGTGTGTGTTAATGTTCAATTTAGTTTGGGTGGGTTTGGTTCATTTGCAGCCATTTTATAAAAAAGTTTAATGGTTAACATCACGGAGAGAGATGTGTAGAGGAGTCACTTGTTGATATTGCCCTGCTGTTGAGATTTTGCGCATTTCAACTCTATTGACTGGGCTCCCTTGAATGACTTGCTTATGTGACTCATATAATGTGAAATGTCTGAAATATATTAGAATAATGATCTACAAAGAATCTGACACGTGTTTCAATTTTTTTTAAAAGGTATTTGTAACATTGGGTACCTGCCCCCTTAAAGTTCTCTGCACAGCCCTGAGGAAGTGGCAAGTAGAAGTAGAAAGACTGAATGTGACTTATGTTTTTTGTTTTTTTTTAGCAAAAAATAAATATATATTTTCCCTGATTTACAGAAAACATGCATTAAAATGTCATTCAATGTAATCTTGTTGTAACGAAGCGGACAACTCCAAAGGTAAAAGTCAATGGGTTTATTCAACAGGTTGTAAAAAACAAACAAAGGTAAGCAAACTAAGGTTCTTCCAATTACTGGGTATAATAAATGAACTGAAAGTCTCTCTTTCTTTTGCAGGATTGGAGGATGAAAGCCACACACCACTTGGAGTGTCCAATAGAGAGGGAAGGACACAGCGGGACCTGGAAACCACTTAGAGATCACGGAGCTTTCTGTACGGAGACAGGTAAGTATCACAGAGAATGGTTTGAGTCCACTTATGAAGTACGAGCGCGGACAGTGTGGAGTGGTGTGTGGTATATAAGGGGTGCTTGATGGTGCTGGGAATCAATATCAGGTGAGGAATCCAGGTGTGTCCAATTAGTATTCGGGTGACTGTGAGCGTTGAGTGACAGGAAGGGTGGAGTCTGGTGCAGAGTCTGGCATGGATGTTACACTTGTCAGGCATATTTACAAAAATCAATTTCTGACATATAATTACTTTCACCTCAAAAAATATTAATTAGTTATAATTTTACAGTTTTTTAATTTGCCACTATTCTAGGTTTTGCCCATATGTCACTAAGAATTTTTTTTACAAATTTAAAACATATATGCTTCCTAATTTTTTATAAATATTTTAATATGTACAAGTCAGAATAAACATGTTTGAATTTTTACACAAATATTGTGTTATACTGAATGACAATGTAACATTATTTCAACCTACATTTGATTCTCCAAAAACTTATCTGAAAGCTTAAAATTAGACACTTTAATTACATTTAATGTGCTTTCTATGGACATAACATCACATTTGTGATTTTTTTGTTTTATATGGACATCTTGACATCTTTGACCCACAGTAAAATATAATTAGTTTTTTGTTTTCATAATTTTTTAGAACCTTTTAAAAAAAAAATTGTAGAGGCGTATCAATATTTTTAATAGTCTTTAATTGGAAATTACTGAAGATTTGAATGTTATTGATTCAAAATCAAAGAATTGGCTCATTTCAGTGAATCAAGTTAATTCAAATCAGCATAATTCAAAATATTACATTTTTGTGAGACATTTTCCAATAAATAAATAAATAAAATAAATAATGATATTTATTGAGTGTATTGGCATAAATAGTATTTGAGACTTGTTTGCTGAGCATATCGTTATTCCCCAGGAACTTTTTGACCTTTAAGACATTGAAATCAACATTAGAGTTCTTGTCTGTTAGCTTAAAGGTAATTTTTATTCTAGCTAGTGTACTCCAGCACATTGGCAAATTTCATTTTTCAGACATACTCATTTAAATTAACTTCTTCCATGTATACTGCATAGCAAAGAAAATTTACGCCAAATCGTTGACGATAATCAGCTTGATGTTGCACACTGTGGCATTTTGCACTGCGGTTTTCATTAGTTTGATGCTATCTACGATTACTGAAACTTTTTAAAAAACGTATTGGTCTCAGACAGAGGCTGTCTAAAGTCAGTGCTAGAAGTGAAGTGTGAGAATTAAAGCTGCTTGAAACTTTGCTTTCAGACTGTTGTACTGCAGATCTGGCAGTTGTTTTAATGTGCACCGGCACACTGTCTACAGTGGCAGTAAAAGGGTCACTGAAAATGTCAAAGGTAGACCGTTGTGCTTTGAAATGAGCGAGATTCAATTTAGCAGTGCAATCAGCACCTGGAAGGACGTCTGAGAGAGCATCATTGATCGTTTGGTAAACAGGGAAATGCATAAGGGTCTCTGGTGGTTGCTGGGGCTCTTGTTTCGATTAACTGCATTTAAAAGAGCCACACATCTGTTTTATTAAGTGCTTGTGTCCCGTAATGACCAAACTGCAAGGGTGCTTAGTTACATAACACAAACATCATAAAGAGGGTTATCATCTGAAAGAACTTGCCAATATTCCACAACGCCAACTCTGATTTACTTGAAAAACTCACAGGGAGTACACATAAAAAGCAAATCTGAGTTTCTTGGAATCAGAGACATTTCCTTGTAGCCTCAGAATAACACAGCGATATGATGATAACCATGGTTGGCCTGTGGTCTGCGTCTAACAGTGCTCAATTTTACACATTATGAAACTGAAGCAAACAGAATTACATTTTCATTTTGCCTATAGACCCATCCGAATGCAAAATCCTGCTTATGCATGTAACGCCTCTTGGTGAACGATTATTGGAGCATCCTAAGGGAAACATTGTGATTACTATTGCTAATACTTTACTGAGAATTGGACTTACATTTGGTGCCTGGTGAATGATGAAACAAACAAAAAATCCCTTAGACTTACATTTGAAGGAGGAATCAGATTTAAAAACTAGAATGAGATGTGAGGATGGGTTGCTGATTTGGGTCAGTGAGCAACTACTTAAAACATTTTAGATCATGGATCTTCAGTGTTTTGTAGGCTCCTTGGTGAACCTATTTTTACACACTGGTTACTGCCATTCAGAAGTTTATATAAGAATGAATGAAAAAATACAAATGAATAAATTACATAATATTAAATTAAATAAACAAACTTACAATAAATTAAAATAAATAAATACATTAAGAAAGTAATTTTGTTAATGTGTTTTAGAGATTTATTAAATTGATTAGTAAAGACATTTATAATGTAACAAATGTTCCCCTTGAGTCGAGTCACTCCGACGTTACATATGGGAACTCACATGAGAGACCAATCGTCTTCGAGTCTTTGAGAAAAGGCCAATGAATATTGGCGTGCAATAATTACAGCCAGCTGCACCTTATCACAGCGTGAGTATAAGTGGACACGGCTGGAATGCACTTGCAGCTTTTCACTTCGGAGCACTCGTCGCTGTATGTAGAGTCTGTGAAGGAGAATCTACTGGATCCAGAGTTCATGGGGAGTTTATGCTGTCTCCCCTGCTGCGGCATCTCTACTGGGCAGTCATCAGCGGAACCTGCAAGACTGGTAGCCTTTTTAAATGCTTGAGCAAGCCAGTCTTTTTGCTCGCCAGTGAGAGACCTCGATCACTGAGGGCATGCCTCTCGTTCGCGAGATGGCTCCTCTTGCGTCCTCCTCGTGGTACTAAAGAAGAGCTGTAAAGGATTTTCCTCTGCCACTTTGAGTCACTTAGGGGACTTCACGGTGACCGTGCAGAATTTTTCGCGGGGTGGCGACAATCCGCGAACTTCTGTCGCACCCCGTAGTTCCGCAGTAGTGTTTCCCAAGGAAAGCGCTCCCCCTAAAAGCCACCTGGCCCAGCATTTTCTTTGGTGCAGCCGAGGAGGCTGAGATGTCTTCTGCATTGGTATCTGGGTTCTCGGCCCGCTGCCCCGTCACGGTCCCCCTCAGTGCCATTCTTCCCGGAGGTGCATGAGGAGCTGACCAGGTCGTGACGAGCCCCGTACTCGTCATGCCTGGTTACCAGCTCCTCTCCCCTCTCCACCCTCGGCGGAGGGGCAGCCAAGGGGTACGTGAGTGCGGAGATGAAAAAGTTCGCTTTCTTGATGCGCCCATCTCGCAGGACTTTGCCCAAAAGTTCTCACCAGTCCAGCAGCAGACTGAGGCAATCAGTCACATCCTGCCACGCAGGGAGTATGCCAAGCTCCCGAGCGCCCCGCCTCAGCCTGCTCGTCGCCACACAATGCCAGGCCGGCTGCACGATGTTGAGGGCTCGGCCAAGAACACCCGCTACAAGAAGAGACACCCCTGAGACGGGCAGCCCAGAGGTGATGGAAGTTGCTCTCTTTAGGGGACGATAACATCTGTGCCCCCATTCTCGGAGGAGGGTCGGGTGCAGTATCTGTGCACTCAGCCGCCATTGACCCACGGGTTGGCGGTACCCAAATTTTCACAAAAAAGAGCACATTTTTATCCCTTTGGGCCCAGTGATCGAGCCTGTCCCTTCAGCCGAGATGAGGTCTGGGTTTTACAGTCCCTACTTCATCGTGCCCAAAAAGAGCGGTGGGCTGAGACCCATCTTGGACCTTCAAACTCTGAACCGGTCCCTTTTCAGGCTGCCGTTCAAGATGCTCTCGCCGAAGCGGAGTGTCGCCGCTTATTCAGCCCGTGGTCAGGCCTTCCTACGGGATGGAGTACCCCTGGGACAAGTGTCCAGGCATGTCGTGGTCCACACGGATGTCTCCTCCATGGGTTGGGGTGCTGTATGCAACGGGGAAACAGCCTTGGGTCCCTAGACAGGCGCTCAACTGCTTGGCATATCAATTGGCTCGAGTTGTTAGCCGTGCTCCTGACCCTGTGTCGCTTTTGACCGATGCTGCACCACAGGCACGTGCTGGTCTGCACGGACAACACTGCAGCCGTTGCATACATCAACCGTCAGGGTGGTCTACGCTCCCGCCGCATGTCACAACTCGCCCGCCATCTGCTCCTGTGGAGTACACGCGCTGAAATCGCTGTTCACATTCCAGGGACACTCAATCGTGCAGCCGACCAGCTCTCACGGCAGTCCACCCACCCTAGAGAATGGTGACTCCACCCCCAGGTAGTCCAGCTGATTTGGAACCACTTCGGCGAGGCCAAGATAGACCTCTTTGCCTCCCCCGAGTCCTCCCATTGCCGCCTGTATTACTCCCTTGACGAAGTGCCTCTCGGCAGGGATGCACTGGCACACAGCTGGCCTCCGGGGCCCAAGTACGCATTTCCCCCAGTGAGCCTCCTTGCACAAACCCTGTGCAAGATCAGGGAGGACGAGGAGCAGGTTCTGCTGTTAGCGCCTAACTGGCCCTCCTGGACCTGGTTTGCCAACCTAACGCTCCACGCGGCAGCCATTCCTTGGAAAATCCCCTTGAGGAGAGACCTTCTCACTAAGAGGATGGGCACGATTTGGCACCTGCGACCTGATCTTTGGAACCTGCACGCCTGGCTCCTGGATGGGACGCGGCAGACCTCTCCCACTTGCCAGCAGTGATTAACACCATCTCTCAGTCTAGAGCCCCTTTGACAAGGCAGGCCTATGCTCTGAGATGTTCGTCGACTGGTGTTCCTTTCGCCACGAGGACCCACAGAGATTCTCGATTGCAGTTCTGCTTTCCTTCCTGCAAGAAAAGTTGGAGCACAGGCTGTCCCCTTCAACTCTTGAAGTGCATGTTGCTGCCATAGCAGCATACCATGAGGCAGTGGATGGTGAATCCCTAGGTAAGCACCAACTCATCATAAGGTTCCTCAGAGGTGCGCATCAGGTTAATCCCCCGAGACCGCCTTCGGTACCCCCTTGCCCTAACCGGCCTGCGCCAAGCTCCCTTTGAGCCCTTAGCGTCAGTTGAATTAAAATACCTGTCACTGAAGACAGCACTCCTGATTGCTCTGGCCTCTATCAAGAGGGTAGGGGACTTCCAAGCGTTCTCCGTCGACATGAGTGCCTAGAGTTCGGCCCGGCTGATTCTCACGTTACCCTGAGACCCCAGCCCGGCTACATGCCAAAGGTTCCTACCACACCCTTTTGAGATCAGGTAGTGAACCTGCAAGCTCTGCCCCAGCCAACCGAGTTGCTGTGTTCAGTACGCGCATTGCGCCTCTACATTGACCAAGCTCTTTGTCTGCTTTGGAGGTCAGAAGAAAGGGAATGCTGTCTCCAAACAGAGGTTGGCCCATTGAGTGGTGGATGCCATCTCCCTGTCCTATTTATACCAGGGAGAGCCATGCCCCCTAGATCTGAGAGCCCACTCCACAAGGAGTGTTGCCTCTCTAGCATACGTCTGTAGAGCTGCGGGCTGGGCAACACCGAAAACCTTCGCCAGGTTCTACAACCCCCGTGAGGAGGCTGAGTCTTCCCTTGTCTTAAATCAGACAAGCAGGTAGTGGGAAGACCAGCTGGTGTTGGCTTGTTGCTGTGCTTTCAATGGTTCCTCGAGGCCAAGGCAAACCCAATCCTCCTGCCCAGCAGTCGGACTCAGAGCAGAGTCAGTCCCCACTGTGCTCCTACTGTATTTCCTTCACTAGTAGGTTGTGGCTTCAACATCTTTTTCCACAGTCAGCCGGAAGGCTGTGTTTCCCTTCACTTATATCTTATATCCATATCTTATCGATATATAGTGCGTTCCTCAAAACCCATGTAAGAAATCTTCATGTCCCACGGGTCTGTTCCCATATGTAACGTCGGAGTGACTCGACTGAAGGGGAACGTCTAAGGTTACATAGGTAACCCACGTTACCTGAAGGAGGGAACGGAGATGATACATCCCCTTGCCACGACCCTGGGTCGTGCTGACACCGACTCGGCTCCTCAGCGAAAACCTGCAAGTGCATTCCAGCCGTGCCCTCTTATACTCAATATTCATTATCCTTTTCTCAAAGACTAGAAGACGATGCGAGTTCTCATGCGAGTTCCAATATGTAACGTCTCCGTTGCCTCCTTCAGGGAACATGGGTTACCTATGTAACCTTAGACGATTTCTATTTCAAATAAATAATGTTGTTCGTTTATTAAATAATTTAAATAAAAATGTATCACAATTTCCATGAGAATATCGGGCTGCAAAAACTCTTTTCAACATTTAAATCTTGATAATCAAATCAACATATTGGAATGATTTCTGAAGGATCATGTGACACTGAAGACTGGAGTAATGATGCTGAAAATTAATCTTTGGTCCGGATTAGTGCCCCGATAGGGTTGGCAGTTGTACTGAAGCAGGGTCGGGGGAACGGAGCACATGACTTAACACATGGTTCTCGCATGTGGAAATAAAGAAAATGCAATATATCGATAATATTATGGATATAATTGAAGGAAAACACAGCCTCTTTTGTGGCTGACTGTGGAGTATATGTAGAAAAATTTATTTGCCACATCTACTGGACGAAGGAGACCCAGAGGAAGCACAGCTGGAACTACTCCGTCTAGGTCCAAACTGTGGGGCAGGGAGGACTCAGATTCACGCAGTCAAGGGAACTGACAAGCATAGCGCACAAATCCAGTGGGAGTGGCACAGAAAGCCGGCACCAGCCGGTCCTCTTCTTCACTTGCTGTCCGGATTAAGGACACGAGAAGACATGGCCTCTACACGGAGGTCGTAAAACCTGGTGAAGGTGTTGGTGATGCGCAGTCCCATATATCTGCTAGAGAGGCACCATGAGCCTGTCCCTTAGGATGAAAAACAACACTCTTCGTTGAGTGATTCTTCGTTTTTACAATTCTAAGGGCCAGGCTTTCCCTGTTATAAAGGGAAATGGCTTTACCACCCAATGAGCCAACCTCTAGTTGGAGACAGCATTCCCTTTCTGCTGTCTGCAAAAGCAGAACAAGAGCTGCTGGAGCACTGAGGCTCCGAGTGTGGGCAGTGTAGCGGCGCTTTCAGAGCGCGTACAGGACTTAATGACTCAGGCTGGGTCTGCCTCCTTCCAGGGCAGAGCTTGCGGGTTCACTACCTAATCACGGAAAGGCGTAGTAGGAACCCTGGGCACAAACTGGCCGGGTATTAGCCGTCAGCTTTTAGGCACTCAACGTTGATTGAGACGGTTTACAGATCCCTACCCCCTTCAGCACCAGATGCTTTAAAATCTGATATTTTTAGACTGAAGGGCTTAAAAGGAGCGTGCCGCAGGCCATGTAGGGTGACGGCAGGGTCCCAAGTGGGTACGAGGTGTGGTCTCGGGGAATTAACCCGATGCGCACCTCTAAGGGATCGGATGATGAGTTGGTGCTTCCTGAGGGATGCACCCTCCACTGCATGGTGACATTCCGGAGAGCACCTCACTAACCATGGGAAAATTTGCTCTTTCTTCCGGTTGCCCAGGGAAGACCTAACGCGGCAACTCGCAGTCTTTGGTCACTGGATTCGCAAGATGACTGCAGAGGGGGTCTCCTGTAGCAGCTCAGAACGACAAAGTCTCTGAAGCGAAAATCTGCATGTGCACTCTCTTATACTCACGCAGTGATGAGGTGCACCTGAGCACAATCACGCCAATATTCATTGGCCTTTTGTGTAAAGCTCAAAGGCAATTGGTCTCTCTGGCAAGTTCCCATATGTAACGTCGAAGTGATTCGTCTGAAAGGGTAACTGTAATTTTGTTCAAATAAATGTAGCCTTGGCAAACATAAGACTTATTTCAAAAACATTAAAAAAAAAAAACGTATCAACCCAAATCATTTGAACGGTATAGTACAAACATGCATATAGTTTTAATGTTTGTGTGTATTATAATTGGAGGGTCACTTTAATATTTAGCACTCTTACCCTCTGCTTTTCTTTTCCCTGAAAATACTAGTTAACATTATCGGATTGGACTCAAACTTATACTTAAACTTATACTGACTCCAAACAACTGCTTAAAAATGTCATGTTATGCTATATTATCACCAAATATTGGAGTCATCCTTTTTGTAAACTTGTTTTCTTTCCTTTATACTGTAGGTATAAAGCTATGTGCATTTGATTAATCGTAGGTCTTTGTACCTTATGTACCTTATTTTTTGAGAGAAAAATCTTTTTTTTTTTTAATTAATGTTTTTTAGGAGCGTATCGTAGGTTCATGGTAATTTTCTAAATCAGCCAAGTGATCATCCTTATCCATTATTTAGTCGTTTGGAATGCACTTGTCAAAGGGAGCAATGTCATTTACTCATTATCTTCAGCTGGGATGTTTCTGTGACAACGAACAGCATGGTGTGCGTCAGCAGATTCAATTTTAAAGGTTTTATACATATTAGATCTTTTAAATTAGCATATTTAAAAAAATAAAATAAAAAAAAAACATTTGCAGCTGTTATGCTAACAACAACAAAAAGACATTTATGAAATTAAAACAGCGACTATGGAAGGCCGTTTCAGCCACTGAAAAAAAAATAAAATAAATTCTGACTCCCAATTCCGAATTGCGTGATACAAACTTTTTTTTATTTGGTGGTTGAAACAGGCTTCCAAGGTGGAACATCCCAGTTGAAGATAATGAGGAATGACATTGTTGTTCGCTCCCTTTGACAAGTGCATTGCAGACGACTATAATGACACGCACGTGCTCTGCTCACTCAAGTCTCCACTAACAAGGGGATAAGGATGATCACTTTGATTTTGAAAATCACCCTGAATCATACGATACATGATACGTGAATCATTACACGCCTACAATTTTTACAACATAAAAAAAAATATATATTTCTCACACTAGTGTGCTTTAATGTTTAAACTGGAAGTTTGCGTTTAAATACTTTTATTTTTTACAATGACAGGACTCTGATTACAACCAGTAGGTTCAATCCAGCTTTGGTCAGAGATATTGATAATAATTTATTTTTGGATTAATTATCAGCAGGGCCACCAAAACAGCTATATAAAACTGTTTTCTTCTCTGCCGCACACATCCCATATGTTTATCCTTGTCTCAGGCTAAATTCTTTTTTACTGAAACACCTCCTATCTTGCTCAGAAACATCCTAAAGCTTCCTCCCTGACTGACAGTTCAGTTTTCCCCCGCCGTTAAGTGTGCTGTGTCACTGATGTCAGAGCTTTCATAACTGCCTGCAAAATTGCCACCAAACCGCTTGTTTGTTCAGTCAGCTATGATTTCAGACACTCAGGCCGTTCCGTCTGTGATAGTGTTCCTAGACATGTTGACCTTTTCAGATGCTTGTTTGTTTGTTGGACAGGCGTGGTGGGTGGTGCTAGTCTGATGGTTAAGGATGTGGGCTGGTAAAAAAAAAGTGACAATCTGTGACCAAGAACGGGACAACTGGTGAGTCTCCATAGATACAGCTTTTTTGAAAAGAAAAAAAAAAGAAGAAAAGTGCATTGTATGCTGCAAACTTATTCTGTTCATCTTGAAGGTCTTAATCAAATTAATGGCAAGTGTGTTTTCAAAGTAGTTGACAGTACACATAATATTCTTTGTGACTGTGAGTAAATTATTAAGTTTCTTTGCAAACAAGAAACACTTTTTATCTCAAGACTTCTTTCTGCTCAGTCCTCCATTACAATTGAAGCATTTCTTTCTCTGCATCAAAATGTTTTCCTTTGCATTTCTTTGTAACCTGTCTGGATCTCACATGAAGGAAAGGCTTGGCTTTTGAAGTTACGTTATATTCTATTTACATCCTATTTAAGTTATCATGTTCTTTTTCATTTACATAAGCATGTGTTGATTGAACTAATGTGAACTTAAAAAAAAAATAATAATTACATTGTACTGCTTTTTCATTGATTTGTCCATTGATGTCTATCCAGTGTTCTATTTCTCTATTATTCCATCTATTGCCATATCTGTTTTTTATCCATTTTATTAATATACCTCCACAAACTGTCCATCCATCTATCGTATTTATCATTCCATCCATCCATCCATCCATCCATCCATCCATCCATCCATCCATCCATCCATCCATCCATCCATCCATCCATCCA
>JAUMHQ010000053.1:24440198-24454372 GCA_032361165.1 Enteromius paludinosus
GAAAATTAAAAATAAGGGAAGTCTTTCAGTACCAACAGTTAGGATTTGCACTTTGCAGTACAAAGTTGCAGCTAACAAACTGGCATTTATTTATATATATATATATATGCTAGTTTGTAAAATGTATATTTGTTGTTGTAGTTAATGTTAGTTTATATATTTATTTATTACTTTTTTTTTAAGTCATTTCTTTTCATGTTTCACTGTGTGTCTAGCAGTAAACAGTGGAGAAGGGAGCAGAAAACAGAATTATCCAAGAGAGTCAGACACAAGATTGTAGCTAAAGGAAAGCTAGAATAGAACTCTTTCCCGTGTGCCAATGAGGAGGAAAGTTCAATGATGTCTTTGGATTGTTGTGCTGCCTCTGGCATTGGATGACATGAATGTGTGCATGGCATCGTGAAATCAAACGAATACAAAGCCAATTTAAAGCATTAGGTTTGTCATGGGTCACCCAGCAGGACAGTGACATCCAAGAAGTTTAGAAAACACAATGTGTATTCAAGACCTGGCTAGATTACTTTTGAGGGCTGCAATGAATGATTGCCTATTAGCAAATATTCGCAAATGTAAATTAAAGTCTTAATTATGCTCCAATAAAGGAAAATTAAAAATAAGGGAAGTCTTTCAGTACCAAAAGTTAGGATTTGCACTTTGCAGTACAAAGTTGCAGCTAACAAACTGGCATTTATATATATATATATATATATGCTAGTTTGTAAAATGTATATTTGTTGTTGCAGTTATTTCATTACTTAAAAGTATAATAGTTTTAAAAGACATAACCATATCTAATTTAAGATACCCCAGATACCCCACCTCAGTTTAATTTAATTTAAATTAAATTTTTCCCAATTCCATTTTAATTTTAGTTTTAGTTAATAATACAACACTGCTTGCAATATTAATTAAATAATTTAATTGTTTTATATTTTCAAAAAAAGTCAAGACAGGCCAAAACCATAGAAAATGTTTCAAATATTTTGAAAATGAAGCACTGCATTCAATATATCACAAAAACATTCCAAAAACAAACATTTGAAAACACCTTTGCCATAATAATGATCCCCATTAGATTTTTGTGAGTAACACACAGTCATTGAATCAAAGGCCGAGAAATAGTATATGGTTTGGCAGATTTGGTGTGTGCTTCTGGTGTTTGAGTCAAAAAACAAAAACAACCCACCACTCCCCAAAACTTTAACTGTTTGTTAGTTTATTTAATTTAATAGTTTATCCAACTATTATAATCAACCTGATCTCACGGCAACGACTCCAAGAAGCTCTATCCACAGGAAAATACAATCTAAATGAAGAAATATTGGTAAAGCATAGATCACATAATATAAAATATGTAACAGTTTTTAAAATTCTGCACTCTTTGTGATTTTGTGGTGCTTTTATTATTGTTTGTTTGATTGTTTTAGTCAAGGAGGTTTACAGTATATGGCCTGGAGAAAATAGCATTTACTTAGCATTTCATTCATCTCAGTGGGACCTTCTCAGTTTAGGAGACCCGTTTGGAAACTGTCATTATTGTGTAGCTTTGTTTGGTGAGCTAAAGCTCAAAAATTGTACACTGCACATCCACATCAACATCACCACGTGCTTTCCGTTTGCAAAAACAGGAGGCAGCACAGCATGAAAATTAGGTCTTCTTGTTTTTCATCATTTTTAGTCAGTTTACTGTGGTCGCGTTGGTCTTTGGACATTGCATCAAGCATTCAAGCTTGAATTGTTTCTATGGTTAGAAAAACCCTTATTACTGAATTTATGTACGGGTCAGGGGGCGTGATTAATTGCACTAATTTTTGAATTGCATTTTTTCCCCCCTTGTAATTATTCAAACTGAATTAAAGCATTTAAGTGACAGCCCTAGTAAACATTTCAATGAATCTAATTCTGTGCTTTGAAATCTGATGGATAGAAATACTGGAGAGCAGAAAAATCTGAGAAGAGAAAGAAGAAAGGATGAGTAAACAAGACAGAAGGTAGCTGGGGGGGGGTGTCCTCAATTACTCTTTATTCTAAGTCCTGAGATGCCAGAATAATCCCAGATGGAAAACTGTACCTTATTTTACCTTTAAAAAGATCCTCTTCTCAGTCAGACGATTTATGCACTAATTCTAGGAAATCTGTATGTGATACTATTACAGCAAGGCAGCGGTTTTTTGGCATGAAATCACATCAAATAGAAAAATAAATAAATAAAATATTACATCAATAAAGTTAACTCATTATGCTTGAATATTAATCGAATACTTGAAAAAACATTATACAAAAGTACATTATTACTATATTATTATATACAAATTATTTATTTATTTTGGTTAATAATCAATAGTGATGCTGAGAATGTAATTCTTGACAAGACCAATTATTTTTTTTAAGTGATGTTGTTGAAACAAGTTTCGGGAGGAGCACCGATGCATGATTCGCCACGGCTGGCACCGCATTAATAAGTCAATCTATTTTCTAATCCGTCCAATCAAAACATCAAGCCTACTCCTTAAATAAGCTTCCTTCCTTCCTTTCCTTATCTCGTTTCACATTATAGGATCTTGCTCTGCCAGTCAAGCTGTCTAAACGTCAAACACTTGTTCGAGCTTGATCAAGAGAACCCAGCTCCCCTCTCAGCCACAGCCAGCCTTCAAGCCGCCACTCCGCCGGAATTCCCACGGTAGCCCGAGGCTTCCATTCGAGGCCACAAGCCGCGCACTCTCCGATAATCTGTCCACTGAACTATCATTATTTCCTGTCCCTAATTTTAGGCAGAAGCCTCCCCTCCCCTCCTCCTCTGAGGTCTTGCCCAGCATGCCCCCCTCCATCAGAGGCCTCATCCAGCCCCGCCTCCACAGAGATTTTCCCTCCCCCGCGTCCATCAGAGGTTTCCTCCTTCTTGGTATACCGCCTCCGCAGAGGCTCTCCCCTTCCCCTGCCTCCGCAGAGACATCTTTCCACCTTCTCTCCACCTCCACAGAGGTCTTGCCCAGCTTAGTCCCCGCCTCCATCAGAGGATTCACCTCAGCCCCGCCTCCGCAGAGGCTCTTCCATCCCCGCCTTCATTGAGGCTTTCTTCCTATTCTATCCCCTATTCTTCACACCTCCGCAGAGGTCTCGTCCAGTTTGCCCCACCTCCATCAGAGGCCCCACCTCATCCCACCTCTACAGAGGTTCTCCCCTTCCCCCTCCCCCTGCCTCCACAGAGGCTTTCCCCTCTCCTAGCCTCCGCAGGGGCATCTTTTCTCCTTCTTTCTACTTCCTCAGAGGTCTTGTTCAGCTTAGCCCCTGCCTCCATCAGAGGCCTCACCACTGCCCGCCTATGTAGAGGCACTCCCAGAGGTTTTCCTTTCCGGCCTCCGCTGAGGCGCTGCTCTCTTCCTTTTCTACCCTCTCAAGGCCTCACCCTGCTTGCCCCTGCCTCGGCAGAGGTCTCCCAACCCCACCTCCTCAGAGGTTTCTCTCTCCCCCCCATCCTAAATCTTTTCTGGTTCCTATACTACCCTCACTAAGCTGCCTCAAGCTTTTCCGATCTCTGCTGAGGTCATTCAGCATCATATCTCCACGCTTTCTTTGGGGGGCATGTTTGGCTGCTGTCCTCCTTTTGCGCTCTTTTGGGGGCACAAGGAGTTTGACGCCGAGCTCAGCCCTCGTTTGGGTTCAAACTACTAGGGCTCGGAGTCCAGTGATCTCCCGAACTTTTCAACAAAGGGCTTTAAAGTAATACTGAGTCTTTCAGACGAGGTAGCAAAGTTCTGCGAACAAGGTAACTTAGGCAGGCAGAGAGGAAGGCAGAACAGAGAGTGATCTCACAGAGGGATTCCAGGTAAGGACCTAGAGGCCGTGTCTTTTTGTGTCCTTAAATCGGACAGCAGGTGAACAAGAGGACCGGCTGGTGCCGGCTTGCTGCGCCGCTCCTTCGGGATCCATGCAGTATAATATCTCAGTGTTCCTCTGTGTAACTCTGTGTAACCTGAGTCCTCCCTGCTCGGCAGTCGGACTAGAGCGGAGATAGCTCCTGCTGTGCTTCCTCTGGGTCTCCTTTGCCCAGTAGGTGTGGCAAAAATAACATCTTTTTTCGAAAACCTGCATGTGCACTGTGCGCGTGCCCTCACAGTGATTGAGTGCACCTGTGCGCAATCAAGTGCACGCCAATTTCATTGGCCTTTTGTATAAAGCTCAA
Organism: Enteromius paludinosus; assembly: GCA_032361165.1. Lineage (NCBI taxonomy): Eukaryota > Metazoa > Chordata > Actinopteri > Cypriniformes > Cyprinidae > Enteromius > Enteromius paludinosus. Next base: position 24,444,382 of record JAUMHQ010000053.1, read on the forward strand.
AGGCAATTGGTCTCTCTGGCGAGTTCCCATATGTAACGTCTCCGTTCCCTCCTTACATGTTGCTGCTTCCACTTGTAGGCTTTTGCCTCTTTTCTCCCGCAGCTTCTCTGCACCCCCTTGTTATAGACAGACTCATCTCAAACTCCGGTCGAACTCAGATTTTGTCGAGGGGAGATGAGGGCTGGCCAGGCAGGCAGGGCGTGGCCTGAGATTTCATTGCACTAACTCAATGTCCTTTAAGACAGTCAACCAATGGGCCGTGATTTGTGTCTCAGATACTCTACTGTTGCGGTAATAAATAAATTGGCTTAATAAACTTAATATATATATATATATATATATAAAATATTAAATTATGACTGGCAGCCCCAGCCCAGAAATATGCGTCGGCCCAGCGGGCATTGCCCGGTATGCCCTATGGTCAGTCCAGGCCTGCGTGTAACGAATATTAATAATAAGAATATTTTTATTTCACACATTTATGTATGTTTCCCAGCCTACAAAAATAGGCTACCACTTTCAAAGCTCACGTGAAAGTAGCCTAAACCTTGTACATTTTCATTCTAAGAGACACAAGTAGACTACTAAATTGCAATTTGTGATTATTTACTACAGTTTTTTTCTTTTCTTTCATTTTCCGCTGACTGCTGTTGTCAAATATAACACACCAGCGAGGCAAAGCTGACGGCCATTTGCTAAAACGTGCTTTGAAGCGTTTGCTCAATAACTTATGGTTAAAGCACCACTTGACGGTCAACAGCTGCAAGTGCACTCTACACTCGCCGCCGCGGCGGTAGAAACTCCATTCTGGTTGTCCACCATCTGTATGTTGTATAGCCCCTAACGAGTAATTTATTCCCATAATCTTCTCTCTCTTAAAATGCAAATGAGTGTAAAAGTCAATATCATCATATGTGTCTGAAGCTGTGAAGTCCATCAGGCATAACGTGGATTATTGATCAAAATCAATCAATCTGATGTTTTTTTCCAACCACTACTCCTGGTTGGAGGCCTACTTAAATATTTACTTAATACAAAGTCTAAGAAAGTTTAATATTTATTGGTTAACTTAAATAAGTTAAGTTGTGATTTACACATAGTTAGTGCAGTCGGCCCCTGGCGTATATAGTGAGTTTATAAAAAGTACAAAGTGTCCAATCTGTTTGATACTTAGTTCATTATAAAGAACTTTTGAAGCATGCAGTGGATGAAGGCAGGCCATTTTTCTCAGGGTAAGCTAATTTATATAGCAGCAATTGAAAATCTAATTAAAAGACAAAATTAAACGGAGAGAGTAGAAGACAGGGGCGGTGTAATTTCAACTTAATGTGAACAAGTCTACATTGTCTTTATTCCAATGTGTTAATGAGTTTTGGACAGCGACACGGGGCAGTTCCATCATGGATATTGTCTTTCTAGGCCGCTGAGGAGAATGAGCTGTCACAGGCTTTTAACGGTAATCGTGTCACCATACAGGAGGATGTATATCTGGGCATGGACTTCGAACAGAGGTCACAGCGCACAGTAAGCTGTGACGCCAGTGGATCTGTGGCATGTAGACAAATGATGGGGGAAGGGATCGTCTCATCTGATTGTGTGGAAATGCTTGTTAAATGAAGGGAATTGCAGTGAAGGAACGGAGCATGTAATTATTGCAGAAACGCTCACGATTGATCCGCCGTTTCCTGTCGCATGAGAGGTGTCGCTGTATGAGCTTTTTAAAATATGTCATAGTCAGCATGACACAATCAGAGGTATTATTGACAGCCGCCTGTATGGCCACAACACGAATCTGCCTGTTCTATCAGTCTATCCGTTTATCAGTCCATATGCCTGCCTGTGGTTTAGTTATTCTGTCTGTCAATCGATCTTTTTCTGTGTCAGTCTTTCAGTTTGTCTGTAAGTAAGTAAGTAAGTAATCTTTATTTATATAGCACCTTTCACAGGCGAAAGCTTGGGGCTTCACAACATAATAAAAATATAACAGACATAAAAGAAAGAATAATACATAAAATAAAATAAAAATAAAAATAAAAGACGAAGGCCCCACAAAAAGTCTAATAGAAATGTGTAGAAACTATGTTCGACAGTTTATGACAACTAGATCAAATATTTTGCATTGAATGGCTTATACGATGAACTAATGACTAGATGTTTTAAGGGATAAGACTATAGCACAGAGAACTATATAATACATTTTGAGCATCATAATATTTGCAACTATAAATTTAAGACACAGCAGAAAAGTGTACACAGTCAAGAATGTACCAAAGTAATATGTTTTATGATATGCACAAGTAACTAGATTATGTGGAAGTTGAACAAGTAGTTTTGTAAATTTCATTTATTATGTCCTTCTTTTGGTCTACCATCTGTCCGTCTGTGTCTCCATCCTGCTTGAAAAGCAATGTGAGCTACATGCATTTTAGTTTTGTGTAATGTATTTTACTTTTTATTTACATCACTTGTGTCATGTGATGTGGTTTACAACTGATGTTTTTGTGTGTGTGTTTTTGACAAAAGCGGCATGAGAGCTTGAGATGCACTTAAACCGCATGATTCACAGAGCAAATATTGACCAAGCCTGATTCCTTCACATGTCAGCACGAAGGCGGATCTCGCCACAAAGTTTATTTGTGATTTGACATTAAACGAACAGCCTGCAGGAAGCTCTGGACGTGGGTGATAGAAATGTTTAAAAGCAGCTCCCAGCGTGAAAGCTTTCTCTCTGTCCTCTTAAAACCGCCCTATCACTTCAGTTCGTTAAGACTTGAGAAGGGATTAGTTTGAAATCATGGCCATCATAAATAATTTATGTTTGCGTTGTAAAACAATCTTTAAGAAGTCATTTAGAAGGCAGTGCATACTTGATGCTCATTTCTAAATCCTTTCTGCAGTGTGAGGGTTCAATTATTCCCTCAAGGGGAGACCTGGCTAGTTGTCACAATAGGAAGTTTTCATAATGATCATCAATTCAAAACAGACAAAGTCACTTTTTTTTCTATGCTGCAATTGAAAATTTCAAGGTTATGATCATTTTCTTGTTAGTACGTTAGTGAATAAACAAAGCCATAATGACATACAGTCTGGAAAGAGTCGATAAATAATGAAAGATGAAGAATTCAAACTTTGTTCTCAGGGCAAGGTAGATAAATATTTAAATATTTTTCATAAATATGAAACTGGGGCAAGTTGTCTCATGCACAGTACCTTGCATGTTGCAATTGTATATGATTTCGTTAAGTAGTTTAATATTGTTGTATGCTATTTTGTCAATGTTTTAATTTTATTGTTTTTCTTTTTTTTGAGGGGGTGGGTTTTGAAGATTATTGGACTAAGTTCTACTTTCTACACTTCTTTGTAATTGGTAGTGTTTTTTATTTATTTATTTATTTATTTATGTATACATGAAAATTGTTTAACCAAAAATTTTAATTGTACCTAAAAATCAATTAAGTCACACATTATTTTACTCTAGATACAAATATGTTGAAAGGTTATATTTCACGCAGTATGTCTTATTTCGAAGGCATCTCTTTCACATCTGTGTCATTTAACTGCAGGTCCCCACTGTTTTATATAGTGTGACAACATGCCCCCATATAGGACATATATCACCACAAATAATGAGTGTGAAAGAATCAGCACCCAAAACTCACTTAATTTGTTGTGGTCACTGGGGGCGTCTTCTGCCCCAAAAACTGATCCCTATTAACTATTTTGTGTGTTTGTGTGCGTGAAGGAACATGCTAATTTCATGCACTGTTTAAGTTTACATATTGTATTGCATCCACGATCTGTGACTCCACATTACAACCCAGCATTAATTGAGGTTGGTAGCCACAGGCTCAATTATTGCTCAGTATTAAAGCCCTATCTTAAATGCAGCACAAACACCTTGGGAGAATCCTCAAAGTAATGAATATAGACAAAATTAGTTGGATGCTGCACTATTGCAGGATGAGAGCCACACATAAATGAATGCATACAGATATTAAACAACTGCCAACTGAATGCAACGCTTTGTGCAGTGTTAAAGGAAAAGTCACCTCAAATGCACAAAAACTAGCTTTCATCTGGGGTGGAACCCAAAAAATAAAACATTTTGCAGAATGTATGAGCTCTTCTTTTAATTATTGAGTATTTATCATCCATTTTGTTATTTTAAAATCTTGTATTGTTGTTATAAATACAGTAAATACAAATGCTTTATATAAGCTGCATGTTTACAGTGATGCAGTACTTTACCCCAGGAGAAATGCAAATGAGTCAATCTTTTGGAAGAACGTTCTGAACAATCTTTTGCACTTCTAACATGTTGAATTTTATTGTTTCATGTCTAATCGGTGGATAATTCACATCATTAGTCTGTGAGGTGAGAAAAATAATGGATATGGTTGGATCTTTTTGTAGCTGTAACGTGAGAAGCCTTCAAAGTCATCAAACCCGAATGTCATCTTTCTCATTTGAACATCTCATGTATCACAGAAACGATTATCCTACCTCTACATTTTTTCCAACAGAGACAGTTGATGCATGGAGTAGCAGTTCGTTAATTGAAGGCAAGGTTATTTGTTTTATTGTTTCTTTAGGTGTTACATTATGTGATTATGCATTGGTCAAAAATGTGTAGGTCAAATGAACGCAGCAGTGGTTTCAAAAAGTTTACATGTCCTCAGGCCTCTGTTTTTATAATTCTGTGTGTATATTTATGTGCAGGAATGCCTTAGTTTTATACAAATGGATTCTCTGCACGTCAAAGCGTCTGAAATCTATAAAAGATTCATTAGTGCTCTATTCCTGCTCCTGTGCTATAAAACATTAATCTCTCTCTCTGTCTCTCTCTATCTTTTCTCTGAGCAACCCCACAATACCCTTTCCCTTTCTGTCATTTTGTTTGTTTGTTTATTTTCAGTTCAAATAATGCATTATTTTCATGATTATCAGGGTACAGTATTGTGAAATTACAGTTTAAGGGAAGAAAAAAAGTAGAAAATGTGTTGTAAACAACAACAAAATAGAGAACTATATATAAAATAACAATAGTATCTGAAGATCTTGTGATAAAAAACTTTATATAAACAGCATAAATGAAACAGTGTTGGTGATTTACATTCATTTTAAGGTACTTTCTAAACAGTCTACATAAATAACATGTTAATTGACTGAATTTTAAATTTCAAGCTAAATTCAGATATTTTAATGCTGCATACAAAAAAATAATATATATATATATAAATGCATATATGTGTATAATATGTATATGTATATGTATATATATATATATATATATAATCTTATTTTTGTTGAGGAACTCTCTATTTATTTATTTAAGTTTGACACAAAAAGCGTTTTCACAAAAAATCTGACATCATTTGTGTTTATGTGTTAAAAGAAAAAAAAAATGACCCGTATATTTATCTCTAAGCCGCCCCTCCAACTTTCTCTCTCTCTCTCTCTCTCTCTCTCTCTCTCTCTGCACACACACAAACACACACACACCCCTCACTCTCTCTCTCTCACGCGCTCGGCGCCACAGCCTCTTTCCGTTCCTCTCGTGCGGCTGCACAGACACTGACTCGGATCGTTGGAATACTTCTGCTTTCACCGGAAATGTGGCGTACAGCCGATTTGGATTCATCCCGCCAGTAGTTTATCCCCCTTCCAGTGTGACTTTCGCCCGCTCTCGGCAGTCGGTAGCGAGCAGCAGATCTTTTGAGTTTGGATGTTACTGTGATTGTGTCTCTGCCCAAATGACTGAGAGAGGAACCACCGGGAGACGCTGCTCTCCGTCCCGCGCCTGTACGGCGACCGTCGGGTAAAGTTTGAACGGCAGGGATGATGGTGGTTCATCTTCCTTGAGGTTCGCAAATTATTACAATTTACCACAGCAAGGAAAACACCATCTTCTCCAGACCAAAGGGGACCTCTTTCTGGGATTACTCATTTGCTGGATTTATTCGTAAAACATGAAGACTTTAATTGTTGAGGGTGAGTCACGGAAATTATTTTTAAAAGTTACATTCGTTGATTTCGTTGTTATTTATTTTTTTTATACACAGTTTAACTGCCGCATCTATACGCAACGCGCATCCCCAAATGTCTGTCACGGACGGGAAAGGTGTTATGTGCTTGTTACCCAGTACATATAGCACGTACTGAATCGGGTTGGTGATATATTCAGAACTCCACCTAAAAACGATCATTTGATTCTGCCGTACACTTCGCAACGCGAACGCGACGCTTCGTTTATAACGCGTTCTAGTTTGACACGTCGTAATCAGACAGTCTGTCCCGCTGAAAACAGTCTACCAGAAAGAATCACAATTGCTTTGGCTTGGCACGAGCTTAAACGTGTTTCTCAACTCGTTAATGCGCGTTCCTGAAGGGCTGCGCGAGCTCGAGTATCTGAGTAGGTTTACGCAGGGTAGTTTGCTCACGGACGAGGTTGGTTAGTAGTTTCCTAACGGAGGCGAGACTCTTCCCGTTGTTGATGCAGAGATAAAATCGAAGTCAATTGTTTTAAATGTCATTGTTTCTTATCAATTTTGAATTTGCGTCTTATTTTAGACACCAATCATTGGGAGGTTTCAGATATAGCCTGTGGTTGGTCAAGGATCCTAGTTAAAGTCAATCTGAGTTGTATCATCTGCGGACCTCTCTACTTATTTGCATATGGTGTTTGGGGGAGTGGCCATCGGCTTTTACACTTGAATACTTAATTACGAAGACATTGGCAATGAATGGGAGCTTATAAGGATTGTAAATAGTTGTTTTAGGTAATTGATAGTTGCGCGTTTTACGTTGCGTTTAGTTTATTATACAGTGATCAAATGAGAATATATATTTAAGAATTTTTCCTTATAGTACCAGGATCCGAAAAAAATGGATGCTAATCTTACATCTACAGCATTGTCTTCATCTGCATCCTGTAGTAAACATAAAGTAAATTAATTAAAAACAATACAGTTATTAATAGCCTTTGAGTGTGTCTTTCTGTAAAGTAGAATGCACATAATGTCAAATATGAATATACTGACTTCAGTCATTAGAAATGAGCACATGTATCTAAAAAGGAGTATGCTCAGCTTAATGCAAATATAATAAGTGATATATATATATAATAAATAAATAAATAATAAAATCATAGTAAAAGTAATTTGATCAAGTTGAAAGTATTCAGTCTACCATTTGGTTAGCATTCTACATCAGGTTAATTGAGAAAACCGCTGTCTATGGTGCTGAAATCAAGAACATACAGCCAGAGAGTTCAGCTTCCTGTTTTGCTGTTTCCAACCCAAAGAGGACAGCAGAGCTTTATTAGGGCACTGTAGAAAATGGTTGGAACACATTTGTATACTGCACTATCCCTGGTCTAATTAAAGATTTAACAAAGCATTGACGGTGTTTGTTTTGCTTGCACCTGTGAGCTTGTGAGCAGCTCTAACTGTAGATCACATCGCAAGATCACAAGAAGCTTTGGGAGGTGCTGAAAAGCAGCAGTGCTCCACCCTATACAGCAGTGACTAAATCCGTAAAGCTCTAAGGATGGAAGCAGCTCACTGCACAACTCTCATCCAGCAAGTGCAATGCACTGAAGATGCTTTCTTTGCCAAAATGCAAAATGTATTACAGAAATTGAGGAAAAAAAGGTTATGCAGTGTTTCACGCATGACCGTCTTGTGCCTCTCCTCACGGTGTGCTTTCTCACTGGAGTTGTGATGTTGTTTAGGATGCCAGATGGACTCGTCCTTCTCACTGTTTGGACCCATTGGGTATCCGTGGCCCCTCCCGCCTCGCTCTGCTAACCTGATTGAACTGAAAACACATTAAATATTCCATCATAGTGAGACGGAGAGCGTTAAGGATGAGAAAGAGGGGTAGACTAGTCGTGCAGATGGATTTGATGGGGGTTGAGAGAGGGAAGGAGAGGAGGAGAAGAAAATGAATAAGGCGTCTTCATTTCCGTACGGTGTTGTGGGGAAATATTAATATTTGGATGATAAATGACGTGTGTTTTTGTTTTTGCTGTGGATCCTGTAATTAAAGCTAGAGCAAGACTGTGTTGAGTGGCGACAGACAGCCCACTCTGAAAGCTTTTCCTCTCTCATTTTCTTTGTTTGTCTCACTTCTGCCCCTTTTAAACAGTAGTCAACCATACAGTGATATGATTCATTTCAGAATAAATTAACAATAACAGTGAGTTTACATTGCCTCTATCTTACTTAAATGGGGAAAAAAAACGAACATTACTATTCACTCAGGATTACTAAAGTATGTTTTACAAGTGTTAGTTTGTGTGCTTCAAAATGCCAAGTTTAAGTCAATAATACTTGCTGATTCTTTGTAATTGACTCTATTACTAGAAATTTCTACTAGAGAATTGTTCTACACTATTTATTTTTTTCCAGAAGCACAGCAATAAGAAATGCTTTTATGAATGTTCATTAATAAACCTAGCTCATTATAATTTAGTGATTTAAAAATATTTACATGGTTCTGCCTTGAAGCTGGACAATATATGTATACAGTATATATATATATATTTGTACTGTATATTGTTTCTAAATATTTTATTTTGGCAGTTTATGAAAATCTATATTTCCTTAAAATACCGATTAATCAATGCTAATTGATAATTAATCAATTATCAAAAGCAGTCATTAGCTGCAGCAAGTTTATAGTGATATGGCTGTCAAGCTTTGAAATAAAGACAAAAGCTACCATAAACCATCAGACTCATGCACTAAGAAGTCTATAGTCATAAACAGAATAATATACAGTATTTATCCACTCAAAAGTCTTCCCACCTGCCAAAACTCACACATTCTATTTGCACTTGCTTTCACATTCAAACATAGCTCCTTTTAGGTGTAACCAGCCAGGTTTGACATCATTAACCAACGCTTCTGGTGCACGTTTGAACAATGTGCATCTGTTGTGTTATTGTGTATCTTACTATACACTGTTGGCAGCAGATTATATAAATCAGCACCTAATATAAAAGCAGAAACCTGGTGAACTTGGTTGGCTATAGAAAGTGAGTTCTAAAGCATTTCAGATAAAAGGGCATTGTTAATAGAGAGATGTGTGTGTTTTAAGCTTGTAGCTATTGGGTCTGCAGTTCTGCTTGTGTCTTGAGTCGATGTCTGAAGAGGGTTTTTCTCTAAGAGATTTCAGAAAGGCAGCTGAAAAGATTCCATTTCCTTCCAGTCAGTCGAAAAAATGCATTTAAAGTGCTGAAAGTATTCCAGCCTGCATCTCTCCAACATGGAGAGCTAATTCGTTGTGGTGTGGTTTTTTTGTATAAAGCTTTGTCTTATTACTTTCCCTCAGACTGTCACTCTCAACAAGACCCTCTTCAGAACCATCCATATTTACACAGACAGCAAACAAGCCGTTTCCACTCCAGTCTCCTATTATCAACCAAATGATGTGGATGATCAGAATACATGGCAGAGAGCAGCAGACTCACAGAGTGGCTCTGTTGGAGGGAGACTCGTTCTGCTGAGAGGTCTCTCTGATACAGAGCTTCATCTGCTACTCGCAGGTGTGGAAAAAAGGGTATCAGCTGTTATGAAGTCACATGGGTTGACATAGCATGAATCAGACTAGCTGTGGTCTGGATAGTGCTGGGATTTAAAAGATCATGGTAGGACTTGGTGATATTTTTCCAATTGTGTGCAATGACGTGTGCAGTCTGTTTGTTCAGAGGGGTAATGTTGAGAGAGTCATTGTCAACAAATCAAGTCTGCTTGATATAGCATTGGATTTTCAAGTGAAATTTTTTCCCCTGTATTGTAGTTTGAATTTAGGTTATTTTTTACTTTATGTTTTGTTTGTAATAGGGAAGCTCATTTTAACCGGTTAACCGTTAACTGACCGATATGAATTTTGACCGATTAATACAATCTGTTAAACGGTTTAAAGGGTCATTTTATTTATTTATTTCAGTATTTTACCTACTCATATAAAATCTCATTTTATTGGC
>JAUMHQ010000053.1:24487540-24498987 GCA_032361165.1 Enteromius paludinosus
ATGTCCATGTACTGAACTGTTATTATTCAACCATGCCAAGGTAAATTCAGTTTTCCATTCTATGGCACCTTTAACTGATTGAGCAGGCATTTTCACCTAACATCATTCTCAACAGCTTGAAAAAACTGAAAAGACTCCACCCATCACACCCCCTTCTTGCCTGTAGGTGTCTATCTTTCTCCAAGATGCATTAACAACTTAACTGTGAACATAAGATATTCCTTTAAATAGAAAAAAATATTTTATAACCAAAAACAAACATTTTGACACCATTCACACTTAATTTATTGTTTCTCTTTTTCCTTCGTTACACATGCATGAACTAACTATACCTAGAAAAGAACTGTGATTGTGTTTGCATGCTTTTCAGCATGTGCATGAACTAACTCAGCTCAACTAACTACAACATATACACATTACACTTTTCACAGTACTGTAGCTTTGCGAACGACTTGACTTGACTTCAGAGATAAATCATATAAAACGTAATCTTGGTCTTGTTCTTCTTGCTCTTGAGATGGGTCAAACTTCAACGTTTGATTATGAATTTGAATCTGTTTATAATCTGATTTAAGGCACTTTCCAGCAAGGTGGAAGAGTGGGCTAACTTCCATCAAAGGTTTAGGAAGAAACAGGCTCAGAAGAGGCCTGGCTCAAGCCTCGTCTCTTTCTCATCAAACTCAGTTTTCTAACATAGGCCTTGAGCTTTGCCTGAGCAGTAAAGAGCAGAGGAACACAGGCAGGTAGTAAATAATGCATATGCCTTTTTTTGGCGCAGAGGCGTTCACACGCTCAGCCTCGACAGAGCCTCTCAGAAGTGCCCTTATTACAAAAGTGAGAATGTCTGTCCTTGTTTTCTTGGGGTTTAGTCAGAATCACGTCCCATCTCAAAGACGAAAACGATCCCATGAGATGAGGCTGTGCTCTAAACGAGGAGAAAGTAAAGCAACACAGCTACTCAAGTTACAGTTTTTTGCACTTGTTTTCGTCTGAAACAGAGCTCCGTTCCTCTCTTTGTCCCTGCAGGACTCTTTTCACATCGTACTTTTGCATGCAAACCACAGTACTTTGCATCATCAACATGAGTACCACGCGAGTACTAGCGACAGCTGTTTACCAAAGTAGCTAGGTCACGACTCAGGAGAAGAAGATGCCATTTTCACTCTGTTATTCAAGTATTTGTCCCTGTGGATTTGCAAGCAGAAGTTTGCACAGAACAACATTTGGAGATGCATTGCATGAGATGTGAAGAATATGAGCTGCTCTCAGAAGGTAATTTATTTGGAGACGAAGAGCTATGAGAAATGCATTATACTATAATAAGTGTGACTGGGAGCGTGCAAAGATGCAAATTGTATGTGATCAGCAGCGTTCACTTCCATGAGGTCTGCAAGATTGCTTTCATACTTCAATCCACAGCAGAGTTTGGCATTTTTTTTAATCAGTACTTTTTTTTGTTTTTCAGTCACAATATATATTTGCATAAGACGCAAAATCATGCGATTTTTGTAAGGGCTTGTTCTAATAGTAACCTATTTGTTTTCCTACCTATTTGTTCTTTTGTTTCAAGCTTAAACCTCACTAACTTTTTTATTGATTTATGCCTTAAACTACCGTTAGTGCTTGATGGTTGCCTTTGAAAAATTCATGAAAACAACCCTACATGTTGATTACATCGTAGTTACATCCTGAAATGATGCATGTTAAAATGGACTATTATTGTACACAAAGTTTGGCAAAAGTTTTAAGCATATTTTATTGTTATGCATTAAGCAAGGAGACATTACATTTACCAAAACTGACATTAAATATCTTAGTGACAAATTTTTGTTTCAAATAAATGGGAAGACTGGGATAATGATGCTCCAAATTCAGATTCACATTACAGCTTTTTCACATTTTGCCAGCTGCAAACATTTTGCAAATGTGTTCTTCTCAGGGCCTTTTGGACAAAATTTTCCAGATTGAAACAATTTTGCAATTTTGAATATGTAAAATGATGCAACTTTTGACTTCAAATTTGAATTTTGCACTTTTTTTTTTACCAGATGGTGCCATTATTTCAGGTTTGGCCTATAAAGCAAATACTCGCTTTATTCCTGTTTTCTGCTTCTGCATATTATAGAGCCAATTGGCTAAATAATGCAGCTATAATTGTGTGGGTGTGTTGGTATGGATCTCAGAGTGTGTTTTGTATGCGTGTCATTAAAAAAATTGCATGTGTGCGCGTGTACTAATGTTTCAGAGAGGAAAAAAACAATGTGTGCACCAGAAGAGTTTTGTTGGCATCTAAGGGGGAAAATGCCCAAACAGAATCTTACTGAAAGGCAATTTTTACGATATCAACCTTAAATTTGAAACAATTGTGAATTCATCTAGCATGTTTATAGTTCAACATATTTCACAAAATGTATATTTTATATAAAATATTAGTCTTATTCATAAATGTAAACCTTTTTTTTTTTGTTTGTTTCACTTTTTAAACTTTTCACATCTTCTTTGCAATGAGACCAAACACCATCTGAATGATAGAGATGCCAGACTGATTCAAAGAGAAACGTTTTCTTCCCGGGATTTCTTAACTCCAAGTGTGTTTTATGGAATGGTTGAGAGGCCTGTTAAAGGGATGAGAAAAGGAGGGTGGGGGTGGATTGTCCATGTTCCTATGTCGGCCCAGGCCAGCTTGCCGCTTTGCCTTGTAATTGCTGGCTTACAGCGTGGACGGCAGAAACATCAGAGCAGAGACAGATGGTTGTGCCTCTCACATCCCTCTCTGGAAGGGATTCAGCGCGCAGGCTGATTGAATTCAAGTGTTGGGACTCTAAGCCTGCCTGCTGCCTCCATGCCATATTCCAGCAGAGGAAGGAGGGTATTTTCACACGGCCATTTGTTTCTCCCTTCCTCTCACTGTTCCCCTCGTCCTCCCTCACTGTCTCACTGTCCATCATATGGCTTTTGTGCTCTTTATCTCTTTATCCTCATTTCTATCCTTTCTGCCCTCTTTACACTCATTCTGTCCTATCATTGATCGCAGTGAGAGTCGTTCGACAAACAATTCCCACCATGCTTCCTTGCATTGGGAGTCAGTAATACTATGTATAATCAGACCACAGTTACTTTTTATAATTGCATATGTGACCATGGACCACCAAACCAGTCATAATGGTATATATTTTTTTTAAATTCAGATCACCTGAAAGCTATTAATAAAGGACAATATTTGGCTGAGATACAACTATTTAAAAATCTGAGGGTGTAAAAAAAATGTAAATATTAAGAAACTGCCTTTAAAGTTGACCAAATTAAGTTCTTAGTTTTGATATATTTATGGCAGGAAATGGACAAAATATTAAATGTTGGTAAATGTTTTATTTTTATTGTTATTATTTTTACATAATTTTAATTAGTTAATTTTATTATTTAATTACTTTCATACTTTTTTTTATTAAACTCACACATCGCTGCAGTTTTCGTGAACCTTGACGTAATGTTTAATTAATATAAATGAATATTATATATATTCATATATAATATATTTTCATGCCTTTTTATATTTTATATCAGTACAGAACAATTTTATCATACTTAAATCAACATGGTATTCTAAGTAATCAAAAAGTAATCTGATTCCATTACTTAAAATATGTAATCTAATAGATTACGTTAATGACTACAAAATAAGTATTGTTGTTATACATTTTTGTTAATATCTTTTTATTAAATCCCCCAGATCCCCAACTGCATTCAGAATACACCTTTTAGGCACTGTATGTGATAAACAAATTTATTAGATCACCTGTCATAATAAACTATCCTAGACTATAAATGGTATTGTCATATTTACTCTAAATATTGTTGTGCAAATCTCAATTATTCACACATAAAAAAAAAACCTTAGTATTTTTTTATGGCCTTGATAACTTTCTTGCTGGAACTGCTTTTGTGTACTTCTCTGTTTTTATTGACTGTTATTGGGTATCTGAATAAAACATTAATAAAGTGCTCTTTTATTCATTTCTTGTAAAACAGTAAAATCCAAAATTATTTATTGTTATTTTTATTTTAGCATTACAAACACTACTGTTACTAAAGAGCACACACATATGATGGAATAACCATTACAGAAACATAAAAAAATATTTTGGTAATCACCAATACTGTTACTTTAGGGCATCTGCACAAACCTTACATAACTGTATGGATATGATATGTGGTGTCATTCATGTCTGTTGCACAAATAGTTTGCCCGAGTTTGAAGGTTCAGTGCTCAAAGTCTTGCCTTAGCAAACACCATAATGATCCCAGCAAGCAGACAAATGCATTTGAAATATCACCCACTTAGGCTCCAATCATAACAATTCAAACTTGGGGCACCGCAACTGCGGCAAAATAGTGCAGAAAAGCACGGCCTGGACTTAATGCGCCCTGCAGCCTGTGCAGAAAACTGAGGAGAGATGAAAGGAGTTTGCTTTTTTCAGGTCAATTTGCCTCCAGGGTGTTTACGCCTGGTAAAGTGAAATAGATCAGTGAGGGCTGAGCTAGGAGCTACGGATGATAACAGTGTTTGGCTTATCTGTGCATCGGTGTCAGCATGGCAACATCCCCACAACACAACCAGGGGATCACTATCTCGACTACTAACACAGATCTCTACGACTAGCTGTGCTTTACAACTGTTGCCTTGTTTGGTAGCTGTGCACATTTGCTTCACATTCTTTGCACAAGTCTTTTTTGGGCATCTTGTTCCAACCGGGCGTGATGCTGTAAAGTGACGAGTGATAAATCTCTTGCATGCCGATGTAGTTTTTGCTCTAATCAGACAAGTTTTATAGGTCGCTCGCTTTCTATTTCTGTTGCGCTGTGCTGAAAAGGCCCTGCCTACTGTGAAATGTAATTGGTTTGAAATGAAGCAGCTGTATTTTAAATATCGCAGTTGTTCTGATTGGCTTTGCTTTTGTTGGTTCACTGCAGCATTCTACTTTCAGGGAAAAAAAAGAAAATCAAATACTTGAAAGGTTAGAACATGCTACAATCGTACTAATTTATGTATTTATTGTTGTTTTTATTATTTTGGATTTGCCTTTGAATATTTGAATAGACCTAAACACACCTTTGAGCCATTCTTTTTCTAGCTTGGTAAACCTGATGGAGGAGAGAGAAAAATGGTTTTTTTGTTGGATTTTGATTGATTTTATATCAGTTTTCTCTGAATCTGAGAATATTTGAGCCAAACCCATCTGTCATAAGACACGGTATAGTCTGAGAAATAAGATAATAGTCAAAACCGTATTCCATAAAATGCTGTCTACATTTATTTTCAAATGTGCCTTAGTTACATGGATAAGCGATGCCACAGAAAAACACTTTTGGGTTTGAGTGAACAGTTCTAAAAAGAACCTTTTTCTTAGTGTGAAGAGTGTTATATCCATGGAGTGTTATATCCATGGATGTTAAAGGAATAGTTCACCCCAAAATGAAAATAACACCATATTTTTCTCAGCCCAAAGCCATCCTAGGTGTGTATGGCTTTCGGATATATCCACATCTAATTGAAAATTACAACGTAACTGACACACTGACAGTTTCAGCTTCTTGGCTGACCTATGACTCATACATAGTACGTAGAGTCAGAAGTACTATGGGCACCATCCACCAGCATTATCAAGCTTAGGAGAGCCAGGATACATTTTTAAAAAACTCTGTGTTCGTCTGAAAGAAGAAAGTCATATGCACTTAGGTGGCTTCGAGGTGAGTAAAATATGGGGTAATTTTCATTTTTGGGTGAACTATTTCTTTAAAGGTTCTTCATGGAACCACTGATGCCAACAAAGAACCTTTAGTGTAAAAAAAAAAAAAGACATGGTTTTTAGCCTGTCACTGAACAGCTGGGATAAGTTGGAGATGTTGCTCTTTCAAAACCGCTGGGTAAAGAACAGAAGAATGGGAAAATCTTTGTTTTTGATACATTTTAAGGGCCTTCAGGTTAGAAAAATCTCACATGAGTTATTTTTTCTCCCAAGACAATCCGCTTAAATGGAGAACAAGTGGAGACTTTTGCTTGAATATTTTAATATTTTTCCCCTGAGAAGAAGTCTAAAGTGTCTCCTTTCAGAAAAGATCTCAGAATGTCTCAGACATAAATTATGCCAAGATGTTTTAATACAAACTCAAGCATTTCTCCCCAGTTTCTTCCAAAAATCAATTCATCTTGCTCTATCCACACGAATTTCTTAGCACTTACTGTATGTCAACAACTGACTGATTTGTGTCTATTTTATTCCTCCAAAGGCCTTTTAGGAGAAGCATCTGAGATGATGTTGAAACTTAAAACATAACTATGAAATGAAACCCTAACCAGAATCTAATTCCCTGTATGATAATTAGGAGTCTCCAGCTTGATTTATAGGAAAGTTGACACCACGTCTAGGTGTTGCTAGAGGCCGTGTGTCACCGCTGTTCAATCATTGCTCATGTTTCCTCTCATCAGACTTGTTTGTACAAATTGGAAGGAGGAAGCTTAATCTAGATTTTAGGCAAAAATAAGTATTTCATACCAGATGTGTTGATGGAGAACACAGCTTTTAACACATGCTCCGCTCAAGGGCATCTGAGTCTGCCGTGTGCCGTGTGTGCAGTTCTGCTCTGGATCATATTTCAGTATGAGCAATGCCATTTCATGTTTTTCATTTGAATTTGTCCGTACCTAAAGACAAGAACAGAGCTGTTTGTTTGGGTGATGCAACATTCTAAAGCCCTTTTGGAAACAGACCTTCTAATATGTACAAAGTCAACCGCCAGAAAGTCCACGGATTGAACTTTTTCCACCTGACTTGTTTCCAGTGAGGCTTATCAATGTAGGTAAATGTCATGGTGTGTCTCTGTGATATAACTGAGATCTGAGACCTTTTCTTCTGGACCTTTACTCCATAGTCCAAACAAACATATCGATGTGTAAAACCTCAAAGGAGGATTGGTTTAAAAATTCGAGTGAACAGAACCATTTCTAGAGATAATTGCAGGGGAAACATATGGACCGAAGGCTGTTTTTGAGTGTGGGCTTGTTTACTTCTGGACTGGAGTTATTAATGGATGCTTGTGAGGATGAATCAACCACCTACTATTTGGATTCTTATGTAGAGGACATTTAAAAAACAGCATTGGTAACACAGCCTGGGATGGTTTTAAATGCTCAGACTAGGCTTTTGATTGGTTTTGCAAGGGTTTTGGCACATTTTTGTGCAGTCAACCACATACAGTTTGGATTCTCGTGTGGAGGACATTTAAAAGGCAACTGGAAATAACAGTACACGGCAACACATTTAACTAAGCTTAGATGGTAAGACCAGGCCATTGACTAGTTTCAGAAGGGTTTTTGCACCATTAGCACATTTAACCTTTTTAATGGTTACTAAAGCATACTGTATTACTTTAGGTACAAAAAAGCAAGTGCAAGTTACATAAATCATCTGTGACGGTTATGGTCGCATGCCACTAATAATTTTGTTGTGTAAGTGTAAGCTTCTGGAAAACAAGGAAGGTGGGAAACAAAGCTGAGTGCCATCTTTATGCACTTTATGAAGAGCTGTAATTTTCTTAATAGGCACACTCCAGTATTTTCATCACAGATGACTTGACCACCATTACTGGTACTCAAATTACTCTCTATTACCAAAACTGTAGACTATCTCTCTACTCTAAGACTAAATTCTCATCTCTCTACACACACTACCTTTGTCTCATTACTGAGATCACACTTCATTACACCAACACACTCTCACTCAGTGCATCTCATTAGAGTGTTTTAGGGCAGGGGCCAGCGTTACTCAGCTGTTTGTAGATGACACACATTTGCTGCAGGTCTGCTTCATCAGCACACTGCATTATAGAGAACCTCTGCAGAGATGAACACAGCATCTCCAACATCGATGCCGGACAACAGATGTTAATACAAACTAGATTTTTGAATGGTGCATGACTTGTTCAAAAGTTTGGGGTCATGGCAATTTTTTATACTTTTATTCAGCAAGACTGCATTAAATTGTTCAAAAGTGGTGGTGATATTTAACAAAGAAGCCTGAGGGGAAAAAAAGGTTAACACAAAAATATATTTTCACATCATATCATAACAAAAATAATAATAAAAATGTACGTTTGAATGATTGCAACACTGAGTACTGGAGTAATGGTGCTAAAAAAATTTGCTTTATATCACAGGCGTAATTACACTTACAAAATATATTACAATAGAAATCAGTTAATTCAATATCCAATAATATTTCACAATATTACAGTAATTGTACTGTATTTTTTTATTAAATAACTGAGACCACTTGTGACTGGAAAGATTATGGAGAATCAAGAAAATGGTTTGGTGGTGTGTGGGAGATCTGTACTAACAGCTGAGGAATGTGGGGACACGTTTGTGCTGAATCCACAATGTCTGTAATGTGGTTTGTTTGCTAACTAAATCAAGACAATAGATTTTCGATACCCGAGTCGCATAGACCTTCAAGTAAGTGTGTGGAGTAATTGTGTCAGCTCCTTTACAACTTTGTGTCCCAACTTTATACATGCTCAAACCATTAACATTACAGCTTCATCTGCTCGCTGCATCAATACGGAGCATTGCCAGAAGTGTTAAAACCTCTTAAAGAAGGATAAAGATGTGAGAATTGACTTTTATATTCTTTTACAAAGCATTTTAAAAACCAAGAAAGTGCTCCGGGTAATGCTAGCTGTGATAAAATGGCATACGAAAGAGAAATGTGCAATACTTAACTCCTGAATCCTTGAGGAAATCATTTGAATTGCATTTTTTTCTGATAAAAAGTATGATTGCGATTGAAAATGTTATTACATTGGTCCACATTTGTTATGCTATTTTTAGAGCTGAGTTGGCCCAAATATTCTGTATCAATATTGCAACAACAATTACAACAACAACAACAACAACTATAATAATAATAATACACACAAATATAATTAAATAAAATATAAACAATAAACTAATAGAAGTAATAACAGAAAGTAAATATAGTTAGAAATATAAAAAATATTAATAATAATACTAATTATTATTATTATTATTACTACTACTGAAAAATATAAAAGCTAAATTAATAACAAATAAAAACAAAAAAATATTATTATTAATAATAATAATAATAATAATAATAATAAATGCAAGTAAAATAAAAAAGAGTAAAATAAAATAAAGTCAGTTATTTGTAATAATAATAATAATAATAATAATATAATAATAATAATAATAATAATAATAATAATATCACCACCAACAACACAATAATAATAATAATTATTATTATTATTATTACTCTCTACTTATAAACTTTATTTTTTATAATAATACTACTAATAATAAATACAAATAAAATAAAATAAAACAAAATAACAGTAAAAATAAAAATTAGGTTATTTATTATAACTAAAAAACAACAACTATAATAATAATAATACTATTAACAACAACATTATTATTATTATCAGTATTATCAGTATTATTATTACTGCAATTACTAATAATAAGTAATAATAAGCAATAATACTTATTCATAATAAAATATGTATTATTTTATTATTTTTTCGGTTTTTATTGTTATTACTGAACTTGTAAAAAATATAATAATTATAATAATAATAATAATAATAAATTAATGAATAGTAAAATAATACATTATGATTGTTAAATTACAGTACAAATATGTCTTTAATTTCTTCATTTTTGAATTTTATACCATCTTTATTTGATCTTTTATTTTGATTAAAAAACAGCTTTCTGATTAAGTTCTCCCAGCCTGACCAAGCTGGTTTAGCTTGTCTTAAAGGTGCTTTGGCAGCGTTTCAGCTGGTCAGATTGTGGCATCCATCTTAAACTTGCTGCTCATACAAAATGTTAAAAGAGAAAGAACAAAACACGCTTTTGAGTCGGTCTCTGCTGTAGTTGGTAACCAATTCATCTTATTGAAAACAGCAAAGATACACACACTCGAACTTGTTCCGCTCAGTCATCTGCGCTCTCATTTCACAGATATCCGCGCATTCACACCCAATCACAGACAGGACGATACTGTAGCATCAGGCCAATAACTCAGCAGCGATGATGGAAAGCCTCTTGGATTGTATGCAGCTGAATCATTAGCTCCCACTTTCCCTCAGTCTGGGGTAATGCATTTTTACCCCCTTAGGCTGGCAACCTGGAAACGCAAAATTGAATTTTATTGCTAATAAAAGCTCTGGGAAAAGGGGGAAGACAGTTAGTCACTGCGGGAGAAAAAAGAACATCATTTTAATGGCGTTGTGATGGCTCATTTGCCGTATAATTAAGGGAGGATCTCTCGGAGAGCTTCTCAGAGATTGAATACACAAAGGAAGGGCTTTAGGCGAAGACAGGTGGCAGTTTTGTGACTTTGAAGGGCACTGTGGAAACATAGGCAGGTCCCAGACATACAGCGGGCATTTCCAGGATCTAATTTGGCTGTTTACGATAGAGACCTGAGGTAAATTTTTTATTTTAAAAATCTGTTGCTTTTATGCACTCTGCATCTGTTAAATATTTAATACTATATATTCATTCTTTATATATTTACATAATTTTGTGCAGCTTTGTTTATTCTAATCACTGTGCGAAGAGGCATTATGCAATTGTTTGGGGTCACAGTGATTTTTCTTTAATGTTTTTGAAAGTAGCTCACCAAGGCTACATTTATTTGATTATAAAAAGCAATAGAAACAGTAATATTGTGAAATATCATTACAATTTAAAATAACGTTATTTCTATTTTAATATATATTTCAAAATGTAATTTATTCCTGTGATACAAAGTTTAATTTTCATCATATTTCAGTTTTTTTTGTGTCACGTGCATCCTACAGAAATTATTCAGATATGCTGATGTGTTGCTCAGTATTTCTTATCAATGTTGAACACAGTTGTGCCGCTCAAAATAGAAACTATAATAATTAGGTTTTTTTATGACTTTATTCAACAATTCGGCACCGTAGTGCCAAAAAAACATACATATAGCATTATGGTTCAACCACTGATGACAGATATAATATTTTCACAATGTTTTTTCATACTTTTCTGGGCCTTAACATTTTCATCCAAAATATCTTAAATTGTGTTCCAAAGATGAACAAATCTTTTAAGGGTTTGGAACGATGGGGGTAAGTGATTAATGACAAAATGTTCATTTTGGGGTGGAGTAACTCTTTAATGTGCAGCAGTACTATACTGCCTACTAGGGATGCAACAATACAGTTAGCCTACGGTTCTATACATACCTCGGTTTTTTAACATGGTTTTCTGTTCGGTTCGGTTCTGATGGCTTGACACATAACGTTTAGTGTTTTTTTTTTGTTATTCTGTGTTTAGGCAATTGGAACAGTAAGAAATAAAAACAATTTACTTCTTTATTTTACTTAAA
>JAUMHQ010000053.1:24500765-24519810 GCA_032361165.1 Enteromius paludinosus
CATCATCCAAGTGGATGCTGCACACTGGTGGTGGTTGAGGAGAGACCCCCCCACATGATTGTAAAGCACTTTGGGTGAATGGCAATACACAGTAAAGCGCTATATAAATGCGTCATTCATTCAGTCAGAAACTATGAGTACATGTCAACTTAGTTTGAGAAATGTTTGAGTTCATTTTGAGATTGTACTTTTGAATCTCAGATTGTTTTAAAGTAGACATGACACTACTTTTTTATCAGAAGAACAATCATTTGTTCTCCATTTCATATTGTGATCTAGGAGTAATAAATGAAATATTAAATTGATCTCATTCATGCTTTCCGTTAAGAGCCCTAGATCATTGAATGCACTTGCACATTTATAGTATAAATGGTTTCCGAAAGGATGACAATGCAAACCACTGCATTCGAGAGCAGAGTTTCTCCTTCTATCATTTTCTATCAGCTAGTAGGTGTCATTCTGGATTGCCAGTGTTTATCTTTTATTTCTAGCTGTTCTTGTGAAATACAGGCTGAACTGTGACACCTGACATATGCCAGTGTCATTCTGAGCAAAGTCATGCACCCCACCTCCTCCTACAGAGAGCAGAGAAACTGGGTCTCCGCTGACAGAATATGGATTATCCAGTCGCATGAGTTACATAATATATGCACCATGTTAAAAACTGACAGAATGATAAAATGCCAGCATGCCTTTTAGAAAAGCCTTTGTTGTTTGTATATTTTAGTGCGACTGCGATGCAAGCTATTTTTAAAATAGCTGAGAAATGTAGAACTGCTTCGGTCACACGTTTACACGGCGTGGTTGATTTTAAGCATGTAGAACAAGGGACAAATCCATTGTTTTATCCCAAGGACACAAAATAAACTGTCAGGTTTGTTTTCAACCAGACACAAAAGAACAATATTTCAGTTGTGTTTTCTGAAGAGACCCTTGCATCTCCAGAACTGATGCTTTTCACTAAACTGTAGAAAAGCAAGCTAGTATTGCACATCTATTCAGTGTTGTGTCTGTGAAGAATCTGAGCCATATCGTCTGACCTACAGCTGACCACAGAGCAAGACAGCGAGACGCTCCCGTTCAAACACTTAATCACAGGAGCTCAATATTGACAGTTGACAGCTCCACGGTGCCATTCAGCTATTTTTATCCAGAGTTCATCGAAATTTGAGCGGTCATTGAGTCTTGTGTTGGTATGACTGCTACAGGTGGAAAGGGTGAGTGAAATCTTATCACTGCCATCATTAACGTCTAGTACATCAAGAAAAGAAGGTTAAAAAGCTAATGATGTGAAATATTTTTTATATAGTCTATGTGTGACCAAGCACAGTTCATTTGCCACGTCCAGTGAAAGATTATGTAATTGCTTGGAAAGTTTTAATGGGCATGTATAATGGAAACAGGATTAGCGCTTTTAAAGTAGAGTTTAATGCACTGTGTAGACATAATAAACTTTTTCAGCGAAAATCTTCTCTATAAGCTGTAAATGGAGCAATAGTAGTCATGTAGTCACATACTGTATGCATAATGTAACATATTAAAATGCAGGATTTGAAATCAGCGATTTGGCAGGTTACTTTTCTTAAATTATGTTCACCCATTCATTTCTTGGGCGCTTAAATTGAAGCCAAATCTTCACAGATTTAGTGCAAATACACTCACTTTGTGAGTCATCACAAAATTTATTGTGCTGGTTTCCTTTGCGTTGAATCAATAATGAAGAGTTGAAAAAGACTGAAGACGTGCAACAAAATTCAATAGAACCCACTGTGATTAGAGATGCTGTCTACACTGGACATGACAAACTCCAGCCAATAAACTGATGCTATTGCCCTATAAAACAAAGTTCAAATGATTTGCAGCACCTGCTTTGCCACATCCAGTGTGGACAGCCACAATCTATTGGTTTAGTTTGACCAAAAAAATTATGGCTATGGGGGTTAACATAAAAATGTAGCATCCAAATTTGTCAGCCAATACAAGATAAATGAAAGTGAAATGTGAATTTATTTCTGCCAATTTCTACTTTTTATATCTTGTAATTCTGGCTTGTTTTCTCCCAATTTTGAGTTTGTCTCACAATAAATATCTCTCAATACCAACATTAATTTCACAATTATGACTTTTAACATCTTAGTTAATGTTGTAGGGGTCAGTTATGTCCTAATAGACAAAGCGTTGAACCTGTAACTTGAAGGTCACAGGTTCGAGTCCCAGGTCTGGCATTCAATACCACGACTGAGGTGAGACCCTTGAGCAAGGCACCGATTCCCCCAACTGCTCCCTGGGCAACACAACATTGGCTGCCCACAGGTGTGTGTTTGTGTACTTTGTATGTCTTAAATGCAGAGCACAAAATTCCAAGTATGGGTCACCATACTTGGCAACAAGTCGCTTCACTTCCTAGGTAATTTCCTGCAATTTTGATTTTATCTCACAATTCTGAGCTTATATTGGGCAATGAGGTATGAACTCACAACTACTTTATATATATATATGTATATGTGTGTGTGTGTTATTATATGTAAGATACAGTAATTGGGAGTTTACATTTCACAATTAAGGGTTTGTTTCTTCTAATTGTGTGTGTGTTTGTGTGTGTGTGTTGAAGTGTGAATAAAATATCTGTATGGAAGGTGTTTAGAAGGGAGGGGATGCAGAATGTCAGCCAATAAGAGCAGAGATCATTTACATAATGAGTCTCGGTAGTTACCATAGGCATGTTTAATTCCAGGAGTAAAAATGCTTGTGAAAAACAAAACAAAAAGAAAAAGCCTGTTTTTTTGCATCAAGAAACATTGCCTCATTAAAAATTGAATTTAGGAGATAAAATGCTACCGGAATGTGGAGTGTAGGGCCTGTTTAATAGTTTTACTGGTCTCTAGGTAGGAGCTACACCACAGGGCCTGTTACTATATGAACTGTGGGTGGCTAACAAGCAATACTCTGAGATTAAATTAACGTGAGAGATGAGCATAGGAATTATTGCTGAATGTACATTTTTTTATTATTATTATTTATTTTAAACGAGCCTAGCAAGCAAACGATTCATTTTCATTTCTCTGTCCTGTCCTCCAGTTGCAGCTCATGGCAATCTTGGTCCGTTTATTTGGATGAAAGTGTTGTTTGTGTACTCAAGATAATGGCCAGTTGATGACCCTCTTTAGATGACAGCCCGTCCTCAGTTATCTGTAATCATGATTAAATGCTCAGAGAAACATGTTGCCTTCGAGGAGCGGCGACTTCTGTCTTATTGAAAGATTTTTTCCATTGTAATGAACGGCGTGCAAATACAGCTCCAGCACAAACATGTGCGTGTTTATATATTGGGTGAGAAAAGCCAGAATGAATGACAGCGCTTTGTGCGCCGAGCCAATTTTCAATTTGCTTCCAACATGCAACTATTTAAACTCGCAGATGTTTTTACTCCAGACTGCATTTCGAATCACTTTGCCACCCCAAACTGAATTAGCATGTTTATCCGCCAGTCCAGGATCTCATTAAGTTAGGCACCTAAAAGATGCCACTGTCAGTCTCGCTGAAGTTGGGGGATTTCCAGAGCACGTCTTGACTCACAAAAAATAAATTGTTTACATTGTGATGAAAGCTGCACGTCTGGCACGCTGCTCAATGTATTTTTCATGGGAACGCAGGCATAGAGGAACGTTTTTATTTTGACAGATCTGTCCACAGGGTTAGCTATCTGAAACTGAATGTGCCTTTGTTGTGGAGTAAATATGCTGGATCCGAGGTATCTGAAAGGTATTGCTCACCACCCTGCTGTGGTTTATGTACTAATATAGCATGACATTAGAAATGAACACATTGGATTTGAATCCTAAAATCAAAACTCCTCACATGCCTCAAAACCCACTTTTTCCATTTAAAGGGCTCTAGACAGAATCTGCTACTGATCTGAGTAGAAATATGATCTGTATAATATAAAGAAAAAGTATTTTAAAGAGATTAAGAGTACTAGATTACTGATATCTCAAAACATAAACAAATTAATTTATTAAAATTGTAAAACCCAAATATGTTAACTTTATATACTAGTGCCATCTTGTTATTGTTAACTCAAACAAGACAAGAAAAGTAAAAATAATTTACTGAAATAAAACCTTTTTTTTTTTTTTTAATGTAATAAAATAGTTATATGAGATTAAAAACTTGTTCATATTAGCTGCTAAAGCAACATTTTGTATTTCTTTTTAGTTTAAGTGGAAGCAATACAAGTACTAACTGGAAATAGAATAAATAAACACTAAAAACTAAAAGTTAAATAAAGTAATGATGTTTAAAAAATGAATAAAAATGATAAAACCACATAACAAAAGTACTAAAACTAAACCAAAATTTAAATGAAACCTGAAAGTATAATAAAAAAGCTAATTCAAAATATTACTAAAAACTATAATCATGCATAAATAATGCTATAACTTAGCTAGCAGTGGCAAGGCTACTAATGGTTTATGGCTCAGATTCTACAGAGATGCAGATTGCATATAATAGACTCTCTTAGGTACAATACTAGACTCTGTGTACTACAACTATTAGTTATGACTATGCTGACTGTAGATGAAGCTTTGGGAACAGTTATGAATATAAAATGATTATACTTGTGTTTGTGTTTATTTTGGCTCATAATCCAGGTGGAGCATGTGGGCTTGTGAGAAATGGGCTGGAAAATCCTAATAGCTAGCAAGAGAAGTGCATTGTATGGGTGGGAGGAGGAAGGGAAAGAGAGAGAGAGAGAGAGAGAGAGAGAGTTGGAAAGTGTTATCATACATATTCAGACTATTAATTTGATTGATAAAGTAATCAGATCGGGTCAAGTGTTTTGGATCTGAAACCTCACTCACTCAGTTTGAGCAGTGTTTACAGTGCTGTCATTGAAAATCTATCGGTTAAATACAGCAGTTTCAGTTCTGAAACACAATGTACAGACTTGCAGTGGGACGAGAGCAGATGCTTCTAGCTACTGAGCTCAATTTCTGCTGGCTAGAAAGTAATACTTATATTTAGCAAGGACGCATTAAATTGATCCAAAGTGACAGTGGAGATGTATAAGGTTATAAAAGTTTTGGATTTCAAATAAATGCTGTCGTTTTAAACTTTCTTTTTATTAAATCAGTTCTAGAGAAATCAAGGCTTTTTTTTCTTTAACATTGATAGTAATAATATGTTTGTTGAGCAGCAAATCAGCATATTAGAATGATATATGAAGAATCACGTGACATTCTGATGCAATTATGCTGGAAATTCAGGAATACATATAATAGACAATGGTTATTCTTATTTCATAATGTTTTTTACTGTAGTTTTTTATCATATAAATGTAGCCTTGGTGAATATGTAAGAGATTTATTTCAAAAACATCCTTGCAAAATAATTATGGTTTTCCATTGGTCAGAATTATGTGTATAGTTAAATAGGAAATGAGGGAAATCAACCTAAAACGGCTAATCTACTTTTAGAGAAAAAATATTTTTACTTTTGTATAATGGGAATGTGTTGGCCAAGCATTAATGTTTGCATTTGTGAACTTTGCATTAAGTATGTTTCTGGCTTCAATAGTAAACCAAAGTGTCTGTGTGCGTTCTTTATTTATTTTTTCCACAACCTGCTCGATTCTCTGTTATTCATGAACCATCTGGCAAACTTAGAGCATGTGGTACAGACGGCAGACACAAATAAGTCCTGATCTGCTTCGCTTTGCTCCAGCGTCAATAAAATCATCTGCATTCCACAGCTCATGCTCAAAGTTACTGCAGAAAGCTCAGACATCTGTTCTCCTTGAGCGTCCATCTTCTCGTTTCTGTCCCAACACCTTTCATCTCTGTCACCTTTCCTGTTGCTTCTTTACCCTCGCCCAATATCTTTTCCAAATGTCCCGTTCCTCTGCCCTTTATCTTTTTCTGGTGTCCTAATCCTTTATGTCCAGAGGACGTGTGGTAAATACTGTATGTCTTCATGTTTAGAAACTGTGTCTACATGTTTAGGGACAGTACATATTTATTTGTGATTCTTAAATATAATAAATTGGTTCTTGGTGCCCCGTGAATGAATGAATTCATTCACAATAGTATTTCAATGTATTATTTCACAATATTACATTGTTAAAAAAATCTGTAAAATTTACAGGGAGAAAAAAACCCAATAAAAAAAACGGCAGCTGTGGTTGCCAAAATTCAACTGTAAAAAAAATATGGTAACAATATTTTAGGTTTTACAGTTTTATACCATAAATGCATTGATACTAACTGACATAATGTTAATACCAATCTATTAAAGTAGTGACTTGTGTTTTGTAGCTTTGAAATACACTGATAAGCTCCAAATGCAGGTGGTGATGGGAAAGTCACATCATGAACCCAAGCCCATCACAAGCAGCTTTTAAATATGAACATTCATAGAAGGTGCTCAGTGTCATTCACACAAACACTAAACACCATCATAGTGAGACTCATTAATCTGACATATGCTATAAACATTAATTTACCAAAATTGCATGTAACATGCAACCCTAATAAACATAACTGATAAGAAAAAAACTGAGAAGAAACATAGTTATTTCAAATAAAAAACAACAAATTCAAACAAAATTTAAAATGCAATGCAGGCAATTCTGGGTATGTGAGTTTATGGAGTTTATAGTATATTTTTCCCTGTAAATTTGACAGGAATGTACCGTTAACTATTTAACAGGTTTCTATGTAGCATTTTCTTTCTGTTTTTTTTTTTTTTTTACTACTTTGCTAACAAAAAAGTAATGTTTTTAGCATGAAATTTGTGTGGGCTCAAATCCCAAACTAGTTGTAGTTTTTGTTTTTTTATTTAAGTAAAATTTGACTTGAGGACCAGTGATCATGCATGATATCTTTGTTTCATGGGAAAAGCAGTCAAATGAGCTTGAAGCATCTGCATTTTAGGCTTTACTTTACATTACTCAACAACAACAAACAACAGAAAAATGGCTCAGAAATATTCTCTTTTTAATCTCTGTGGCTTTCCTGCACCAGACTTATGAGTGCTATGACCCATGCAATAGTCACTTAAGAGAGGTCACAGCAGGAACAGAAAACTGTGCAAATGGATTCAAAACAATAAGAAAAGGGGAAAGCAGAAAAAAGAGGTAAAATTATATTACGGACTTTGCCGCAGGGAGAACAAAGAGAGAAGCAATTACCGTAGCAAAGACACTGAGAAGAGCTGAGAGAGAAGAGCCTGATATCAGCCACAACACCTACATCTACACCAACACAGCTCCTGCCGCTGCTCTCCATTAGATGTACAGTATAGGATCTGATGAACTCATGCCCGTCCGTGTTTGCAGGTCAATAATGCCTACCGGGTTTTTAGAAACCGGCCCATCCAGTCAAAGTGAGGAGAAATCTGGACAGGTTCTATTATTCCTGAACGCTTCATCTGACCAGTGCTGTTTCTGGCTGTGTGTGTTGCTTAAAGCTCTGTATCTGATCTGAACAGTTTGTTTTGTCATTGTGTCGCATGCAATAGAGCGTTGCAGTGGTGATATATATATATATATTTTTAGGCCAATTGTGGAGTTAGCATCACCCAGCTTCCCTTGACCAAAACCCATTGGCTTTTGGATTATTGAAAAAACAAACAAAAAAACCAAACTACACGTTAACTTAAAATTTTTAAACAAAGTACACCATAGTCGTTTGACTTCAATGGGAAAATTACTATGTTGCTGACAACGTTTTTAGTCTTTATCTATTAATAAAATGCATTTTCTTCATACCCCATTGTTGTGCATGCTTTAACATGTAAACCTCACTTTTAACATGTATATGGGAAAAATGTATATTTATATGGGAAAAAATTGATTAAAAATAGCAGCAATTTAGCAAATGTAAGACTTTTTTGAGATACTGTAATTTGTAAAAGTCGTAAAATCTAAATCCATGTATTCACTCATCTCTAAAATTAGTAATTTGACTTAAATGTGCTGTCTAGTGCTGTACGTCAACAGTTAACAAAAACAGAAAGAGTCTTGATCACTTTATTTTTCTTTTTTTACATCTAAACTTGGCACTCAATAGTAATTGGTACTATAATTCTGTGGTTAATTTGGCCTTCAGAAAGTTCACAACGAAGCGGAACCAGTGGGTGCTAAAGAGGCTAGAAATGTGCTGAATTTATTTTTATATTTAGCTCGGTGATTAAGATGTTGGCACTGTCGCTCATTTGTTTATTCGGAGGTAATGAGTCTAATTAATGTCAACTATACGGAAATGAGTAATGCAGTTTATTCATGTAATGCAGAAAATGGTGCTGACGGGGATTGAACTGGCGGCAACTCAAATGCCCGCAAAACCTTTGTAATTTAAAAAAAATTTATACAGTTGCTAAGGTGTTCAGGCTGGTTGTCATGGCGTTTCTAGAGTGAATGCTTACCCGCCCACAAGTCACATGATCTTTCACACCACAGGAAGTTTTTTTAAATGCAACATCCATGAAGGTGCATAAGAAGCAAAACTGCATACGATATAAATTGTGTTTTCGGAGAATATATCTTGAAATCAGTTTTTTTTTTTTTTTTTACCATTGGTGTTTTTATGCATAAATCTCACAACACTATGTTTAAGCTTACATCATAACAAAACAAGCTTAAAATATTACTTTTTTAAAAGAAAAATCCCATTTAATAAAAATGGACCAAGAACAATACTTCTACAGCAATTAAGTTAATGCTATTTTCAGCATTGACTAATGCATTATTAAAATCACAAGTTGTGCATGTTAACGTTAGTTAATGCACCGTGAACTAACAATGAATGATTGCATTGTTAACAAAGATAAATAAATATGTGTATTAATATATTAACTAATGCTAACAAATTACAAAAGTGTTACCAGTTTTTACTAGTATTTATAGGAACAGTTCACCCAAAAATGACAAACTACTCAGCTTTAAGTTGTGTTTTTTCTGCTGAAAACAAAAGAAGAACTCAACTAAACAACTGATTTACATAATATTTTCCATATTATATTATTATTATTTGGATACCAAAATTCTTCAAAATATCTTATTTTGTGTAGCAGAAGAAAGAAACTCAACTTGAGGCTGAGTAAATGATGACAAAATTAACATTTTAAGGTGAACTATCCCTTTAAGTATTATTGATAGTCTTTGTTATATATATATATATATATACAATTTGCAGTTAGGAGTTTGTTTAAATCCATCCACTGCATGTCCAAAAAGCGCCTGTTGGTCTCAAGACAGTGGCTGCTAATACTTGTCAAACCCACTTGTACGGTTGAGATAAAAATGGTGTAAATGTCATTACATGCTCTCCATATGCTGGAGACATATGCAAATGTGCTAAGTCAGGGATTGCCACTCGTCCCCACTGTCTCTCTCTCTTTGTGCACACAATTATCTCAAGTCCTTGTTCAGTATTCTGTCTCTTTTGTTTTCCATACAAATAATTCAATTAGACAGCAGAGAAGTATCCTTGATTTCGCCTCCCTGTTTATCAATGGTTTATTCACTCTCCCGTGGCGTCTTTTATATCAGGATGAGAGTTTTTCACACAAGTGGAGAGACAAGCAGCAATCAGTGCATTTTATGCAAAACTGAAAACACCATTCGGCTTGTCAGGTTTGCAAGAGGGTGGTCCTCAGCACGTCGAACGGCGCGCTGCTAATAAGCTTGTCATCTGAGAATGCAGCTTGGCTTCACAGCAAAATGAGTAAGTGGTCGGCTGGAGCTCTGCTGCTATTATGAGGGATTCTCTTGAGTTTAGAAAAATACCAGAGGTAATGCAAAACTAATAGGTGGGTAAACAGTTTGAAAATTCCGCTGTATAGATTGTGGGCTGCAATGCAATAACCTTTTATGAAACGGGCTGTTGTTTCGATGGCACGGCAGGATACGGGCATCCCCTTGACAGAAAAGGAGAAAAAGAGAAACATAAAAAGGCAAAGCGGGGCTCCTTACTGGGATTAGAGAAAGGAAAGGCATGACCGGCATACTGATGGAGACGAGGTAGAAAAACATTGAGTGCTCATATGTAGTCGGTGTCTGCCAAATGGCCTTTACAGTGAAGGGCGCCCGGCAATAAAGGACATGGCTGTGTGACTGTCCAGGGGACGAGACAATGCGCCAAAATAATTGGAGGATGGCGTATGACATTTTGAGTAGCTTTACTCAGCACTAAACAGATGAAAGACACAAGGAACCGCAAGGTTAGCACGGTCGGCCACGGATAAAAAAAAGGAAGCTTTGAAAGCGGGGCTCCGCTGTGCATTGTGTGGGTGGGGATAGTCCGCTAATGACTAGAAGATAAAACAGGAGGTCTGCTAGATTCATGAAGCCTAACGTTTCAAAGCGGGGCGATGGAATATTTTTATCGGCAGAGAGGGTGAAAGAGAAGCGCTGTGAAGCAGAAAGACAGAGAGGAAGGCTGACAGCTCACTGGTGGAAGATGACAGGAGCGGCAGAGGGAGAGGGAGGATATTTGAGGGAAAGTGTAACACAGGGATGCTGTCAAGCCTCAAGCAAGCTCCATTTAACAAGCTGCAAGATTGAGGGACGGGGAAGAATTCAGGGAGCTGCACATGATGCGTCCATCGCCTCCTCTGCGTGCACGTGAAAATCATCCACGAGTCTGATTATGTGAATGTGATGCTTGATGAAATCAGTTTGTCCTTCATTTGAATGGATGTATAGAGGGATATACACAGTATACTGTAGTAGGGGAATAACGATTCACTAATTTTCTCAATGCATCGACTACAAAACCCTGACAATGCATATGTGTTTATTTTGAAACATGGATTTGTGAATTGTGAATCATTGATTTCAGACAGAATTGAATTGTGAATTGTGAATGTATTTTTGTACATTAAGGGCCAGATTTACTTATCTTTAAAGGTTAAAATAGTATCTGTCAGGATTTACTAAAGATGTGCAGTGAAGAATTAGCGCTAAAAAGGCTTGGAAACAGTTATTTTTTTGTGCCTGATCGTAGCTTTGAATATGCATTTGTATGCATTTGTATGCATTTGTATGCGAAGAGTATTAGGTAACACTTTATTTCGATAGTCCACTTTAGACATTCTACTAACAGTAAAAACTATGTGTCAACTAGCAGTCCTTAGCGTATCAGTAGACCGTCTGCTTAATAACTGCTAACACTTGATGGGTCCACGACATACAACATACTGACTATGAGAAACTTTGCAAGTATATGTAAACTTATTCTACTAAACCTATCTTAAAAGTCTACTCCGAGAGCAAGTATAGTCTCGAATTAATGAGAATTAGTTGACATTTAATTACAAAGTTACTTGGACTACCAAAAAATAAATAAATTGTAACTGAGTATTAAAATGAATCATGCAATGCGATTTACTAAAATTTCTTGTAGTAGTGCCATTATTTATCACTCAAAAATATATGTCTTAAAACAGGTGGTTCTCAGACTGCTGCTAGAGCAGAAGTATCAGATGTTGATGATTGTTGACATGTTAAGCCCGAATTGTCCAGAGATGAATCAGCCTTTAGGGGATAGAGATAGAGATCTCATAGATTGTCATGTTTTATCGTCTGATCTCCTAAATAATGGCTGGCATCAAGAATGACTGAATAAAACAGTATTTCTTATCTGTGCGCCTCCCCCAGATAAACCCACCCTCAGACACATCTGTTCCACATCCACACACAGACCACTGGGCTTCAGATCAGAGATGAGAGGAGGCCATCTTATCTGTGACACTCCAGAACCACTTCAAGCATGTTCGCACTCGCTACACTCCAATGGGGCTCAGATCCAACATCCTGAGTCCTTCCCCTGGCCACATCTCACCCAACCACGCATCGAACACAGCACACTTATCTTCCTCTGGACAGACTAAATGTCAACCCTTAACACCACACTGGAATGTGATTAGCTCCATCGTTGCTATTAGCACTAGCTAATTTTGTTCAAGGCTCCCTCCGTTTCATTTACAGGTTCTCTCAATTGGCCGGATTTTCTCACTTGCATTGGCTGATGGATGGGAATGGATCCCGCAGCACAAATCTTTGCCGAAAGCATTTACACATGCAGGCACAAGTACAGACAGGTCGTGCACTCTCAGTCAGGCAGCCATTTTAGAGCTGTTTAATGTATAGTGGAGCACATTTGGTTGCTGTGTCTGAATTAAATACATGCTGTTTTTAGTTAACTCATTTGATATGGCTTATATTAGATTTACATTTGTATTTTTATAGGTGGAAAACATTCCTTGAGAGATTTACTGTCCACTTTCCTTCCTTTACAGGGTGCTTTTTGCCCCCTCCCTTTTATTAAGTATTGTAAAATAAATGCGATTATTAAAAAAGATGGGTCTTTTAATAAATATAAATCAAATGTATTACAATGAACATACTGCAAATGTGCTTTGATTAATTATTTATTTATAAAATCAGCATTATATTACAAAGAAAAATTCATTTTATACTGTCACAAAAGGGAAAAGCAAATTATGAAAATATCTGGAAATATTTACTTTCTGTTATATATTACTATATACAATTTTTAACCCATATGCAAGAGTTACTCCACCCCAAAATGTAAATTTTGTCATTAATCACTTAGCCCCATGTTGTTTCAAACCCATAAAAGCTTTGTTCATTTTTGTAAAACAGTTTAGCTTGTTACGGTTTCATTCACTGTCAAGTAAATAACACTGTAAAGGTCCAGAAAAGTATGAAAACAGAACAGTCCGCTTGCCATCAGTGGTTCAACCATAACATTATGAAGCGATGAGAATAAATTTTGTACACAAAGAAACACAAAATAATGACTTTATTCAACAATTCGGCACCTAAGTGACATTTTGGACAATATCTGATGGATGCAAATAGTGTACGCAGTTCTGTGTCTGCCACAACAATCCCAGTTATGACAAAGTTGGATTTACTTCGGTCTTCAGTGTCATTGTCAAATGATCAGAAACCATCTTTAATACAGAAATCAAATACATGTAGATATATGCTGATAATTTGTTGTTGAATACAATTGTGATGCTTAATATTTTTAGTAGAAACATACAGTATCTATTCTAATGTGAACTTTCCTGCCAAATGAACCAGCTGCTGTCTTGACCTTGAACTGACCCCTTGGCTTTCTGTCTCTTCTCAACAGGTGGTCGCCTCCTCTGCATGGTGTTGTGGCTTAACCTGGTGCCAGTGATGAACGGATGCCCGGCGAAGTGCGTGTGCTACAGCGAGCCTAGGCCAACCGTGGCCTGTCAACAGCAGGGCCTGTTCTCCATTCCCACCGAGATCCCCGTCCGTAGCCAGCGAATATTCCTCCAGAGCAACAAACTGACAGTGGTCCGATCTACCAGCTTTAGTTCAGTACATAACCTCACCGTCCTGTGGATGTACTCAAATAACATCAGCCATATCGAGGCGGGGGCCTTCTATGGGCTGGAGAGACTGGAAGAATTAGACATCGGCGATAACAGCAACCTTCGCATCATCAGTCCCACTGCGTTTCGGGGCCTGACCAAGCTGCATACCCTTCACCTGCACAGGTGCGGGCTGTCCGAGCTCCCGGTGGGAGTTTTCCGAGGACTCTTCTCGCTTCAGTATCTCTACCTGCAGGATAATAACCTTCTGGCGCTGCAGGATGACACTTTCCTGGACCTGGCCAACCTTACCTACCTATTCTTGCATAACAACAAGATCAAGGTGGTGACCGATCACATGCTGCGTGGTCTCATCAACCTTGACCGTTTGCTCCTGCACCAGAACCGCATTGTGCACGTGCAGCAGCGGGCTTTCAATGACCTGGGCAAGCTGACCACCTTGTTTCTCTTTTTCAACAACCTCACCATGCTGACGGGAGAGGCCATGAACCCTCTGGTGTCCCTCCAGTACCTGAGGCTCAACGGAAACCAGTGGATTTGCGACTGTCGCGCCAGGCCGCTGTGGGACTGGTTCAAACGCTTCAAAGGGTCCAGCTCTGAGTTGGAGTGCCACCTTCCTCCCTCTCTAACTGGAAAGGACCTTAAGCGACTGAAGAGCGACGATTTGGAGGGATGCGTGGACTCTCCGTCGCAGGTTCAGACCAGCATCTTCAACACCAAGACACGCTCTGGAAAGTTCCTCTCACTTGACGATCCTCTTGTCGAAAGCATTCCCAGGTGCTGTCTTTCGGATAACGACAAATCCTCCATTATCTCCAGTAAGTCCCTCCCGGATCCTTCATCCTACAACAGCCGGCAGATCACCAACAATCCCCTGAAAGAGAAGGAAAACATCTCCAAGACGAAGTTTCGGGAGATGGAGCGAACGAAAAATGACACTCGCAATAAGCAGAGTCTCAACGACGGTCCTTTGGGAACCATGTCCAACAATCTCGACCAGACCATGGACAAAATCAACCCAGATCTTCTGGACAATCTGGAACCTTCTACAGCGCCAACCAGAAAGAAAAAAAAGTGCTCCAAAAAGCCCAAATCAGACCAGTATTGTCTAAAGGCTCACGCATCCACCGCTCAAGTATTGGCTGTTCTCTTTCTCCCCTTGTTCTGGTTGTCTTTGGCTTTGTCCTAGTTCATACTCTCGTCCATCAGTTTGCTCTTGACAATGACACAAAATACCTGCAGTAGCCTACGTGGACAGGCAACAGACGAAAGGGGGGTTTACGACGTTGCCCCGCATGGTTGAGAATAATTTGTAATGCTAAAGACGCATTAAAAGAAATGGATGCCTTTACAGAATACATGAGATCTAATGTATATAAAACTTGGTGCCCAAATGTTTGTTCTATGTACTTTTAATGTGCTGTGTTTAAGCAACACTGCGGAGAGTTCCCTATTCCCACATCACCTCCAAAAAAGTTGATGAGAAAGTGACTATTGTAGATGAACCACAAAAAAATAAATAAAAAAAATCCTTAAACCATGACTAAACTAAACCAGAGCGCCGAAGGCACCCAGGAATGTTGCAGATGAGAAACCGAAGGGGAGTGACATCAATTTTTTCCCCCCCGATATATATATTTTTTTCTTTTAAAAGTGATACATTTGTTCTATGCTGTTTTTTATGTTTCTAAGTATTTCAGTAAAGACAAATGTTTAACTCTCCCCAAATATGTGCTATGTTCTGTTTGCGTCATGACACACACTGCTGGTGGCATCTTGGGAAGGAATGCTGTCTATTTGTTCACTGAAATTGCGATGGAATCATAGATATGCATTTTATTTTGCTGGTGTACAAGCATAAATATATGACAAATAAAATATCTCATTTTTTACAGTTGGCTTCTCATGTGACTGAAGAACCTAGCATATACTAAATTTCATATTGTAGTTATATTGCAAACAAAAGGTAACTATCCTTTTTTAAGCAGATTTAAAGACTTAATGCAACCCCGAAGGACATGGATATCCATTTTGTGTATATTCCATTAGGACTGAAACCTCAAAGGCACACATTTCTGCTCATTAATGAACTTTAACATAATCACTAATGATTCATCCATGTGTGAAGCTCAGAAATTCACAACTTAAAGCTTGCCAAAACAACCAGACATCTTTCATAACCAAACTAATGAATGTGACACTGACTGAATTTGAGAGTACTCTTCGTAGTACAGGCTTCTTCTACTTGGCTTTCACCATTAAGGACATGAAATAATATTATGACATTTCTGAAGTATCTGTGTGTGGTGTAAGGAAAAGCTGATTAACAATTATGAAAAAAGCATGTCAGCAGCAGTAAAAGCTAAATTTTTGGGCTACGTTCGCCATTGGCAATGCCACATAAAATACAATAATGCAGTTCATTAATATTCTATTAATAGCACAACATTAATAAGAGATCGTAACTAGTGATTTATTTGTATTAATATTCAATCAATGCTTTTATTGTGTATTTTCATATTTTACAATTATCCATTCAGAACACACTTCTATCTAAAGTGACCTACAAAAGAGGAACAATTTCAGAATGAATGGAAAAACCTTTCCTAATTTGGATTAAAAGAGCATACTAAAACTAAAGAGCATACTAAAGAGCATACTAAAAAAGAGCATACTAAAATTTCATCAATATCAATAATCGATAAAAATTTAATTAAAAAAATACTAAGTAGATCGCCTTTAAGGTTATCTAAATTAAGTTCTTAGCAATGCATATTTCTAATGTAAAATTAAGTTTTGATATATTTATGGTAGGACATTTACAAAATATCTTCATGGAACATGATCTTTGCTTAATATTCTAATGTTGTTTGGCATAAAAAATAATAATTAATCTTTTTCACCCATACAATGTTTTGTTGACTATTGCTACCATTTTTAACAAATATAGCACTGGTTGGTTGGTACTTTATCATGGATTTTTAAATATTTGTTGACATCTTTAAATAGCTCCTAAACATGGATCACAAATTTACTAAAATCCTTTCACTATTTATTCCCAATTTATTAACATGAATGAACAACCTCTAATCTGTAGTACACACTCAAGTATGGGTCGTAGACTATCACACTGTAGGAATCCATGTTCTGCCCTCTCCCATAAACAGATGGCGGCCCGTGCTGGGATTGTTTGCGGATGATGACCCATTGCTTTGTCAAATCTGGCTGGTGGTCAAGTCCTCGTCCGCTGCCTTCAACTACTCGTGCGCTGCAGGAGCCTGGCAGAAGAAAGCGAAGCACACTTCAGTAGGGAGAGGTTTAGCCAGCAGTCGTATGTTAAACTAAGCACAGTCCTGTCAGCTCGCTTACACCCCGTCTACACGGCTAGCGACAAAGTAAAACTAGAACGACCACGGTCTAATCGATGAAGCTGTAACATGCACAATAATCCAATGATGAACAAGCTTGGCTGGTAATAATGAGAATTCTGCTGAGTTTCGGGTTGCAAAGAAGATGGCGTGTAATTATAAGAACTAACATTTGAGGTTTAAAAGGTCAACAATATTTTTAATCCTTTTTAAAGAAAACGATACCATATTTTATTCACTGATAATCGATTGGCTCAAGAAAGGTGGAATAGAGGATGGCCTAACTAAATGTAAGGCCAATAAGAGGATGGATCTCCTACTGTACCTAAAACACAGCTATGACTTGATAGTGGAAAGGTGACATCAGATATAAATATATACATACAGTACATAATGCAGTTATGTATACAGTACATAATGCAATTATTGTGGCAATTATTGTTTAGCCAGCAGTCGTATGTTAAACTAAGCACAGTCCTGTCAGCTCACTTCCACCCCGTCTACACGGCTAGCGACAAAGTAAAACTAGAACGACCACGGTCTAATCGATGAAGCTGTAACATGCACAATAATCCAATGATGAACAAGGCCACAATAATTGCTAATTCAACACAATTTAACAAAAAAAAAAAAAAAAACAGGTATAACTTAAATTGTATTAGTATATTAACTTTATTTGCAGCACTGTTATTTTTCTTATTGCATACTGAATTAGAATTTATTCTTAAATTTTTATTTTTCTATTATTTAATTTTTTCTTTTGTATTTAAAAAAAAAATATTTCCATTTTATTCTTTTTTTCTTTTATCTCAGTTAGTTACCATAGACATTTCTAATTTTTATATAAAATTCCCCATTAATATGGATAGATAGATTTTCTAATTTAACTGAAAAGTAAGTATATAAAAGCAAACTCCTGTTAGGTTTTAACTAAAATGCAACATTATACTCAACACATGCAACATTTACATTCAGAGTAAATTGAAAAACGTATTCGGATTCAGACCAAGGATGTAAAGGAAAGTGAGTTATTGTAATAATACATTTAGTACTGTACTACTGAATGCTAGATAATAATGTTAAAACAGTCAACGTATTAATGTTTAAGTGAACCGTGTTACATGATACACTGCATCCACTCAGACAGCATTATCTGAAACTCAATCCTAAAACGTTGATATTTAAGAGACGCTACAGTGCTTTCTCTTAACCAAAACAACATAAGAACCCCATGAGACGAACTCCACAGGTTAAAGCAAAAACGCAGTCTTAAGATGTCTTAAAAACGCATCGACTTGCGTTGAGCGAGGGCTGTCTGGGGACCGGTCTGAGACCTTGTTTGATGTGTTTCCTCTATCCTTTTTAAGAGTAAAGGTCACTGGTTTTGCAGTCACCTGTTCAGGGCCAACTGACATTCAAAGTTTTTCATAGCTTGTGGCTTTAAATAAAATCCCAGAGTAAAAACCATCCATCCCTTATCAAAAAAAAAAAAAAAAGGCCCCGCAATTCTACAGAGAATTCACATCTTCCAGCAAGGTTTCTGGGTCTTCAGAAATGACATCAAAGTCCACATTTAACCTTTATCGGTGCAGGAAAAAAGATGGGCTGGAATATTGTGTGTGAGGATTATGACGGCCGTCTACACACCGTGATAAGGAGGAAAGTGGTAAGTGATGACACTGAGGAGGGGGGAAGTGTCGCTGTCATAATGTGCAGTGGTAATTATCAGTCTTACTCTCTCCGGGCGCCAAGCCGAGCTCCTCGACATGCTGAGGAGACGCTGTATTTACATCTTCTGCCCCAGGCATCTGCCGCAGCCTTGCGAGAGTATGAAATTGAGTTTATTTACGCCACCCACTCTTAGTACCGCACAATATCACTCATCACGATTCTCTGCAGGAAAATCACACATGCGGCAGGCCATTGAGAGTCCAACAATCAGACGTTCTTTATGTGTTTAGATTGGATTGTAGTGTAAATGATGGTCGTTTGATGTCTTTTAATCAACTTGTGCTGTTAACCTGCAGGTTGCTTCTGAAGACAGGAATGGAGACAGCTGTAGAGCGTGAAGCCTTTGGACTACAGGTGTCATTGTGGTCTCTTTTGGAAGATGAATTATGAGAGTTTGTTATGCATTAACGTTATAAAAGAAAAAAATATCTGTTAGTAATAACAGTTAGTAAACAGTTTACAAGTGCATCTATGAACGCCTTGTTCTTGAGCGTATATATAATGTTTACTAACTGTATTTTCATACTTTATTAATGATCAGTTTATCATTT
>JAUMHQ010000053.1:24565537-24580330 GCA_032361165.1 Enteromius paludinosus
GCCATCACAACGCCCGAGCCTGGAGAACCTGACCAAGCGCGTGAGCCGGCTACATCATCCGTCCCCATGGGAGTTTTGGTGGACCCCCTGTCCACCGCGGCGAGCAGGCAAGGATTGACGTCAGGCTGGTGCACGGAGTTAGCCGAAGTTTTCCCCAATTACTTAATAGACTGGTTTGAGGAGGCACTTCCAAGCCCTGTTCCTCGTTCCCTTCCGCTGGTTCCGTCCAGTTTTTATATTTCTGAGTTCCCTCCCACCCTCCCTCTACCGATGCCTCTCACGCCAGTCCGCTCCCTCACTTCGGCGCCTCCCGGTTCTTTCGGCACCTACACTCACCATCTGCCTGTTCGTCTGGACATTGGTGAGCAGCCTCTGGACTCGCTAGGTCGAGAGGATCCTTTGACTCCACCTCCTGCCAGCGATCCCCAGACTCCACCTCGATCCTCCGACCTCAATGTCCCGCCTGGTCTCCCAACTCCCTCAGCCTTGCCGTTGCCCGTCGTAACACCAGCTCCACCGGGCTCCCTCGTCTCTCCAGCTCCGCCTTGGTCAGGAGTCGTCCATCCTGCGCCTCTGGACTCCACTCCTCCGGCTGCGCCTCGTCCCGCCGTCCTGCCATCTCCGTCAGGCTCCTCCTTCCCTCCGGCTTCCCTCCTTCCACTCCGCCCTGGGTCTGCTTCGTCGCTGGTCTCTGCTTCGCCCTCTGCCTTCTTCTCCGGACTCCTCCGTGGCTCCTGCCACCATCCACTCCACCCTGGGCTTGGTTATTTTGTTTTTTATTTCGCTTCCTTTTTGCTCCCTCCTTCACTCCATGTCCGCCTCCAGAGCAATGTTGTTGATAATGTTGTCTCAATGTTGTTGTTGGTTTTTCTAACATAGGGATTGTATTGTGTGAAAAAAAAAAAAAATGCATTCAGTCATCACTTACATTTATTTCATTTCAATCGGAAAACATGCAAAATGGCAAATTAGTCAGCTGCCACGACAGTAAAGACCCCTACAATAAATGGACATGTTTTCAAACATTTCTCAACATTCCTCTTGTTCAATGAGCTCAAAGCAGCTGGAACGCAAGCTAAGTGATGGGAATAGTGGATGAAAACCATCTGTCTTGAAAGACTGCCATAAAGAAAAAAAAAAAACTGTCATCATTTACGATTGACCAAATGCGTATAATTTTATTTTGTGGGGTAAAACCAGTCAAATATCTTTTATCAAAATGTCTAAATCACATTCAGTATAAATTTGGAAAATTATGACGCACTGCATCATGCTTGACATATTGTTACGCGTGATTGGTCTCGTCACCAAGAGACCAAAAGAAGGTTTGGCAGAAAAAGGTGTATAGTATTTAATGATTTAACTTGGAACATGGCACACAAATCATATAGACTGTATGTGACTCTGGACCACAAAACCAGTCGAATTTGTTGCAATCGAGCATCAAAAGCTGAATAAATAAACTTCCCATTGATGTAGGGTTTGTTATGGTAGGACAGCATTTGGCAGCGATATACCCATTTGAATATATGGAATCAGAAAAATCAAAATGATGAGAAAATCACCTTTAAAGTAGTCAAAATTAAGTCCTTAGCAATGCATACTACAAATTGTATTTAAATAATTATTATTAATTCTAAATCCATCATGCTGCGTATCATACTGCTTATGATCAGCATCTGTACTTTGAATACATTCTAAGGCTTCGAATAAACTGATATACTCCAGGGTTTGCTGGGCCTGGGCAACTGCAAGTTTTCTAAGCACAATGGATGTGTGAAATAAAACACACCCTGAGTGGTCAGTCATGATGAGCCAATGTAATGTCCAATTAACGTGACGTTAGTGTGAACTTGCCTCAGTGAGTCTCTGAGCAAAAGAGCTTTAGCATCTTGTTAGAGCTTGCAGGGAAATATGCAAACTTGTCATGAAAGATAATTACCACCTTCAGTCGCCCATCTGCTGGCTGTTGACCAAATTGACTTGAATTTCATGGTTAATGTCGCCATAGATGAGCTGTAGGGAAAACTCTGCTGGTGAAATGGATGCGGCGGAGTTATTTAGTTAGATTTTCTTTTCTTATCAAGGCAATTTTGCAGTGTCAGTTCCGATCCTACTCCAATTAAATAAGATGCTCCGTTACCTCACAATTCAGGGCTTTTACAGGAAAATACAAGGTCACCCAAACCTCCCTTATGCTTGACATCATTCCAGTGGCGCTATGACAATAATATTGGCAGGCTTGGGAAGGTTTTAACAGTTTAAACTAAACAATTTATCTTCCAGGTTGTGGTGGTGAATAAAGCACAAAAGCTCTCTCCATATGTTTTTGTCCCTCCTGCTGACTTTCCTCAGGGAAACTTCTAATTGCTTCTCTGATGACCTCCACAGAGACTCTCTTAATAATAATGCAAAAATAGGCCTACACAGTATATGCAAAGATTTTATGTTACAGTATGTGTACTCTAAATATTTATGTATTAGGCCAGTAGTTTACAATAACTGTTACACAGACAAAGTTCAAATGTAATTAACTCATAAATAATTCATAAAGAGAACCTAACAGATTTTCCATCTACTTGCAATTATGAGCTTTCAAGATCCAAATAAACAGTTCTTGTACCATTGTTTATCTTTTTTGTCTTTTGTGTTTTTGTAACACTTGAGCAGAGTAAAATTACCTTTGACTTGCCTTCTGTCTGCTGTATCCTGGAGGTTAAAGTACAGAAGGATACTATATTTTAAAAAGGAATTGCAAATTGAATTTTCAGTTTTCATATGTGGACACATTGTAACGATCCAAATGTAGTTACAAATATTGTATTATTCTTTGCATTTTGCAGAAACAGTGAAATTTGCAACTATTTGCAACTGTACTTCTCATGTCTTATGAGTTATGAGCCAGTCATTTTTAAATAGAAATATGAATTACCGTACTTGCTTTTACAGTCTGCATTGTGCACGTAACCTGCCAAAACTCAAACTAAATATCCTTTATGATTTGAATTTCTGATACCATGACACCACCAAAACTGGTCAATCAGCATCAGACAGTCTTTTCTAAGGAATAACAATTTGCTAATTCACTAATGACTCTGATGAGCTGTATCTGTTTTTACTGAAACAAAACCAACTGTAGTCTGATTCACAAACCGTATACTGTAAATGACTCTTAAGAGGGCAACCAGGGGTCAGTTGCATACATTTCTGTTTTACGTCTGTTTACACAACACTGTTTTCAGAGAAAACTGGGAAACGTATTGTACGTTTTGACTGTTTATTTTCATGACAACAGCGTTTTGGGAACTGAAATGTAATTTTGAAAACAGCTTCAAAGAGCAAGGTTTTGAAAAAGCTGTTATCTTTTCCATGGAAATTTTTGAAAATGGTGACATCATGCGCGTGCGTAGTACTGTGCGTACCGTATAAGGTATGTAGACATGTGCAGTATGTGCCAATTTTAAAGGCAACCACAAACAAACATACAGTACACAACAATGGGCGGAGTACATGGTATTGTTGTTGCTTCTCAAGAGTTTATTAAAGCAGCTAATGAGGAGAAGATAAACAAT
Source organism: Enteromius paludinosus (assembly GCA_032361165.1). Taxonomy (NCBI): domain Eukaryota; kingdom Metazoa; phylum Chordata; class Actinopteri; order Cypriniformes; family Cyprinidae; genus Enteromius; species Enteromius paludinosus. The sequence continues at coordinate 24,569,110 of JAUMHQ010000053.1, forward strand.
CGGTGTAGTGATTTTAGTAATGGAACTCCCACCAAAAGAGCTAATTCCCTACAGTTCCTGTTTACTAACAAGTTGTTAGCGCCAACTACTGACCTAGTATATGTAATACAATGTTTTTGGCCGTTTCACAGATATGTGTAAACACAATTCATTCTGAAAATATTTTTGTGCATAAGTGAAACTTTTTAAAAATGCAATGGAAAAACCTTTTTTTATTGCATCATGTGCATGTGGCTTTGTGGTCTCTATACCTTAAGAACTAGTTTGACCAAACAGTTAACCAAAGTGTGACCAGTGCATTCAGATAAAAAAAAAATTTATCTGATTAAAACATTTGACCTGTCGTAGAGAACAAAATTAGATTATACATTTTTAAGACTAGTCTAAACCTTACTGCAATGTATTTCCTGTTATCAGATAGGACTCAGAATTTGGCATTTGGATTGCATTTGTTTTCATGATTTTTTCATATGATTCCGAGCGCTAATCTTGAATTTACTGCAAAATACGTATAAAAATCTACAGTCTTCCGTACTATGTGATGAACAAGCAGTTTCAAAAATGTGACAGAACCAAAAAGCTGAATTGTGGCTCCATTGCCACCTTGCAATACTGACATTTTTCACAAAGTTAGCAAACACCTTCTGTCAGAAATGTGTTGCAATGCATTCCCAATGGCAATGCATTCTGGAAGTGACAAAGTGGAAATAAGAGATTCCATTTATATTAGTCTAGTGCTCAAAAAGTGACTTCTGAAAAAGAGTTGGATTTCTCTAATTAGCACTTTGTGGCTGTGTTTTCTGGTGTTTTTTCTCATCTTTCCCCCCTGTCTATCACTATAGCTTCTGTGCCTTAACGTTTTCATACGATATAAAAGGCTGATTTTCCTGTTTCCACTTTTCTATTGCTATTATTTTTAATGACAGAGGCACCATTTCATCTCAGGCATTTGTTGACAGGTCGTCACGTGGCTTTCTAGCCAAGCAGCCTTTAATAGATGCCTCTCCTTGCAAACGCCATAAACTCTTCACTGAACACAATTAGATCGGTGCTGTATATCAACCCTCAGGAGCTGGATCAATAAAGATGACGTGAACGTATAGTGGTGCATGAGGCGGTACGCCAGGGGCTTTATTATGTGATTCATTTAGCTATTAATGAGCCATTTTAGCCTGTGACAGGTCTCAGATGATTGAGGAGAGGTTTTATCTATCTGGGTGGTGCAGATTATTTTTTTTAGATGGTGACAGTCCACCGTAGACCGCGAAGAGAGATGATATTTATAGTTTGGTGCAGAGGTAAGGTGGCATTAGGGTAGTAAATGATGCCATAATGATTCAGGATCAAATATAACAAATGCCACACCTGTTAAACTCTAATCTGTGTAAAAATATTTACAATGAATGAGTGTCATTTTTCTGTTAAAATACTCAAGGACTAATACTGTAAATAATAGTTGGAACGTAACAGCATGATGCTTATTGGTTGATGGCCCTACATTAACAAGCACAGTCCCAATATTACTTCAAATGTACAGTAATTTCACAAGGCATCTTTAAAATCTACAATACCTTGTAAAATGTTAAGTACTGCCAGACTTACACAGCTGTGCTGAAGTAGCTGTCAAAAGGAGAAATAAATTTTTTGTCCAATTCCAGTATCTACCAGCTGAGGTTCACTGATCCTTTCTAACAAACCAGAATTAACTAATGCCCTTGCTACCTGATTTTTAGCCAGGTTTAACCCCCATTTTCCCCTTTCCCTTTTGTAAAGCACCTCATTTGGTCCCGATGTTTACCGCAGATTAATCTGAGGCGTTCACCAATGGAACTTTGAACCTCTCGATCTGTTTGCACACAAATATTTAGGATTTAAATTGGGATGATGACGGCTATACGATTACGTTAGTAATATTACAATAGCCAATGTGCGACCACAAAAAATGGCTCCGCTGGATAGTGGAGTTTTGTAATGACTAAAATGTCTCGAAACCGTATCAAAACGGTAAGGAAAAAGAGAAGCGCTGGAGTGAAGTCACCTCAGTTTTGAATGTACAGGGTCAATACAGAAAGCTGCTAGCTTGCTAGCTAATGTAAGCATCATTGAAACAGTCTTAATTATATCTTGTAGTGTGTGATGTGCCATGAGGTTGAAATCTTGTAGTGTGTGCATGTTCAAGATTTAAGGAAAGATAATCTGCAAAGATTCTGTGTTTGCTGCAACCAGACTTCTTAATAGGATTTTTAGACTCCTGTAGTGTAAGCCCAGCTGAAGGGTACACTAGTCTCAGCCTCAGACATCACGCCCACGGAATGTTGGCTAAATGTCTGATGGGTATGGCATACAAAAGTGCAAACAGTTCAGGAATTAGGAAGTTGTCATCTAATTAGTTGAATGATACAGGATATCCAGGAGACGTGTGTGTCGTGTTCATTAACATTCCACCAGGAAACAAAGATGTCGCAAAACCCCCTCACGACAAAAGAAAGCTGTCATGTTTGAAGCTGTGAAGTTGATATCATTATCAACTAAATGCTGGATTTTCAAAAGCATTTTTTAAAATACATAAGTAAAGTAATTTTTTAAATATATCAGATTTACATACTGCACTGTAATTGTTCCAACATGTCCAGATGCCAGTTATGGCAGTAGTATAGTTGCTGATATTACTTTGTAAATAAACACAATGCAAATATGCATTTCTAAAAGCCTCATGTAATGCCTCACCATTTTCAAAAAATTGTGTTCATGTAGTTTGTGCAGAGATGATAACTGTAATAAATTTTAATCTGTTTTCAAATGTTTGCAGTTTTAGGGCATCCAAAACAGTATTGTCGCATAAACTAATGGCCAAAATGCATAAAAGCTTTTAAGCAAGGCATTTTTTACATTTTACTTTTCTATCAATGCTAATAATGCAGAAACTATAGTATGTCTACTTTAAAGAAACTGTTTGTAGTTTTGTGTACTTTGAAGCCTTCTACAGTTAAGTTAGCGAAATTCACTATCATAATTATATAAATAAGTACATCCATTTGCTACTACTGTACAGCAATCCGCCCTTACGCTCTTAAAATTAAAGGTGCTTCAAATGGTTCTTCAGAGCGATGCCTTAGAAGAACCCTTTTTGGTTCTACAAAGAACCGTTCAGTCAAAGGTTCTTTAAAGAACAATGAATTTTGTACCTTTACAATCTATAGAACAGATAGGTTCTTTATGAAACCGTTTAGGCAAAAAGGTTCTTCTATGGCATCGAGAAGCACCTTTTTTTTTTTTAAGAGTGTATCCCTGAATTTGTACCCACCTACATATATACAGTAGTCCAAGAACAGACATTCGGAGGGAAACGTGGAAAAGAAACAGAGGCCATTTGCCTTATTAGAAGTCAGTATACCTTCAAAAGATTTTGAAACTGATAAGGTTAAAAAATGTACATACAGCTGCTGTAAGACATGATAAATGCATTACAAGCACATTTCCCAAGGAACCGGCATTCATTATAAAAAGATAATTTATTCGCAAACTTCTGTGTCTGGGTTTTTCCTCTCATCCCCCAGGTGGCCAGAGGATGTTAAACTTATTTGAAGATCAGTACAAAGAAGAAAAAGTGAAGGGAAGCGAAATATGGAAACACACATACTTTTCAGTTCAGAATATGCTTTTTTGGACCAACATGAGATTAAAATTGTATTTATTTGTATTAACAAATATTGTTGGTGCTTTTTCCACAATTCAACAGTATGTTGTTCTGAAATAAAGTTCTTGGCCTTTGTAATATTTCATCAAAATATTTTGACCTGATATAAGGTTTGTTTTTTTTAGTGCTACAACATCAGCACATCACAAGGATTCTTTTTTCTTTTTCTTTTTTATTTCATGAAGAGAAAAAAAACACCTTGCTTTTATTCAGAGGCAATAAATTAGCAAAAATATGCAATTTGTAGACTAATGCAGCAGACTACGTACATCCAAAAAAATTCATTTTATTTTTCTGAAGGATCATGTGACTCTAAAGTCTGGAACAATTTACCTTTGCATCACAGGAATCAACTGCGTCTTGAAATGTATTCAAATAGAAAACAGTTATTTTAAACTTTAATAATATTTCACAAAATTACTGTTATCACTGTATTTTTTATTATATAAATGCAGTCTTGTGGTAAATCAAATATTTTGAAAAGTATTGTGCATATAATCTCATTACATTTAATAGAGCACATTATTTTAATCAAGTTTGGCTTATTTTGTTCTGTTTGATGGATGAACTTTTCTGTTTTGAACGTATTTAAATTAATTCATTCCCACTCATGATTTGAACGTGAGCCAGCTCTTAAATTCTGATTGTTTCCCACTCCTGTTGTGAATATTATTTCATGTTAACTTCAACAAGATCCAATTATAACGTCATTCCCTAATGAGTAACGATAAACTACCCCACACTAAACATCCAACTGGCTACAGATGGAAACTGCGCACACCTGTTGATTTAATGAATACAATGAATATGAATAAAACTGCACATTGTATCAGAAAGGAGAACTGAATCTATTCAATTGAGAGCGAACTTGCAAGGGTAATATGACGTTCCTTCGTATTTCTTTAGGAATAATTGCTGCAAATGGCTAGATGAAATTGCAGCAGACAGATATTTTATATGGGAGCATTTAAGAGCTGCCATTCGATGGAAGAGTACTGCCTGACAAGATGACGTTATTGTATCATACCAGCTAAATTTGGTTATGTCCGCTAGATTCGAGAAAGATGTAGAGAGAAAGAGAGCTCATCTTTTGTCTAAATTTCCTTCTTCCATTTCACTTGAAACTGAATCAATATTGTTAAATTGTAAGGAACTTCCTGCGCGTGTAGGCACTAGACAAATGCAAATTTCATATCTACAGTAGGTTTTTGTATTTTTAAACAAACACAGGTTCATTTGGTCTGGAGCAAAAAAAAGTAAATTATACATTTAATCCGGGTTCACTTAGCATCCATAGTGTAATTTTTAACATCAAACCTAATGACACAATACCACAGGCATAGGTTTGACGGCTTTCATAACATGTATTTTGCCAAGTGACCAAACATGTGCTGGACCAACCTGATCTAACGGCAATTCATACATATTTTACGGAGTTGCCAAAATGTATGAATTTGTACCTTAACCTTACCTCGCCCCTAAACCTACCCGCCACGTGGTTTTAGACAAATCTAAGTGCCATTGAATGAGGTTGTACTGTACTAATTAGTACAAATTAGCACAAATTTTAAACCTCGTACAAATACGTACGAATTGGGCGTGAGACTAAATGTGCTCATTGTATGTGGTGGTATTTTTACCAGCTGATATCTGATATCTGATATAGAGCTTATAAAATGTGTTAGGAGTCAAAAACTGTGCACAGAGATATGCTGAAAGGACTTGGCAGTTTCGACACTTGTACCGAACAGTAATAGGCAACATAGCTCCTATGACGAGAAGAACCAGGTATGCTTAAGCATTCTGTCATTTTAAGGGTCACATCTTATGACTCCATGTCCTGTTTTTGGGATGTTTTTGGTACATTCTGCTACCAGTTGAACTGCACCAGAGTTTGTTTGGAAGCTTTTCAGGGTGTCCCAATCCATTTTTTTATTTAAACCAAGGTTTAGATCACACAAAATATGTTCACATATATTTAAATTAACCACACTAACCATATGAGTTTGATTTTGATTCAGTTTAAATAAGTACAAAATGTGTTAGTATAGCGATGCACCATGGTTTTTTTTATTTTATTTTTTTTTTATATCACAAATTTTAGTAAACTGTTTGGATAATGCAGTCAATCATGTACACACACCGTGAGTGTTATTCTGTTATGCACATAGAGATCTGCTGTAATAGATTTGATTTCTTTATTTAAAAGTAGTGAGCAACAGAGCTTCTATGACAAGAACCATGTGTGCTTGAGAAATTGGTCCTTTATGGGCCAGTTTTAGTAAACAGCTAATTCTAAAACAGTGCCGATAAGAGGGGAGATTTCTGTGGGTGATTTACTAACAATGCATAAATTAAAAAACACAAGTGTAACATTTCATTTACATAGTGACCCACGCAATATACTTAAGTGCAACACAAATTAGCATAGTCACAAATGAAAAATCAAGAGATAAAGAAGCCCCAGTATGTTTAAAAGAACCAGAAGAACCAAACAATGAAGGTTTGCTTGAAACTTTGATAGAGCTTGTCTAGCAAGATTCCAAGTTGAGAGTAATTTTTTATTTACAGAAGCAAATTAACACTTTCCTCACCACTGACGAGATACTGTATCTAGAGACATCTTAAGAAATATCTTGCGTGATTACTTTGAATATCATCCTTGCATAATTTTGGAATCTAAAAGGGAAACTCCTACAAATGCATATTCAATAAGGTCAGGTGTCCATTTTAGCGATAAATCATAATTTTTTGTTTTTAGTAAAACCTGATTTTATCAACCAAAAGACGGTTTGCACTGACAGTAAAACTGTGACATCAGGTCCTGTTTTTCTTTTATTTAGATGTTCATATTGTGTTCCTACAGTATTTCAACTGAACAGCAACATAGTTTGTTTGAAACTGGACCAATAGCCACCTTTTTTTGTAGGAGAGCATGATCCATTGCTTGGTGCGCATCAAGGTTCAGATGGCAGCGCTCACACTTATTACAATGAATCACACTTACAGAGCAATCAGTTTGTTCAATTCAGGGGTGTACTTGGAGAGCTACTGCAGAGTTTAAAGCCCATTCAACACACCTGAACTAAAGTAATCAAGGGCTCACTAGAACCTTGCAGGCAAGTGTACTGGACCTAGCTGTAGCCAAAAACTGTAGGATATTGCCCTCCAGGAGAAGAATTGGACACCCCTGTTACATGAATCAAATCACCCTAAAAGGGTGAAATCAACATAACATTTAATGCAAAAACCGGCACCTTACTGCTCTTGCAAGTGAGTGTAATCAAGCACTAAATGCAGAATAGAGCTACATCTTGAGTTTTAATGAAGTTATTTATGATGCAATCAATACTGCGCTGTTCCGGACTGTGGAAAGTAGGCACTCAATCTAGCAACATGGGAATTTGTTCAATTCCACACTGAGATATCTGCTGTAAGGAGGCAGCAGATTCAGTGTACTTAGGGCTGGGCATTTTTTGAGTGGTACGGATAGGTTTTTGTGGGAAATTCAAAAATTTCATTATGTCACATAAAGTCTAAACATAAAGTTGTTCCAGCTAGCTATCACATGTGAGGATCCTGCAGGTGGTGTTTAATCATTTAATTATCAGCAGCTGAAACAATTAAATGTCAAAAAATTACTTTGATGGCAGATTGTAATCCAGAAAGGTTTATTTTAAGCATATGGGAGTGAAATTAAATTAATTCCAGTTTTAAATGCTTCTGATTTCACATAGCCTGAGATTACACAATTTTTATATTTTAAATAAAACCAGTTTGAAGGGAGCATAGCTTGCTTTAAATGATGTGACAATTAAAGATTAAACTGCAAATAAATACACATTTACCCCACAACACACACTATACACAGTCACGCAATGCTGACGTTGTTAACATTAATGATTTGAGAATAAAGTATAAAAGTAATGATTTGCAGGGTTTGATGTGGTATGACCTAATCGATCATTAGATTGTTTTACCGTTGGTGAGCGATTCATGGTAATGTTTTTTTTCCTCAGTTGGTCAGAGCAAAAAGTGGCAGACTTGATTGAAGTTGAACTCAGGTTGAAGTAGTATATGGTGAAAATTCTTATTTGGGTCAGGATAGAATCTGTGGGTTACAGGATCCACAAATTTTGTGGTTTAATGAAGAAAAAGATCATTTGAGCTAAATCACACACAGCCCTACCTGCACTGAACAGTAATGGGCAACATCACATCCTATTTATGTTTTATTTAGATTTTGGTCTCATCTGTCAAACCGCAACAGAGTTTGTTTTCCAACCCAACTTCCCAGCGTGTATATCTTTGCATTTCTGGTGTGCGTTAAAGTTCAGATCGTTCATGCTTATTCAAATGACCCACACTAACAGAAGAATTGCAAGAGAGTTTGAAGTAATCAAAACAATCCTGCTAGGCATAAACATGCCCTCAAAGTAGGGAATCAAAATTCACTAAATGTTCCACAACTTTTAATGCAAATACAGTACCTGCATCTTACAGCTCTTGCAATGCAAAATGCACTGGAAAAGCGATGCATCTTGAGTTTTTTACTGTCATTATTAATCAAACTCAGCAATATTTGCATGATGCAATCAATATCGGGCCAATATCAACCCAACTCATGGGAAATTGTTGGGAATAGTTCAAACCAGTTCAGCTCAGATTTTATAGCAATGTTTTTGCATAATTTCTTTAGTGAATCGGGTGTTAAAACAACACAGCAGGAGCATTTCATTACTGCCGAACCCCCAGACATATCTAGTACTGTGGAGTCAACTGCCATCTTTCATTGCAAAACATGAATTTGAAAAGCAGTAGTAAACATTTTCATATATTAATATATAATATATAAGAAAAGTGCTCGCATGATAGGTCACGCATGCGTTGTTGCGTTTGCAGGATGCTGATATAATGTTATTTATGAGCGTGCACATGTGAAAGGACTAAGCAACTGTGAACTTCCCTTGAGAAGATAGTTCCTGCTGGATGTATGGCTGGTTACCCTCTGTGGTTCAGGTGAAAGCCATTTGGAAGGAAGATGAACGACTCGAGGGAAAAAATAAAACGTACCTTTGAGCATAAAAACCATTTAACTCTAAATAATTTAAAAGCCTTGCTGTTAATGTTGTCCCACTTCTTCAGATAGAAAGCCAAAATAACATGGAAAAACAACAACGAACCTCAGTGAAGACCTGCATACTGTGGAGCAGAAGAGGGAAGTGAGATGTGACCTGGAATCTAATATCCAACATCCATTTAATATTACAGGGCAATTCTGGGTAGATCTTAGATGGAATAGCAACCAGGTTTAGAGCTATGAAATTCTCCATTAATAAATAGAGGTAAAGTCATCTTTTGGGAAGAAGAAAAAAATCTTTCCCTACCTAGAAAACATTTTAAATCATTGTAGACATGCTCCAACTTCTTGTGCAACATTATAACTATTTATTTATAATATTTATTTATTTATACATTACAATAATAATAAAAATAATAATTATACATTTTATTTGTAACACACTTTTCATTCGCAAAATCGCAAAGTGCAACACAAAAAAAATCTAAAAATATCACAATTACTAAATATAAAATCTCAGCAATTGTATGCTTTCCTAAATAAAAAAAAGTCTTCAAATTTGCTTTAAAAGTGTCCAGGTTCTGTGTTTGACAGGAAGATGGTTCCAGTGCTGTGGAACTGTAGAAAATTGCTGTTCATCCAAGCTTTTATCTCCTCCAGGCATGCAGGGAGGTTCAAGATGGCTTCTGAAGGGTTTGGGGCAGTTAATAGAGGTCGGCTAGAGGTCTACGCTAGAGCTACGTGTCATCTGCATAACAATGGAAGAACAGTCCATGTATGGCGATGACGTGCCCAAGAGGTTGCATATAGATGGTTAAATAGAATGGGTCCAAGAACTGACCCCTGTGGGACACCACATGTGACGGTGGATAGCCTGGATGTACAAGCAAGGACGGTGAACCTGCATCAGCTGTCATCAGTAGATAATTTGTCACCCAGAGCAGTGCTGTTTCCGTGCTATGGGCTGAACAAAAACCTGACTGGAACTTCTCAAACAGGTTATTACATGTAAGATGGCTCTAAAGTTGGAAGGCAACTGTCTTTTCTATAACCTTTGACAAAAAAGTCAGGTTTGAAATGGGCCTGTAGTTTGCAAGAACCTCTGGATCTAATGAGGGCTTTTTCAACATCGGGCAAATGACAGATGCTTTGAGAGAGGGTGGCACATGACCCATTCGTTGGTAGCAAAAGATTTACTAACTTTGTAATGATTGGACTGACAATAGGGATGAATGACTGTCGGAAAAGGATCCAATGTGGAGGATGATGTTTTCATTCCTTGTGAAATTCCATCAAATATCTACATGCTCCTTTTTTAAGAAGCAAAAGGACAAACAGTAGATATTACTTCCAAAATTTTCTGGAAAATGTATTTAAAATTAGGTGAGAAAAAAATCTGCCAATTGACCATTTGCAAAGACTCGCCGTCCTTAGTTACCGACAAACAATGCCACTCTTACATTACACATGTTCTCACTCAGTGCAAAATACATCGCAGAGCAAAGAGAAAACTGACAACACAACGACAGAGAGAAGACAGATCAGGTTACTTGTGATATTCTGGAAGCTTTCACATTGGATAATTTTTAACTAAATTCAAACTGTAAATACTGTTTTGTGACTCTTTAATGTGTCGTGACAGATACTGCATTGCCTCAGTGAACCGATATTATTTTCATATTTAACGTTAGACAAAGCACAAAATGAAAACGAATGGACATCAGAAAGTAATTTATTTCAATTGGGGAACCCACCATATTAAGTTTAAGTCCACCAAAGTTAATCTACTACTCTGTCTGATTTGTGGTTAAGGCTAGATGTTATACAGCTGCTGCTATTCGGCATATGCGTATTTATTTTCAGAAGCAACAATATAATGTGAAACTTATGAAATGGTTTTAAAAAGCACATGGTGTCGTAGTTTCATTACTTCAGAGTGTCGAAGTGTCTTTTTGCAGTAAAGGACCTGTCGTAGTTTAATGAGTAAGAAGATGACACGAAGCGAAGCAAGGTTGGTTGCATTGAATACAGATGAGCGCACAACTGCATAAACAGATCCCAATCAGGGAGAATTTCATGGGATTTTGTGCACACGTTTTAACAGATTATTTGATTATTTAACTGAATGCCGGACATGACATGTTTTCTCGTAAGCAAAACTAGTACTTTAAAGGAATTCCTTACCGTGGCAGCCAGAAACAGACCCTCTGTTTTTTTGATGATGAAGTTTAAATTCAATCTTTTTTTTATAACCCTGTTTTAACATGGATAATAATATAATATAAGTGCATAAGCGGCACATAATATAAGTGTTCTGATCTGTCAATCAAGCTCTTTGCGAAAGGTCAGCTGAGAAAGAAAATGTATATACAGTATATATATATATATATATATATATATATATTTTTTTTTTTTTTTTTTTTTTTTTTTTAAAATTTTATATT
>JAUMHQ010000053.1:24580430-24592408 GCA_032361165.1 Enteromius paludinosus
GATGTTTAAAAGATGTCTCTTTTAGCACTAATTTGCGTGTATGTGCGGCGCTGAGTGAAATAGTGGGGCAAATCAATAATGGTAGGCCAATAATAATAGGCTGCTTAATAATAACAATAATAATTTTATCCATTAATCGGAGAATGAGCCCAATATCGTCTTGACTATCGGCAAAGACATCTGGTATCGTTGATAGCTCTGACTATCGTCGATACATGATACTATCGTCTATCGGCACAACCCTATTGTGTAGTGCATCAGAGGGAATCAGACACTTAAGATTTGTTTGGAAAATTTAAACATAACCGAATTCCACAAAGAGGCCTCTGTAGCATATTAGCTCATTAAGGGAAATGTGTATAAATAATTACTATTAATTATGATTAATTGCAATTATTTATATTAAACTCTAAGAAGGGATATTTTTGTCGCCACAGAAAAATACCTTCTTACAGTATCACTGCATTAGAGCATGTAGCAAGGGTCGAAATCGTAAAGGGACTTTAATTCGCAAGGCAGAATCAGAAACTCATGTAATTTGTGCAAATGTTTTATCAACTCTACGTTAACTCACATGACTGAACACACACGTATAAATACACTCACACATGGGGACAGTGCAAAGAAGGCTTAGGGGTAAAAACTTTTGGAAAAGCCAAAATTAAAGTCATGAAAAGAAAGTTGACCACCTGTAAAACCATCAGTGCCGTTCATAACGGGTTTTATAACTAATATAACTAATACTACTAATACTTCCTTTAGTTATATGTACGATACTTGCATTGCCTCGTTGGCGAGAGTTTGATGCAGTCTCGAAGTCCTGATGGTTTCAAGGTTTTGGATTGGCAATCATGTTCTTCCTGGTTTGAAGAGTGATGAATTCCAAAGACGTCCTGACTCTGATGATTGGTAGATGAAAAGAGAGCTGAGAGAGAGATCTGTCGCGATCCGTTGATCTTGAGTTACATGAAAAGTCAAGGCTTCTGCCTGGTGTAAATCTTAGGTGTTGCCGTGGAGTTAAATCCTCATCTTAGTGTCTCACAAGACTGCAGACTGCGCTGCATCTAGGCCCATCCAATGCGTTTAGATCAGGCCTGGGGGCTTAGCCAGGAGACAAAAGAGATGGTGGGGGTCCAACATCCAAAAAAAGCAAAAAGGTATTAAAGATTATTTGTTAAATGTAACAAATAGTTTGCACCTGATTGGTTCAAATGCTACACCTCAATACAACAGGAAGAAATCTGCCCATGATACCTTATTGCCTGCCTGATGCAAGCAGATCCAACAGACATTGTCACAGGACAGCTTGCAACATTAATAAAAAAAAAAGTCGTATTGAGAATCCCAACTCAGAAAGGTGTTTGACCATTATCTTGGTTATTTGCCCAATAGTGGCAAAGACACAGGACATCATTATCATTACAATGGGTAAAATGATTAAAGATTTAGTTGGATAGATCTCAATCCCCCTTTAATTCAGAATCAGAAGTATAATTGAATTGGGATTAGTTTTTCTCAATTGCTTTGGCACTTCTTTGGCACAGTCTTCCCTAAACTGAGTGCAAATGTCACAACTGTTTGCCCAAAACATTTAAATCATGCGCCAAAACCTAGTTATTGTGTCAGTAATTTGGCCAAGGCCACCAACACATTTTTTTTCATCGTGTGAGCCACCCTGCCAAAATTTTTTGTTGTTTTTTTTTAACATGACAGTCGAGCATTGAGATTAAGATCTGATATTTGTTGAGAAGAGTCAAAAGCTGATTGTTGAGAGATCTCAACTTCTCAACAATTGTTTTTGGAAAAAAAAAGAGAAAAAAAATGTAAATATATTCATACATAATATATATATATATGAGAATTGAGCCAAAGCAATTGAGAAAAATGGGAAAAAGGCATTTTAAAATCAATTCTCAGAACATCTAAGTAACCACATAGCAATGCATGTCACATATATCAAATTGATGAGTTTTCCACAAGCAAACGTTAGAAAATCTTTTCCTCCTAGTTTTTCCTCCTAGAATTTCCTTGACAATAGCAAAATGAAGCAGTAAAGGCAGAGGTTGGTTTAAGGGCAGAACAAGAATTGAGACAGGTGGGTCTAATCTCAGCTTGGATTAAATTCACACCCATATGGTCATGGCTGATAACATCAAAGTAGTTCTTTCTCATGAAGATAATGTCAGGCTGGAGACAGGTGAGAATATGAGAACCTCCGGGTCATTCATCTGGGTGTCTGGTGCTTTGTGGGATTGGTTGTAGAGTTGAAGCAGGATCATCACTGAGAACTGTTGTTTAACTGTTGTTTAACCCTGACGAGTTCAGAATTTGAGTAAATTAATTTCTTCAAAGTAATTAAGCAATCTCACACAATGGTAATGGTGACTTCCATTGTGGTGATGAGTGGAGTGTGTGGTTAGGTCAGAAACAAGCTGTTATTAGCCAAAACTGCTTCTATGTAAGTTCATAGAAAGATCATTTTTGACCCATTATTTTGTCTGTATTATTAGATTTCAGGACTTACGTCTATTTTTTTAGAACAAACTCTACTCATCTTCAAAGAGAATTTGTATTAAAAAGAGCAGGGTACATTAGATTCCCAATTCTCATTAATCACAATTATAAGTGCTTCAAAGGAAATTATTATTTCAACAAAACAATAGTACTAATGACTCTATTGATTCTGCATAGCAATCATTTAGATGTTCTCATTATTGTCTGTGTATCGTTTAATATCTGAAATGGTTAAATGTCATGAGAATGCACTGAATTAAAATGATAATGCAAATAGTTCCAATATGTAGTTCTTGGCTGTTATAGCAAAATGTTATTTAAATTTTATTGTATTATTATTATTATTATTATTTTTGATCTTTGCATTATCATTTTGACTTAATACAGAATTATTAATTTGAAAACATCTTTTTTTTTTTTTTTGTAAAACAACTGAAGACAACAGAAAAATCTGTTCCAGAGGAAAAAATATAACAGTTCTTTTGTTTTGTTTACAACACTGTTTTTTCTTATTCTTGTGCAATCATACTGGCATTCTGACATAAGAATGTTTTCTCAACTCAGACAAGTTTGGCTAATTAAAGTTTCTCTCCTGAAACATACCTTCACTGCGTTTTCAGTTTACCTAATTAAAATGAGGTAAAGCAACAAAATTATTGTAATTGTGTCACAACTTACTATAATTGCGTTCATTTCACTATAACCCTTTCCTGTTAAAACTACATGAATGTTGGCATTATCTGAAACAGCTGATGTCTAGGTCGAAGCATATTTTAATACATATATTTAAATCTCAAAACTAAGTGTTATTTCATGTAATTTCAAGTGAAGGGAACAAATTGTTTTCAGTTTTGTTGGAGATTTGCAGAGTTTAAGTTCAACTAACATCAACTGTGTAGAAATGTGCCTTGTTTTTAATTTTTTTTTGTCTCAAAAAATAGATTAACAATTTTATATTACATAGTGCACACACTTATAATGAAATTGTATGTACAATAATACACTATTGGAGTGCATAAAAAAATTGTGCATCTGCTAGCATGATATCTCACAAAATTTTATTAAAAGATAAAACACTGTTTCGAATTTTCCCAAATTCTCCTAGCATGCTGCAAAAAACTTATGTGCCAAAAGTGTTGCCATGTTTGTTAAATTCGAGTCAATTTGGCATTCCTGTAGTTCTAATAATTCTGAATCTCTGGTAGCCACCATCAATAGCTTTCACTCCCATTAGGATTGAACGGTTTGTGCTCTCAATGTAATAAGTGCTTTCGACAACCTAATTAGAGCTGTTGATGAATGAAGCAAGCTTGTTTTGGCAACCCTGCGCCGGTTTATATGGAAGTCTGTTGGCAGAGGCAATGACAGCAGTGAGCTACCTTTTGCTTTCTCTCTTGTGCTTAACTTCTCATCTATCAGTGTACACCAAGCTTGCCTTTTATTGCAGGAGATATGGGACTGTTAATCATCCCCCATATTCATTAAAAGCAGACACATAATCAATTGTGAGCAGCTTGCCAAAGAAGCTGCCTCTGATGCTTCTCCGAGGAGAGGGGCGAGTTAGCAGAAGGGGGTTGAGATAATCAGAAGGACAAATCTTGACATACTGGGGTTTAGAGATGAATAATACGAGAATGATACACCAAGGTTTTAATTTGCCATTTGTTTTCCTGGTGGTTTCTTCATGACCATTTATCTTGCACTACACTGACATCTTCTGGCATGTGTTCTCGTGTTTTTTCATTGTATTTGGATGCTGTAGGCCCTTGTCCCTCTTCTGTTTGTTGAGCGATTAGGGCGATGGCTTTTTCTAATGAAATAGTTTGATGATTTCATTCTTTATTTGTCTTGGAATTGCATCAAACCTCCTACTTGTCTTGCTGTTAATCAGTTAGAAGCTGCAACACTTGCCCAGAGCTCTCTGCGCCTGCAGATCTCGAGAAACATAAATTGATGAATAAAATCATAAAATTCATATATATATATATATATATATATATTTTTTTTTTTTTTTTTTTTTTTTTTGATACAAGTTTATCTTTATTACTCCAACTGACAAATTTATGTATTGTTTTAAGCATATTTTTAATATACATTTTTATAGCTTTTTTTGATAAAATAAGAAATTTTTGCAGTGTAATGTAATACCAGCATGCAATATTCAATACGATGAAAAGAAGTGAGAGCAGTGTCTATAAATTAAATATGTTAAAAATTAATGCATGTTTATATAGTACTATACAAGAAATATCATCTAGTTTTAGATTTAATACTGACCTAAACAATAATTTCTCAATAATTCCTTTTTTATTGTCTGAGTGACTGTTTACAGAGACTGCTGTGTCATTATTTGAAGTAGTTAGCACTTTGCTGCATGCGGTCTAATATTGTGGGATCATCAATTTCAGATTTACTCCCTCTATAACATCACATAAAAAAGGATCTGCAGTTGGTGGCATCCTAGCAAACTAACACCTTTGTCTGTTCAGGCCAAAATAAGCAGTAAAGTGAAGCAGACTGTATAATGTTAGTCAAAGGTCTGCGAAATGGTAGGAGAGAGATTCATTCTTTTCCATTGCAATGCTGCAGAGAGTCTCATCCTGCCCTTCTTCAGGACATTAAAAGTCAGTGAGATCTTGTGCTGTGGCCTTTGGAGCAGCTTTGATGGATGTTATGAGCTAATGTCAGAATGACAGAAAAGCTGATGGACTGCATTCAGAGATCCAGCGCCTTCAGGTACTGACCTTTACACCTGACGTTCGCAATGTAATATATGAACAACATGTGAGTCTTTCACTCCCTAGACAAATGTACAGGTACAGCTCGGCATGAAAGAAGGTATCAATTAACATGAACGAAACACATTACAACTGATTAAATTTACATGTCTGTATTGGCTGGATAGACTTGTTTAAAGTGCTGGTCAATGTGTGAAATCATGTGTTTCAGCAATAAAAAATGAAATAATCTGTTAATTTTTTATTGGAAATAAATTAAATAAAGCTAACAAAAAATGGTATTCAAAAGGATTGTTGCCTTGTTAAAAAACACTAATATAGGTAACCGGATATAAAATAAATTAATAAAAATAAATTGTATATTTAATAATGTAAAATAATAATATGTCGAGCTCTGAGCCCTCTCCAGCACACCCAACATGCTTCGCTACTGTTTGAAAGTTGTTGCAAAAATGGGTAAGAAAGGAGTTAACTCTGAGAAAACCTTGTGCATGTGCTTTTGTTTCAAATGATGCTTGGGTTCATATTTTGTTCATGGTGTTTATAGATTTTGGAGCTATTGTGCACTGATGAGCAGCTGTTTTTTTTTTTTTGTTTTTGTTTTTGTTTTTTTAACAACAACAAGAAGCATGTAAATATATGCATGCATGTTTGTGGCAAGAAAATCAGTTTGACCAAATTGACCTTCCACACTTCCTTTCAAATTTTTTCACATGTATTTAAATACTTGCCAAATGTACTAAATTCACAGTTTGTGGGTATTATTTTACTGTTTTTCATCTGTGTTTTATATTTAATTTCAACAGGCCTTTGGAAGTCATGCGGCATCTTATATCAGTCAGGCGGCCTCATTCACTATTCAAAGTTTGCTCATTTCTTTTTAAATGTTCATCGTTGAAGTCACCAAAGACTATCTGAAAGATCACCGTGTTCTAGATTATGTTCTAATTCTCAGGCAGTGTTTGACTAATCAGAGCTGCAGCAGACCCGGAGCACTCAGCCTCTCTCCAGCCTGACCACTGCTCTAAAGCCAGCAGTAATTGGACCTCCAGGGAGGAGAGAAGCTGCTCATGTGACTGCCGTCAGATTCTCTGGGGTCCCGCTACAGCACTACGGGGCTATCAGAAAAAGTCTTCGAATGCAAACAGCCAGCAAGCCAAAAACAGCTTGGAAGCGCCATGCAAACACTGTTTCCTTTCCCATTCACGCTTCTAATAGACATGCCGTGCATGTGATCAGCAAAACAGAGATGCAAGCTTCCCAAAAAGGATTTTCCTTAAAGAGCTTTTATTTGAAAACTGCCGTTTTTAAAGGAACAGTCCACCGAAAAATGGAACTTTGCTGTAAATGTACTCACCCTCAGGCCATCTTCTGTAAGATGTAGAAGAGTTCGTTTCTGCATGGGAACAGATTCAGAGGACATCACTTGCTCACTTATGTAGTCTGCAGTGAATGGGTGCTGCCAGAATGAGAGTCCAAACAGCATTGTGGACCCGTCTATCTATAATAGATCAAGCACCATTTATGAGCCAAAATGAATTAATTAACATTTAAATGATTATAATGTGTTGTGTGGATTTTTTTGTGGATTATTCTGATGGTTTTATCAGGTGTTTAGACTGACGGCAGTCATTCAGGATCCATTGCTGAGCAAGTGAGACAAGGCTATCTTTCCACCTTTCTTCTGTTTAACATTATACGTTAATGAAATTAAGGTATTTAACTTAAAATTTTAAAACATTGTTACCGTATTTTTTTACGGTCGAATTTTGGCAACCAAAGGTCCAGAAAGAAATTTCCAGCAAATGTTTATTTTTGGGTTTACTATTCCTTTAAAGCTATTTAGTGCAGTGAAATCTGTCCCTGAAAAAGTTTCAGTACTTGTGAGACAGAGAGACGGACAATCATAAGGGACTGCCTTCGCTATAAAGAGATTTCCTAAAGTAATTACGCTCTCTAACAAAGGCCTGGGAAATTGAACCATTAATTACAATGCTGAGAGGCACAAATAAAATCTGCTATAGCCCGTTTTAGGGATGGCAAAAGCTCGATTGTATCTGTTTTCTGTAATGAGAGATTTGGCTGGGAGCAGATGAGTATTCCATTCCAGTCATCACATTGTAATTTCAATAAATTATCTCTGTAGATGCAAAAAAGAATAACTAGGCACAGGATGTCATTGAGACCTCGGTTTCTGTGTGTTTCTAGACCTCCATTTTTTTGCTTCAGACCGGGGGAAATAAGTCTGGGTAACACAAGCCACAAGTAATGGATTTCTAGTAACAGAACTTTTGCCCATTTATCTTTCTTCTTAAACTGACCCAAACAAATACATCTAAAGTACAACTTAATCAGGGCAAAGCCGTGTGCTTAAGTGAAATTAAACAGTCAACAAGCATTGTATTCATAAGCATCCAAGTAACATACAGTAGTCAACATTCGCGGTACATCAAAACCTTTCATCAGCGTTATCCTAAAACCAAAAAAAAAAAAAAAAACCCAAAGAAAAAAAACATTTCTGTGTTAGGACAACTTTGATTAATTTTATGATCCACTTAGACATGTCAAGGCTTTACAGAAAATCATGATGATAGTGTTTGTAATATCTTAATATCCTCAAACTTTATTGTTGCATTTAGCAGATTAGATCTTGGTGATAATATAATTATGTTTGGTAACAGTACAACCAATCAAGCATCTGTAATTTCCAATATATTATATATCACCCCATGCAATTATTCAGTGAGTACGCAAACAAAATTGAACATACTTGAACATAATACAGTGTTGAACAACAGAGCGGTTGCTTTTAGTGTCTTTTCAAATAAATCTCACTTGCTTTGATATTTAATTATCTAATGCAGTGACAGTGTTGCTAAAGTGTCCAAGTATTTTGAGAAGTTGCTTTTTGTGCTTTATTGCTGTAGTCTGAGTAACCTGCTTGCTGAAGTGTTTCAATTTCCCTTGGGGGATCAGTGAAGTGTTCATCTTATCTTGTTCTCAAAGACCTTTCACAACACATTAAAAGTACGTATTGCTATGTGTTCTACATTAACAACACAAGTCAAACTAGTGTATGTGAATGAATGAATGAAAAGCAAACTAAAAAACTGATAAAAGAAAATCAAATAAAGAAACAAATACATATGCAATACAATATCCGTCAATCAAGGACAAAGCTTTTTGCAACCAACACTATAATTACTGTACAATATCTCCAACAATATAATGGAGCTCCAGGAGAGTGGGTACCAGTGTTCCTAATTTATCTATTTTGTAGCTAGATTAGTACTTCCCCTTCAGTCGAGTCACTCCGACTTTACATATCCAAACTCGCATGAGAGACCAATCATCATGAGAAAAGGCCAATAAATATTGGCGTGCATTTAATTACAGCCAGGTGCACCTTATCACAGCGTGAGTATAAGAGGGCATGGCTGGAATGCACTTGCAGCTTTTCGCTTCGGAGCCTTGTCGAATGCAGTGTTACTGTTCGAGTCTGCAAGTGGGAAAGAACTGGAGAAGATCCGAGACCAGAGTTCCTGTGTGTTTGCACTCTCTCTTCGCCGGCAGAAAGCACCCGGCACCCACCCTGAAGAATGTCGACTCCACCCCCAGGTAGTCCAGCTGATCTGGAGCAACTTCAGCAAGGCAGAGATGGATCTCGTTGCCTCCCCCGAGTCCTCCCTTTGCCAGCTGGCCTCCGGGGCCCAAGTACGCCTTTCCCCCAGTGAGCCTCCTTGCACAGGCCCTGTGCAAGATCAGGGAGGACGAGGGGTAGGTTCTGATGGTATCGCCATACTGGCCCTCCCGAACCTGGTTTGCCGACCTGATGATCCTCGCGACAGCCCCTCCTTAGAAAATCCCCTTGAGGAGAGACCTCTCTGAAACCTTCATGTATGGCTCCTGGACGGGATGTGGCAGACCTCTTCGGCCTTTCAGCAGCCGTGATTAACACCATCTCTCAGGCTAGGGCCCCCTCAACAAGGCAGGCCTATGCTCTGAGATGGGGTCTGTTCATCGACTGGTGCTCTTCTTGCAGTGAGGACCCCCAGAGATGCCCGATTGCAGTTGTGCCATAGCAGCATACCACGATGCAGTGGAGGGTGAATCCCTAGGTAAGCACCAACTCATCGTGAGGTTCCTCAGAGGGGCGTGTCAGGTTAATCCCCCAAGACTGCCCTCGGTGCCCTCTTGGGACCTTGCCATCGCCCTAATCGGCCTGCGGCAGGCACCTTTTGAGCCTTTAGCATCAGTTGAGAAAAACATCCATGTCACCAAAGACCGCACTCCTGATTGCTTTGGCCTCCATCAAGAGGGTAGGTGACCTGCAAGCCTTCTCTGTCAACGAAGAGTGCTTAGAATTCGGTCCGGCAGATTTTCATGTTATTTTGAGACCGGCCCAGATACGTACCCAAGGTTCCTACTACTCCCTTCAAAGGTCAGGTAGTGAACCTGCAAGCTCTACCCCAGGAGGAGGCAGACCCGGCCTTAGAGTTGCTGTGTCCAGTACGCGCACTGCGCCATTGACCGCACTCGGTGCTTCAGATGCTCTCAGCAGCTTTTTATCTGCTTTGGAGGTCAGCAGAAAGGAATGCTGTTTCCAAACAGAGGTTGACCCATTTGGGGATTGATGCCATCTCCCTGTTTTATTTATTTCAGGGAGAGACGTGTCCCTGAGAGCCCACTCCACAAAGAGTGTTGCCTCCACCTATGCTTTGGCTCACGGCGCCTCTCTAGCAGATATCTGTAGAGCTGCGGGCTGGGCGACACCTAACACCTTCACCAGGTTCTACGATCTCCAAGAAGAGGCTGTGTCCTCCCATGTCTTAAATCAGACAAGCAGGTAGCGGGAGGCCGACCGGTCTCCTATTTGGCCCCCAGGGCGTTGAGAAGGTTACATGCAGACTCTCCTGCTGACATGCTTTCTTGTCGGCACCAGGGTTTCTACGCAACGCGACCACAGGGTCGTGGCGTTTTCCACGGGTCTGTTCCCATATGTAACATTGGAGTGACTCGACTGAAGGGGAACGTCTAAGGTTATGAAGGTGACCTACATTCCCTGAAGAAGGGAATGGAGACGTTACATCCCCTTACCACGACCCTGGGTCGCACTGATGCCGACTCGGCTCCTTAGTGAAAACCTGCAAGTGCATTCCAGCCATGCCTTCTTATACTCACGCTGTGATAAGGTGCACCTGGCTGTAATTAAATGCATGCCAATATTCATTGGCCTTTTCTCATGACTCGAAGAGGATTGGTCTCTCATGCGAGTTCCCATATGTAACGTCTCCGTTCCCTCCTTCAGGGAACATGGGTTACCTTCGTAACCTCACCCCTTTTGAGACCTAAAAAAAAAAAGTTTAGGG
Organism: Enteromius paludinosus; assembly: GCA_032361165.1. Taxonomy (NCBI): domain Eukaryota; kingdom Metazoa; phylum Chordata; class Actinopteri; order Cypriniformes; family Cyprinidae; genus Enteromius; species Enteromius paludinosus. The sequence goes on from JAUMHQ010000053.1 coordinate 24,591,052, forward strand.
ACAAATATAGCAAGTTATTGGACAAACCTTATCTACGTTCTCATCTGCCCACTGATATATTCCTCTTTATAAAGAATTTGAAATTATGATGTCATCTTGTGACTTATTTTCAATTGAAAACAGTTGGCAACACTGGTGGGTACGATGTGTTTGATTGTGGGGTATTGGAATAATGAGGAAAAAAGAAAGATGGAAGGTAGGAGGGAAGAAAAGTTGTTGTCGTTCTCTTTTTTTCTCTCTCTCTACTGGATCTCTTCTGAGAATTGAGTGGGCCAGTGCAAAGAGAGACCTCTCTCTATTAGTGATCTAGATTTTGGAAGGTCTTGGTTCTCTTCAAGCACTGCCTAGGTCATCCAATGGGGTAAAGAAAAAATAAAATCAAAAAGTATGTTTTTGTGTGAGTATCCCAAAGTTTGAGTGAGTAAATAACGATTTAGATATAAATAAATAAACAATGTTTTTATTTTTGGGTAAATTACTTCTTTAATGTTAATAAGAAAGAAAGAAAGAAAAAACACTCACTCTTGAGTGAAAAAAAATTTATACATAGGAATAAATATGTAGAGCAGGGTTTCTCAAATCTTACCCTGTAGGTCCAATGCACTGCAGAGTTTAGCTCCAACCCTGATAATGATCCTTAAGACACTGATTAGCATGCTCAGGCATGTTTCATTAGGGTTAGATCCAAACGCTGCAGTGCATCGGAGCTCCAGGGTAAGAGTTCAGAAGAAAAAATATGTAGAGAGATTTATTTTTATTTGTTCATTAAATTTCTTGAATGCTCCTGCTAAATACACCTATTGTACCTGAAAATAAAGCAGTTTCTTTTATTTGTATATTATGTGTATTTGTAAAGCATATATTTGTTTCAACCTGATTTCACAAAATTCTGTGTAATGACCATGGACTCTTAACTCAAAATTCTGTGTTAGTGTCACGGAATCCTCGAAAATTCCATGAAGGGCTCCAGAAGAGATACCAATGAAAGTCAGAGACAGGCATCAGCCATTATCCACACACGGATAGCCAGATTTATTTTAATTTAATTTATACTTTCACTATGGCACCAAGTCCCACCTTTTCCCTAAACCTTCCCACTTTTGAACAATATAAAACACACACAGACAATATAAGCACAGTCACAGGTATTTATTCCAAAAACTGACCATAAGCAGCAGAAAAAAAAAAAAAAAAAAAACATTTCAAACAAGTTGTGCTGCATTTCAAGTCCTTCTGAAAGCCATACAATGTCTTAAAGGGATAGTTCACCCAAAAATGACAAATTGATGTTTATTTACTTACCCCCAGGGCATCCAAGATGTAGGTGACTTTGTTTCCTCAGCAGAACACAAACGAA
>JAUMHQ010000053.1:24605527-24618526 GCA_032361165.1 Enteromius paludinosus
GCAGCTCTTGTAGAAGGTGCTCTCGCAGAAGAAATCGTGTCGACTACCGCTTGGGGTAGGTCACTTAGAACCTCCGCATCCCATCCAGGGGCCAGACGTGGAGCTTCCACAGATCTGGGCGCGGGTGCCAAAGGGTGCCCCCGTCTCTGAGTCAGAAGATCCTTCCTCAGATGTATCGGCCAAGGAGGAGCTGTCACGAGGAACATGAGCTCGGGGAACCAGGTTCTGGTGGGCCAGTAAGGGGCTACGACCAGAACTTGCTCCTCGTCCTCCCTGACTTTGCACAGACTCTGTGTAAGAAGGCTCACTGGGGGAAACGCATACTTGCGTAGGCCCTGTGGCCAGCTGTGTGCCAGGGCGTCTCTGCCTAAGGTTCCCTCGGTCAGAGCGAAAAACAACTGGTAATGAGAGGTCTCTGGAGAGGCAAACAGGTCTACCTGTGCTGCTCCGAACTTCTCCCATATCAGCTGGATTGACAGGGGGTGGAGTCTCCACTCTCCGGGGAGCGCTGCTCGAGACAGCTCGTCAGCTGTCTGGTTGTAAACACCCGGAGTATGAATGACGCAAAGCGACCTCAGATGCTTCCGACTCCACAGGAGGAGGTGGCGGGCGAGCTGCGACATACGGCGGGAGCGTAGACCACCTTGATGGTTGATCTACGCAACGGCCGATGTATTGTCCGTGCGGACCAGCACGTGATGACCCTGAAGGCGTTCTTTGAGATGACCCAGAGTTAGACGCACTGCTAACAGCTCGAGGCAGTTGATGTGCCAATGCAGCTGGGGTCCCGTCCAGACCCCTGACACTGCATGCCCGTTGTACGCGGCCCCCCACCCGGTGGTAGATGCATCCGTGAATACCACAGCATGCCTGGAGACCTGTTCCAGAGGCACTGCGGCCCGGAGAAAATTCAGGTCTGACCACGGGGAGAAGGAATGGCGGCAGTCCGGTGGTATTTGAACCTGGAACGTACCACGTTTCCACGCCCACCTCGGGACTCGATCGTGAAGCCAGTGCTGAAGCGGTCTCATATGGATCAACCCCATGCCCCAGGAGCCTCTGAAATTGTTTCAGTGGGACCGCTGTCTTGTGCTTGAATGAATTCAAGCAGTGTAGCACTGACTGAGTGCGTTCCTCTGTGAGGCGCGCTGTCTGGGCGACCGAATCCAACTCCATACCGAGAAAAGAGATCCTCTGCACCGGACAGAGTTTGCTCTTCTCCCAGTTGACCAGAAGGCCCAAAAGGCTGAGCTGTTGTAACACCAAGTCCCTGTGTTCGCACAACTGAGCTCTGGACTGTGCTAGTATTAGCCAATCGTTGAGGTAGTTGAGTATGCAAACTCCTTTCTCCTTGAGCGGAGTCAGGGCAGCCTCCGCCACTTTGGTGAATACACGGGGCGACAGGGAGAGCCCGAAGGGCAGAACACAGTACTGATATGCCTGACCTTCGAAAGCGAACCTCAGGAATGTCCTGTTTCCTGAGGTTCCTGGAAGGATTGATACATGAAAGTACGCGTCCTTCAGGTCTATTGCTGCAAACCAATCCTGGGGACGGACACATGGAAAAATGCGCTTGGGCGTTAACATCTTGAACGGAAGCCTGTGAAGGGCTCGATTCGAGACTCGCAGATCCAGGATCGGTCGCAACCCACCACCTTTCTTGGGCACTATGAAGTACGGGCTGTAAAACCCGGTCCTCATATCGGCTGGAGGGACCGGCTCTATTGCTCTCTTGGCCAAGAGTGTAGCAATTTCTGCACGCAGGACCGGGGCATCTGCAGCATTCACCGTGGTGAAGCGGATGCCGCTGAACCTGGGCGGTCGCCAGGGAAATTGAATCGCATAGCCGAGCCGGATGTTCCGCAGGGGCCAACGAGACGGTCTGAGCCCTATCCAGGCATCTAAGAACCATGCAAGCGGCTCCAACGGGACGACCGGGGTGCCGGTGAAGGAGCAGCACGGGGGAATGCAGGGACCCGGCCCGGGCGTCTCTAAGCTGGTCCGCAGCGGGGTCTGAGTGGATGCCACTCGTACCTGCGTTCTTGCAGCCATGCGGCTGGAGGTCCGTGAGGTCGTCCTCCGGGCACTCGAACCGCCACCTGCAACGAGAGGAGAGAGAATGTAAGAAAAAGTTTTGTTTACATGGCTGTATACATGACTGTGCATAACATCTCGTCCCCTCAGGGGACCCAGAGATAGAGAAATCTGCTCTTTTGTCGAGTGTTTGGGTACCACTGACCCGGAGTTCAGTGGTGGGGTAAAACAAAACAAAAGATTCTCCACCCGGCCCTCCTCCGGGGGAAGGAGTGGTGCGTCCACCATCTCCTGAAGAGCAGGCTCCTCCATTCCTGGGTCGTCCGACTGCCGGCTCCTCGACTCGGCCGATGTAATGGCTGCTGCGGTGGCTGCTGAGGAGCGGGGGCGGCAGCGGGGGGCCGCCCTCAGCGACGAGCAGGCGGAGGCGGAGCCTGTTGTGCCCGGGTGGAGGCAGCAGCTGTGCGCCGCGGCAGGATGTGACGGATGGCCTCCGTCTGTTTCTTGTCGGCGGAGAACTGTTGGGCGAAGTTCTCCACCACGTCGCTGAAGAGGCCGGTCTGGGACACGGGAGCGTTCAAGAACCGAGTCTTGTCCGCATCGCGCATGTCTGCCAGACACATCACAGATGGCGCTCTTGGACCAACATTGTGGACATCGCACGTAGCGCAAGGTCTGTCGCGCCACGAAGCTCAGTAAGAACTTCTGGGCTGTGACCCCCTTGGTGCAAGTCCCTCAGAGCCTTGGCCTGGTGAACTTGCAGCAGCGCCATAGCGTACATGGAGGAAGCAGCCTCTCCACAGGCTTTGAAAGCATCGCCGATGAGGCGCGACGAGTGCTTACAGGCCCGGGAGGGGAGCGACGGGTTACCCTGACAGGAAGTTGAGGCCTGCGGACACAATTGCATCGCTACCGACCTCTCAACCTGGGGGACCCCCGTGTAGCCCCTAGCTGCCCCACCATCCAAGGTGGTGAAGGAGGATGAGCCACTAGACCGCTTCCGGACAGTGAAAGGTGCCCTCCACGACTGAGTGAGCTCATCATGCACATCCGGGAAGAATGGAACCGGGGTAGGACCTTGTGCGGAAGAACGAGCCACACCGAGGAACCAATCATCCAGCTGGGAAGGCTCGGGACTTTGTGGAGGTTTCCACTTGATCACGATCCCCCTAGCGGCCCGGGAAAGCATAGCAACGAGCTCCGGATCAGCGTTGGTCGCAGTGGAACGCCCAGCGGACGCCTCACTAGCTTCCGGCTCCTCTCCAGAGTCGTGCTCTACTCCTGATGCAGTAACCGACATCCAGTCGTCGGGGGGAGCACCAAAAGTGACTTCCGACACCGTTTCCGGATGACCAGAAAGCCCCTCTGGCAACTCCAGCGGTGACGGAGTGCGGGTGGCAGGAGGCGCTTTCCGAGGAGAGTTCCTGACTGTCACCTGAATGCCAGCCCCTCTCACCCCAGAAGTGGAAGCTCCGCGGATGCTGCCAGCGCGAGCCCCAGATCTCGGAAGTGGGAGGGGGGCGCCACCACGCTCAAGGTAATGGCGCCTGGTCCACAGCTCCGCGACGGTCATCTTACTGCAAGCGGAACATGACTCGTCCACGAACGCATTCTTAGCGTGCTCGAGGCCCATGCACGTAAGGCAGCGATCGTGACCGTCCGCCTGCGCCAGGTAACGGCCACATCCAAGAACGCACGGATGGTATGACATCCTTAAAAGGACGCATCTTTAAAAAGATGAACCACCCGTAAGCCTTTGCTCTTTTAGGCTTTGTCTCTTTTGTGAAAGTTGAAGCGCAAAGGGGAGATGGACGCTCAGAACACACAGCAGATAGTGCACTGCAAATGTGACTGAGACTCGACTGGAAACCACCGCCGCTGCAAACGCCGTGACACCAGCCTTCTCCGTCAGGTAAGAGTTTTCTAGTTTAAATGCTCTGGAACACCATGTAGATTGGCTCCGAAGCGAAAAGCTAATGAATGCTTATTCGCTGACCTGTTTATACTCGCGCTGCGATTACGATCACCTGGATATTAATCAGCATATGCCAATTTCATTGGCGTGTTTACATACACGCAGAGTTGATTTGCCATCTCGAAGCGAGATTCCTATTCGTCGGTCACCCCAGTGACTCGGAGTGACCGACTGATAGGGAATAATGTTATTTAACATAACTGAGCCAATCTATTCACTATACAAGTCAAACATATACATTAATTATATTTCTTATGCTTTTGTAAATAAAATTCAAAACACTTTAAAGTTTGATTTATTTATTTTTATGTTTCTGAGTAAAATATATTATGCTAAGGTAGGCTGTATTTATTGGATAATACAGTACAAAGATTAATATTGTGAAACATTGTTATGATTTTAAATCAAGTATTAAAATATTATTATTCATAATATACAAATCTGAATTTTCAGCGTCATAACTTCAGTATTCAATTTCATATTATCCTTCAGAAATCATTCTAATTTACTGACTTGTTGCTAATATTTAAGCAAAGGGAATTGAGTAATACTTAAATTCAGTCTGGAAGAATTACATTTATCAAAAGCGATATTTATCAAGCAAAGACATTTATAATGTCATTAGAAGTTTATATTTCATATTAATATTGTTCTATGAACCTTACTCATTAAGGAAAAAAGCATCAAAAATATTTAAAATTGATAAGTTATGTTTCTTGAGCAGTATATGAACATAATAAAATGATTTCTGGAGGATCATATGACACTAAAGACGGGAGTTACAAACATAAAGTACATTTTATAATATTTAAAATATAATTATTTGTAATTGTTTCACAATATTACATACAATTCCAAAACCTAACATATGTTTTTTTAATTACATTTTTACAGTGTAGTTTTATGACCAATAAAGAGAAAACTGGTGATTTAACCTTTACATATGTCAACAAACTAGTCATCCAAATTATATACAGTACATCTCTGCCTGACCCCAATAAAATTAGCAACTTTTTATATTTTGTAACAATACAGATGCTGACAGATTTGCAAGCACCTGCCAATGCATAATACAAATTAAAACCAGGTTATAAAATCAAATAAAAACTGAATTCTTTATCATGAGCCCTCATCACTCCGCTTTGCCAGCCATCCAATTAAATGAGCTCTGTGTGCTTCTTTTTGGTGGGTTACATCATGATGCTCACTGTATTATTACACGTCTCGCACATCATTACAAGTTATGTGTGAGATAATTGGTACCACAGCTCACCGTTAATGTAGTTTGAGGCTAGTGAGAAAGACACAAATCTTGCAAAAATGTTCTTGCTTTCAGATATCAATTAGAGGAGTAGATCACATGAATGATTTTTTTCTCTTTTTTTTTGGTATTTTTAAGTCTTGTGAAGCCAACTTGGGTTGCTTTTGTGCTACAGTTAAGAGATATATAGATAAATGTTGTTCATTTGAACTTCATTTCCCACTCAAATAAGCAACTGTTTTTAACTCTGATAATAAATGTTCCTTGAGCATTAAATCAGCATATGAGAATGATTTCACAAGGACCATGTGACACTGAAGAAAATTCAACATTGCATCACAGGAATGTATTAAATTGCAAAATACATTAAAACAGAGAACTATTTCACAGTCAATTAATAAAATGCTATTTTTTTCCCAAATTATGAAAGTCATTTTGCATTCAGCAGGTTTGGAACAACTCAGTGGTAAATAAATCATGACTATTTTCATTTTTTGCTGCACTATCCCCTATAAGCTGAAGAGTCATCATATAAAGTAACTACACTACACAGTGTGTTATATGGTTCAATATCTTATATGGTGTGTGTGGGAGGGGGAATCTGTCACATCACAGCACCGTATGGCAGACATGTGACAGGCTGACAGTGACAGGAGCACTACACCTTTCACAGTGGTTCAACTGCACTCTAGAAATGATTTCATTTTACACACACACTGGTGTCCAGCATTAAAACAGGCAAAGGAAAACATTAAATAATAATAATAATAAAAAAAATAGCCCCATGTTTTAATTTTGCTATACAGAATGACAAAATGCCCACTGCGCTTTACTCAATATTTGGCTTTATTTAGAAAAATAAATAAATAAAAATAAGATATACAAATGAATTATATATAGGGAAAATAATTCATATATATATATGTATATATATGTATAACTTTATGATACAACTTAACATAATGTCCTTAAAACAAGTCAAAATGAGGCTCAGTAGTGTGTGTGGCCTCCACGTGCCTGTATGACCTCCCTACAATGCCTGGGCATGCCCTTGATGAGGTGGCGGATGGTCTCCTGAGGGATCTCCTCCTGGACAGTCTGTGGTACAATGTGGCGTTGGAGGATGGAGCGAGACACAATGTCCCAGATGTGCTCAATTGGATTCAGGTCTGGGGAACAGGCGGGTCAGTCCATAGCATCAATGCCTTCGTCTTGCAGCAACTGCTGATACACTCCAACCACATGAGGTCTAGCATTGTCTTGCATTAGGAGGAACCGAAGGCCAACCGCACCGTCATATGGTCTCACGAGAGGTCTGAGGATCTCATCTTAGTCCCTGATGGCAATCAGGCTACCTCTGGGGAGCAAATGGAGAGCTGTGTGGCCCTCCAAAGAAATGCCACCCAACACCATTACTGACCTACTGCCAAACCGGTCATGCTGGAGGATGTTACAGGCAACAGAACTTTCTCCACGGTGTCTCTAGACTCTGTCACGTCTGTCACCTGCTTTCATCTGTGAAGAGCACAGGGTGCCTTGTGTGGGTTGTACACTCTGTCTTATGCAACCACTAGAGTGAAAGCACCGCCAGTATTCAAAAGTGACCAAAAAATGAGCCAGAAAGCACAGGAACTGAGAAATGGTCTGTTGTCACCCCCTGTAGAACTACTCCTTTATTGGGGGTGTCTTGCTAATTGCTTATTATTTCCGTCTGTTGTCTATTCCAGTCAATTTTTCTCTGTGTCTCCCGGTTTCCTGAATAGGCGTGCGCTCCTCCCCCATCACGGAAGACGTCCTTCAATGGCTAGCAGAGGTTAGCATCCGCCAGCAACAAATTGCTGAGCACTTGGCAACTAGTCAAGGGGAAACAGAACAGGAAGTGGCAGCGCTCCGGGCAGCTCTTGCGGCCGCACAACGCGTTCCACTACCAGATCCCCACGCCCAAGCAACCAAACTACTTCCCAAACTGACGGTCCATGACAGATGTTCAAAATTACTGCAATAGGGGAAGGCTGGCATACAGATGATTGGGCATGCGTGCTGGCACCGCTGTTAACCAGTGAACACATGGTCAAGGCACAGCAGGCCCAACAACGTCAAGAGATGGGTTGGGACAAGAGACCAGCTCACAGATCTTACTGTCTCCGATCCTGTGGTTGTAGACGTCAACCCCCACCTCTCGGCTGCCCAGAAGGGGGAGCTGCAGCACCTGATCAGTCAGTTCTCCGATATGTTCTCTTCTCTTTCCGACCAGACCAACGTCATCCAGCACGATATCCGGATGCCACCAGGAGTCATTGTCCGGCAGCGGCCCTACCTTGTCCCTGAGGATTGTCAGCAGGCTATAGAGGAGGAAATACAACAGATGCTGAAGTTTGCAGATCTATCCTCACACCCCAATCTCCCTCATTACAACTTCTTAATGGTCAGCAACGAAAAATGGCATAAAAACAATAAGTGTAAATCTGCTTTAAATTTATGTTTAATGAGGATGTTTAACGAAACTATGACAATTTTAATTTTTGGGTAAACTATCTCTTCAGGGGCCCGTTTCAGAAAGGAGATTAAGTGAAAACTCAGATTATGAGCAGTTCGGATACAGCATCAGTACATGGGAAGACCCGGGTTCATTTCCTGTATCCAACAACATTTTTAGATTTTTTTTGCTTAAATAAGAAGTAAAATAATTGTTTTGGGCAACCACCATTACACCCCATAACGTTACATTTTAGTTTGAGCGTTACAGTTTTTCATTGCTATCAATTAAGTTACGTATATCTATAATCTAATTATAGATATAAGTTACGTATATCTATAATCTAAATTTACCTTTGATATTACTGCAAAAAATAATATTAGTTAAATAATATTAATAGTCTATTAGCTTCAAATAATTAGCTCACTGACCTTCAACAGGGACATGTACAGTAACTAGATTGTGAAAAAGTCAATAAACGTCATACATTACATGACTTAGTTTTTATTATACTTAAATATGTGCTCATATTTGCTGTAACTTTGCATGAGCACATCAAGTTCAGCTGGAGAAAAAAATGCTGACCTCTTTTTTTAGATGTTGCCATGGTGACTTGAATTATTTGAAGCTAAAATGTAATGTTATGGGGTGTAATGGTGGTTGCCCAAAACAATTATTTTTCTTGTTATTTAAGCAAAAAAAAAACTAAAAATGTTGTTGGATACAGGAAATGAACCCGGGTCTTCCCATGTACTGACGCTGTATCCGAACTGCTCATACTCTGAGTTTTCACTTAATCTCCTTTCTGAAACGGGCCCCTGAAGAGATAGTTTACCACAAAAATGAAAATTGTCATAATTTCGTTAAACATCCTCATTAAACATAAATTTAAAGCAGATTTACACTTATTGTTTTTATGCCATTTTTCGTTGCTGACCATTAAGAAGTTGTAATGAGGGAGATTGGGGTGTGAGGATAGATCTGCAAACTTCAGCATCTGTTGTATTTCCTCCTCTATAGCCTGCTGACAATCCTCAGGGACAGGTTTGAGCCTGTCAAGGTTTTTTATTATTTATTTAATTTTTTATACATACAGTGCATACAGTGGCCTTACTTACTCTGCATCCCTGATACAGAAAGCTTCCATTAGCAAAGAAATGTAAGAGCACGGCCACTATTGGCGATGTTAGTGATGTAAGAACGGATTAGATTATGGATATACGTAACCTAATTAATAGCAACGAAAAACTGTAACGCTCAAACAAAAATGTAACGTTATGGGGTGTAACGGTAGATGTTTATTAGAAATTATTTTACTTGTTATTTAAGCAAAAAAATAAAAAACTACATTCCAACAGACACGGGAAGCGAACCCAGGTCAACCATGTGCTAACGCTGTAATCAAACCGCTGGACCACATTTCAATGTGTATATCAGTGTTCAAACTTTACTTGACTTAAAGATGAAACATGAGTACTGAAACTGACTCTGAGTAACTGTTACCTCTCTTTCAGTAACAGGCTTGAGTTGACAAACCTACCTTTTTGAAACGGAAAACCCAGAGTTTCCCTCATCTCAGGGTTAACTAACTCTGAGTTTTCACTTAACCTCCTTTGAGAAATAGGCTCCTGGTGTGAACACGCCTTTTAAACTAGAGTACTTTGGGAATATAATTCTCCCAACGTCATCTACAAAATAAAGATTCATTCAAAATACGTTATTAAAGACAAATTTCTAAGGGTTGCTTTATAAAACATCCATTAGTATTATCTGATGCTTCTGTGAACACCCCACACAACAAGTATGCATTCATTTAATAAAATGGTAGGGTAAAGAAATATATGCTACAAAAGCTTTCTATTCAAATAAAGGCTGTTCTTTCAACCTTTTAATCAAAAAATCGTGGGAAAAAGTAGCATGTTTATTACAAAAATACAAAGCAGTACAGTTTTTAATGTTGATAATCAGAATTGTTCTTGAGCAGCTAAACAACATATTAGGATTTCTGAAGGATCAACTAAAAACTGGAATAACAATTTTAAAAACAGCTTTCACGCATACAATAATTTATATAACAAAAATAACTAATAAAACTTGAGATTGCATTCTTCATTCAATTCTGAGCATTTCTGAACTGCGTTTTACTCTCCTTAAATTGTCTCATTGTGAAGTTTAAGCAATTAAAAACATTTGATTAATTCAGCGTGTGCCTCCCCATTGGGGTTTACTTAACGTCTCTGTCTCTGTTCACCGAGTCTCATATGTGTAGTCTGCTCACTCCATATGAACAGCTCCCATTTCAATTAGGCACATACTGATAGAGGTCCTTTTTCTGTTTTGATTTGGCAATTAACATCGCATGTTTTCAGGTGTGGTGATAAATATTTACATGGGTGATGATGCTGAGAATATTCCTCTCCCTGTATTTATTATTCAAAATGTCGTCTGTGTGTCTCGACACTCTCAAAAAACCAAATGAATATAAAAAGTTGGCAATGACCTTTCAAGCTTCCACAGTACTTAATCGGCCCCATTTGTTTACAACTTCACGTTTCAAATTATTTAATAAATTGCAACCCCAATCAACAGATATCAAGGACACCTCACTGCCACTCATCATCATTCAGATTTGTACACTACAATATTTAATAAAAAAAAAATATATAGGAGTTCTAATACATATAAAATATGTTCTTGTCCATGTACAAAGGAATCCTTTTGAAGACTGACATTGTAGTTCAAGGAGAACAGGCTAATAGATGGCAGGTAACAACTGCTTTGAAAGCGAGGGACTCTGGAAAACAGGAAATGGAGCCACCCTTTAGAAAATTTGCTATAGAATACTGTTGATTGGGTGGCGCGTTGGGAGAATCAGAGCGAGGTCTTTGATCGAGTAATGCAAAGAACGTCAAGTAGAAATGAATGCAAGAAATCTTGGGTTGTTTTCCTTTACCAAAGGATTCTCCCCTGGGATAGTGAAATGTCACAAAATTTTGCTTTGGATGTGCGGATCACCACCAACTTCAGAGTGTCTGAATAAAAGAGGCGCTTGGTTTATGTGCACTGAACCGTAGAAATGAACTGCCTTAAAAAACATATCACCCTCTTCCTTCTCCCTAACTGAATAAATATTCTCAGAGCTGCAAAATAACAATGTCAAGACACCCCATATTTTTTTTTATTAACTTCTGCAAAGCAAATCCTGCATTTCTTCTCAAATTGTACAGCGGTGTCTAGACGTTGCGCTCTGAGCTGTGCTGCCAGGAAAAACAGTTGAATATATTACAAACGTGGAAGAATTTTAATGAGCACAGAGTGGTGTAATGTTGACATTAAACCATGACGGATTTCACTGTATAGTCATGGAACAGACAATCTAACAATCGGGTTTTATGCTCAAAAAATGGATTTGCTTAACCAGGTAGACTCTTGTGTATCAGATAACCTCTGTAAAATTCTAATTTCAAAAAACAAACACATGGAAGGATCTTATTTTGCATAATGAAAGTAGGGCACTGACATGTGGAAAGATGTGATTCTGGTAATTCAACCTTTGTCCCTGCGTGTCGAGTCCATCTGCCTTTCAAACTCTGTTTAAAAAGAAATTAATTTTCATGAATTTGGTGCTAATCAAGATGGTGGCCCGACAAAGCCAACAAAACTTCAGGGAAATGTTCACCCAAGAATTATTTACACACCCTCATGTTGTTTCGAACCTGTATGACCTTCTTTTGTCCATGAAACACAGGGAAAAATTGTAATCTTTCATATAGTTCTTTCCATATGACAAGTGACCGCATCTGTCAAACTCTAAAAGGGCAAAAGAAACAAGATAAATGCACCGTACAAGTAACTCATACAACTCATGCACTGTATGGCAAATCTTCTGAGGCATAAAGAAAAAATACTAAGAATAACAGGGAGAAATCGAGTATGACTAGTACGGCAACTACTTGACTACTTGGTCTTACTTGCTAAAATATGTAAGGAGTCTGGAGGAGACAACAGTACACCAGCATCCAAAACAAGACATTACAATGGTTATCTTTGCTGCTCCTGTCGATTCTTCAACATGAATTAGTTTAATTTACTTTCATTTAACGGCCCAGACTGAAGAACACTTCAGACATTCAGCTTTCTGTGAGGTGTGGCCAATTTAAATTCAGCTCATGAACTGAAACGCACACAATTCTGAAATTTGCACAGATCTATTCACTGTATCACCTGTCTGCCACAGTAACAAAGTCTGAATTAGACTGCGAAAGCAGATATCTGCAGCCAATTTAAATGGATATGTATTCTAAGGGATAGTTCGCCCAAAAATGAAAAGTTTTATATTTATCTGCTTACCATCCAAGATGTAGGTGACTGAAAGTTTAATTCAAGCTGCTGCAGTCTGTCAGTCATATAAAATGGCAATCAATGGGACGGCCAAAAAAAAAAAAAAAAAAAAACAAACAAACACGCAGACAAAAACAGTGCAGTCTGTGATGATACATTCTGGTCTAAAGACATGAAACAATCTGTCTGTGCAAGAAACTGAACAGTATATATACTGTTTTTTGGTTCTCTGATTCACCTTAGTGTCCGAGTGTCTTAAACACGTTCACATCAGCTGGGGCATCACTTGTCTTCTTCATCTTGTTTACAGAGAATTGCAGACTTGCATTACTGCCACCTATCTCTTCAATGGACCACTGAAACTCATAATTGAGATTGTAGATGATGTCAGTGGTGAATCAGACGTAAAACAATAAAATAAAGACATATATAAATACTGTCTAGTTTCTTAGTTTCTTGCACATAATGATCATTTCTAGTAAAAAAAAAAATTCTCTCTCTCTCTCTTTTTTTTTTTTTCCTCGGTGGTCCTATTAATTGTCATTACATAAATAACAAAATGCAAAGGTTTGAGTTGAACATCTTCGTTTGCGTTCCATTGAAGAAACAAAGTAAGATGCCCTGGGGGTAAGCAGATAAACATCAAATTTTAATTTTTGGGTGAACGATCCCTTTAAATATGCTGTTGTTTTTGTACTTTCAACTCATTCAATTTTTTATTTTTTTTTTCAAACAAATAAGTATTAACATTAAACATGCAAGTTAATTAATCCATGTTAATACAGTACATTGTGTCCAGATTTCTTACAGTGTCTAGATGTTTCTATGGTCTTCAGTGTGTGTGTGTGTGCACCTGGTATTCATCACCTTATGGGGACCAATTGTCCCCACAAAGATAGGAATACCAGTAAA
>JAUMHQ010000053.1:24628143-24638258 GCA_032361165.1 Enteromius paludinosus
TTAAACACAGGAAAGACCATATAAGGGCAAACAGGAACTAGAACGAGGGAGACTAGACACAATGAAAACGAAACTAAGCACAGAATTCAAAAACACAGACTTTAAATTAAACTAAACAGACAAGAATTGTGACAACATTGTAGTTTTCTTGCAAAAGCTAATAAACCTTGTTTAACTCTTCAAACCTTCGTAAAAATTTTATTTTCTTATTAAACATTTAACACAAGCCATCACATTAATAAGCACACAATGTACCAACTGCACACTGATTTTGCTTTCTCTGTGCGCAAGGTAGGCTAAGTCAGTTTGAGGTCATACTTTTGTCATAGTTCTGTTAACATAGAGGGATCCAAACTTCAAGTACTGGTGTTTATTTACACACATCAAAACAAACACAATTGATCAAGTTGTTTTCCAAGTCAAAACACAATAGTAATTTCAGTCTACATTGTGTCATCTCTCTGGGTCCGGCCACAAAATTTTGTCTACATCACATGCAATGTCCTCTAGTCCAAGGCACCGGGGAAAATATCTTCTGGAATGACGTACCCAGGCCTGACATGATGCCTGGTCAATATCTCCACATGCCTTCCCCATTGCCTGTAAAAGGCTATGCGTTGATTGGGATGACGGTCATAGACCTTCCAGCACCAGGCAGAGAAGAACTCTTCAAATTGGATTCAAGAATGGAGAGTATGGGGGGAGGTTGAGTACAGTGAAGAGTGGGTGATCTGTAAACCAGTTGCGGACCAAAGCAGCCCTATGGAAAATAACATTGTCCCATATACTGGGACAATCGACAGGTTCAGCCATCTCTCCGCAGCCACCCCCCGCTGCCATGGATCTTCCCATGGCGCTGGCAACTTCTTAAGCACAATGATCTCATCAGTGCTAACTTACTCGCGCTCATCTAGATCCCCTGAGTACCCCTTACCTACAAGCACTGAAGAAAAACGGTCTAAGATGAGGATGACTCTTTTTATCAACTCTTATCTTAAAACTATTTCACACACACTTCAGGGAGGGGAAATAGGACCTTTCATTCAATTATGTAGGCAAGGTTGGAGCCTTTCAAGATGATGTTACACCAGTGGACAGATAGCTCGTGCATCTGATCATACTCTGGTATCGATTTACATCCGTATTCTTCCGTACCCACCACGTTTCCTATCTGTATAGTCGCTGGCGGAACGAAAACACATGCATAGTTCTAGACTAAGATTTACTCACCTCGGTGTGCCAATCGGAGAACCACGGCAGTCTCCGATGTGGAAGTGGTGGCTGAGCACGCCACAAAGAGCTCATCAAGCCTACTCTTGAGGGGCTCTTGCTGCTTTTCGGACGGACTTATTTTATTTTTAACTAATCAATGGCCCAAGTAACCACTTCCAAAAGCTCCTCACTGGGGCGCTCACTGACACTCTCAAGTTCACCCTCCTCAGAGGAGAAAACGTGAGGGTCGAGCCTGCTTCACGAGAGGAAGTCGCTGGTCAGTCTTCACCGCGAGCTTCACACTCGGAAAGGGTGTGCGATTTAGCTCGAGCAGGAGATAAGGGTTTATCTGCCCCCCCCCCCACTTCAGCCCCACGATCTCAGTCTCCGCTACGCCTCGGCGAGAGAAACTCACAAAAACAAACGATGTGGAGGAGGAAGTCAAAGAGAGGTTTTTCAAACACTCGATCTTTTAAGTTATTTCACACACACTCAAGGGCTGGGGAAATAGGACCTTTTCACTCTTTTTCACTCACACAGACAGACAAATGGACAGAGGAACAGAGAGCGCATTCTGAACAGCAGAAAGCTAGCGCGAGCAGGCACCATGTGCCTTACATACTTCCTGGCATGACGTCACCACCCATGACGTCACACCCATTCATTGGATGTTGGTACAGCAGATTCAGAGCCGTCACGCATGAAGGTGTTCCCATAGCATCTTCAGACACAGTGGGAGTTCCCGGAAAAGAACTGTAATTTTTGTATTTAGTGGCAGAAACAGACTAAGTGTCAGAACCGGCTTCGTTTCTTTTTTCGATTCCCATCTCTACTTTTCAGAGATTCACGGACTACTGTGCTCTGATCGTCACACAGCAGGAAAAAGTACTGCTTATGGACTTACTGGAAATGTCTTTGACATTAACAGTGGTGTCATCAAGATACAGAAGCTCAGTGTCGATAAATCACACAACCGGGTGATAAGCAGTCAGTAAAGCAGGCCGTGTCTTTCCACCAATGGACTGAGTCATTCTGTTCCTCTGGACAAGCTTTAAAGATCAATACCTAAAGAGCCTCCAGTGTATAAGTGTTTGTGCCTGAGTGAAAGCTAGAGAGAAGAAAGGAAAAAAAGGGGGGGGGGGCATAATGGGGCATGGTCATACAGTAGAAGTGTTAAAAAAAAAATCTAAAGAAAATCTGGCAGCCGCTCAACTGAATCATTATTTTCTAAGCATGTGCTGTAGTTGAGAAAGGGCTACTAATAGATTGGGGATGGAAGGGATATACTTAAACATGTTGCACGGTTGCCCAAGCCTGACAGAATACACAGAGGGGTGAGCCCGATGTGAAGTATCAGAGTTTCATAGAGCTTCCTGCAATTGACCAGTTTTGTAAAATTAACTGTTTTGTAAATTTCAAATGAGCAACTTTAATTACAGCAATGTTTTGCTAATTGTTTTTGCTGAATCATTCACTCTTTGTAAAAGTCTACAAGCATTGCTTTAAGACGTACGTTTCTGTTGTTACTGTTAACTAAAATTAAAACTATCAGAAATCTTTATGTAACTCTGTAAGCTAACTGAAATAAGTCTAAGCTCTACAAGTACACTAAAACTGATATAAAACATGTAATAAAGTGATTAGTGAAACTAATTCTAAAATGTTGAAGATATGAAGATATGATCATAAAAGATTGTTAAAAATGTGCATATACACTATAATAGAACATAAATAATACTAACAATGCTTGTATATATGTTCATTAACCATCGGTAATGGAAAAATTAATTGTGAGGAATGTTAAATGTAAATCAAAGTTGAATCATTTTACAATTAGTATTACTACCATCACCAGGCCCAAAAGAATGTGGAGCCACTGAACCCTGCTTAAAGCTTTGGATGCCAGTCAGTCATCTGCCCCTTGCCTCTTCATTTATTAAATAGTTTTGCTAATTTGATAAAGCTTCAAGCTGGCAATAAGAATGCAGCTTCCTATTTTCGTGTAAACTACACATATTTTAAGTCTGCAGATTCCATTTGTGCCCAATAATCTGTATATTTAAAAATACAAAAAGCATAATGACCATATTAAATAAATAAATTAGTGCATACATAAATACACCCATGAATAGTACAATTATTTACATACACATCCCAAAATACAATTTCTTAAGGCCTGAAATGCTTTATTTTCTTTCCTTTCAGATACAACCACAGCTGCCAGCTTGTAAAGAAGATTTTGTTTTAAGGTGCAGTCTGGTAGGGACACACCAGCACACCAATATCTCATGCTAGGGACCAGAATCCAAAACACAACATATGCTGGTGATCAGTTCTTTTCAGCATGCCTAAGAAGGCCATTGTGTGCCAAGTACACCCATGTGAGTATTTTCTACCGCTGGGGTGGCTGCTACTACCTTTTTAAACATAGCAACAGCAATAATTCTTTGGTACACTGCACCATGTAAAGAGTGGGGAACATCTAAATGACAATAAATCAAAGATAGTGCTACTTTATGCACATTCATCATTGTAAATAAAGTATTTGTGTCAAGGTTCCTCGCTGCCCTGAGGAATGTGCACATTACAGAGGTCACTGAAAATGTTTGGAATCTGAAAATATATTGGCGAACCTTCAGTATCCCTCAAATATGCATGGATGTGACTCTAGTGCATACACTAGAATGAAGGTTCATTAATGCTATTGATTATTCCATGAAGAACGTCCATAGAACCTTTACATCCCTTAAAAGTGTCTTTATCATAGAAAAGGGTTCCCTAAGAAAAAGTACTTTAAAAACTGTTCACGAGTAGGTTCTTTGGGGAACCAAATATGGTTCTTCTGTAGCATTGCTGTGAAAAATCCCTCTTATCTTTACTTTAAAGAGTGTCGGAATGATTGTTTAATGACATCCAAAAAACAGAAACAAAAAAAGAAAAAAACATTTCCCAAAATAACCCATTTTGATTCCACAATACTTTTGAGTAGGATGCTGAAACTCAATCTTTTGTGGTTTACCATTTTATTCAGAAAAAGTCTTCCTGTAAAGAAATGGAAAACAGCACTGTAGATGAACCTCTGGGAAGAGAATGAGATACGGTAAGACCGGCCTTCTCCATTATGGCACTCAAAGTTGAAAGCGAATAATCCCTCTCAACTGATCTCAAGGTTGTCTGTATGAAAGTAGTCTTGAGACAGCTGACTCTGGCCCAATACTGATCCCATCAGATGCTTTCTCAGAACTATAAAAACCAGGCCTGAACGCTTTATCCAGTCTTCACGATTTGTCTTGCTAGGGATTTAGATTTCCGTAAATGTGTGAAATGAATACGCATGATGCATGCTAATGGATTACCATTAGCAGTGTGGAATTAGAGAGGGCTTGTTCTATTGTAGTCTACTAATGGAGGACAAAACTTAGTCTATTAATTCAAATGATCAAAGGATTAATACATCCAACAACAAGTCAAGCGCAGAGAACTGTAGAAATGATATTTTTCTCAGTTTCATAATTTTTTGTATTTCCAGCACTCCAACACTGTCGCACGACCAATTCATACAAGGTCCCAAGTTTGTGCTAATTCGTACTAATTCATACTATTTCGCATGATTTGTCTAAAACCATGGGTAGGTTTAGGGGCGGGGTTAGCTTTAGGTAATTCGTACAAATTCATACGAATTGGCAACTCGTAAATTACGTACGCATTGCCATGAGATCAGATTGGCTATTCGCCTTGACTAAGATGGGAATGTTATTTATTTTATATCACAGTTTATCATAAGGTAGAGGTGCTTTCTGACTCAGTGGCTGATAGAAAACCAGGCAAAAAATTCCCTTAAGATAAAACAATTGGAGAAGTGAGAGTACTATCTGGGGAGCAGAATATCATAAACCTAGAAATTTGACTATTTTTACTTGCCTGAGCAACAGCATTTGATAAAATCGTATAAAAAATAACATAGAAAACCGAGTTGATTCACAAAGAGAAGTTTAGCAAAATACCTAAGCTGCTTCTTTATGGGGGAAAGTAAATACATAAATTAGTCCATATATCTTGGTTGTATCAGGTAGGAGTAAACTCTTTTAATTCCAAGCCTCCTCTAGTATGGGACTGAACTAAAGGTGGTTGAAGCAAATTGCCAATCTTGTTGAGCGTAATATGAAGCATGTATTTGTGGAAAGTGGAGGTGAGATGAATATGACACATTTGATGGATAACGTCTAGATTCTCTAATGGAACAGATGTGTTCTCTAATTGGGTTGCTGAGATCTCACACACATATGGGGGTACCTGCCAGTTTGGAAAATTAGACGTTAATACTAACATTTTACTTCTGTAATTTGATAGAAATCCAAGAAGTCAAGCAGTGTAGACATAAGTTGATACCAAAATTTATGAAATCTCACTTGGAGAAACTTCTTTTAATGTCCACAAATATTCCAGAAGCACAAGAAAATGGCCAGGGGAAAATATGTTTTAGTTAAAAGTATGCTTATTTTATTTACATATAAAGTTTAAAGCTTGATTTGTAATTTTCTAATGTTTGTAATAAGTCTCTTATGCTCAAAAAGGATGCATTTATTTTATCAAAAATACCGAAAAAAAACTGCAACTTGCCTGTGTTTTATTCTACGTTTGATCAATAATCCATGTTTGTAATTTATTTAAAATAAATGACTGACCCCAAACTTTTGAATGGTATATTGTAACCAGGAAAATTACAGTAATGAAAAAATGATGGCCATTGTAATTGATATTTAAAAATAACTCACTTTTTTTATTCTGATCAAGATCTAAAGGACACTGAAAAGTTTTACCTGAGCAAACATCAGATTTAATGATCAAACATAATTTTATTTGAATGAACAGACATAATGCAATGATCCATAGCAGTTCTTATTATCTTTTATGCTTGAACTGATTTTTTTATTTATTTTGCATAAAAACAGACACAAGACTTTCTCTATGCCGTTGCACCCTGATTAATCTGAATGAATAACATTCAAACGCTAATTGACTTTTTCTAACCTGGGGAAGCTTGTTATCTGGAAAATGTGTGTACTATATTAATAATATTCCAGTGTTGTTGCAGTATATAAGAAAGAAAGGAAGTGACCAGGTATGGTTTCCCATACTAGGAATTAGTGCTCTGCATTTAACCCACCCAAGTGCACACACAGCAGTGAGAAGTGATCAGCCACACACATGCACACACACACACCCACACCCAGAGCAGTGCCCAGGGAGCAGTTGGTGCCTTGCTCAAGGGTCTCACCTCAGTTGCGGTATTGAAGGTGGAGAGAGTGCTTGATATTCACTAACTCCACCCACAATCCCTGCCGGACCTGGGATTCAAACCCACGACCTTTGGGTTACAGGTGCGACTCTCTATCCATTAGGCCACGACTGCCCCCATAGAATCCTACTATGTGTACGTGCTCTGCTATGCTAAGTGTGATTGATAAACTGGATCTAATGTCAGCTGTTAATTAACAAAATACAAGCAATGTGTATCACATTAGAAGGGGCCTGATTGACAATCAGTTTTGCATGCTGTTCTGCAAATCGAATAGATAACAGTTGGAAATGATAGGCAACTAGCAAGACACCCCCAATAAAGGAGTGGTTCTGCAGGTGGTGACCACAGACCACTTCTCAATTCCTATGCTTTCTGGCTGATGGTTTGGTCACTTGAATGCTGGCGGTGCTTTCACTCTAGTGGTAGCATGAGAGTCATGCTACCTTGTGTTGTTCCACACAAGTAGCTCAGGTAGTGCAGCGCAAGAAGGTTTGCTCTGTCTGTCAGCGTAGTGTCCAGAGCATGGAAGCGCTACCAGGAGACAGGCCAGTACATCAGGAGACGTGGAGGAGGCCACAGGAGGGTCATGTGACAGACGTGATAGAGTCTGGAGACGCCGTGGAGAGCGTTTTTCCAAATCCTCCAGCATTACCGATTTGGCAGTGGGTCAGTAATGGTGTGGGGTAGCATTTCTTAAGAGGGGTGCACAGCCCTCCATGTGCTGTCCTGAAGGTAGTCTGATTGCCATTAAATACTGTACCGAAGATGAGATCCTCAGACCCCTTGTGAGACCATATGCCGGTGTGCCTTGGGTTCCTCCTAATGCATGAAAATGCTAGACCTCATATGGCAGGAGTGTTACAGCAGTTCCAGATGCAATGGACTGACCCGCCCGTTCCCCAGACCTGAATCCAATTGAGCACATATGGGACATTATGTCTCGCTCCATCCACCAACGCCACGTTGCAGCACAGACTGTCCTGGAGTTGGCGGATGCTTTAGTCCAGGTCTGGGAGGAGATCCCTCAGGAGACCATCCACCACCTCACCGGAAGCATGTCCAGGCATTGTGGGGATGTCACACACACTACTGAGCCTCATTTTGTATTGTTTTACGGACCTTGGATCAGCTTGTAGTGTGTTTACCCACTTCAATTTTGAGTGTGACTCCAAAACCATACCTCCATGGGTTAGAAATTTGATTTACATTGATAATTATTTCTGTGATTTTGTTGTAAGCACATTCAAATATGTAAAGAACAAAGTATTTAATAATAATTCTTCATTCAGATCTTTATGTTCCCTTTATTTGTTTGAGCAGTGTATAGTATATAGAAGCTTTTTTTTCTACAATGGAATGGAAAAATGTCACACAATACTGAATCTTCTAGAAAATTTACATTTCTACTATAAAAACATACAATTAAAAATAATATATTAAGTCCTGATAAACAAATGAAAGAAATTTAGAAGACATTTTGCACTAAATTTCATTTCACAAACTCTGCAGACAATCATGAGTGTTCTGCTTTTTTGGGGGGAGGTTCCCTGTGTTGTTCTTATTGTGTAGAGATGTGCAGGCCTCTGGGCTGTGCTTATGTTGCTATCTGCAGATGAACTATGACAGGAGAGGTGTGTGCTAAATAAATAATTCTCTTTCTTGCCCAAAACAGCAGCTCTGAGTAGTGAAGCGACAGCGCCACAGGGCTACAGGAAGCACAAGCACAGAACACAAAACCTGCCTAGCCATGTGTGTGAGTGTGTAAATGCATGAATGAGCATGTGTGTGTTGCAAACGGTAAAACAACAGCAGCTCTTGCACAAAAACATGTATGCATTACTTAATATTTACTAGACTGCTTGCTATGCATGGCGTCACAATACTAGGGTGTTTTGGTAGTTACTTATTGGCCCAAGACAAAAGAGTCTGCCTATATAACATGCTGACATCTATGACTTCGTTCCTCCAATTTCTTAACCTGTTTTATCACCAGTAAGGTCTATCTTATCACTTAGAAAAACAAAAGAACATCTCTTTTCAATAATTTTAGCTATCATTTATGTCTGTAGCACAAATAGTGTGGGCTTATGAACAGAAGATTAATATTTGAGGGTTGCCCAAATGCAAATGTCTTAGCAATTACCAATAAACAGAAAGATCACTAGCCTGCATGCTCAATATGATAGTAATTAATAAGCGATATGAAATGAAGGCAAAAACAAAAGTTCATATGTTGTTTCTGGATTTCTCTAGCTTCCTATCTGACTTATTCAGCACTAAACTGTAGAGACCATTTTTCAGAAACTTTCCAATCAACAGTTCATTTGTTTGATTAACTCAGTCTGTATAATTCACGCTAATTAGCTTTGAAATTGTTATGTCTATTAACATTTCCAAATTAATTGAATTCTGTTCTCCTAAATGGCACATCTCAGTTTAATGCTATTGTACCGTTTCTTTCTCTCTGTCTCTTTTTTATTTAAAATTATATATTATATCATGTAATTTACTGAGAAGGCATTACTGACTTTGAAATTCAAAAACACATAATGGGCGTCTCAGAGAATTATACATTTATTCCCTGATTGGATTCATAGACGCAGAAAGCCTTTATTCTTTCTTCACATGGGAGAAATGAGAGTTTTCAGCAGTTCTTTGTTTCGATGGCTTGTTAAGTTCTGTTCAACACAATCATGCCATCAATTTGCATAACTAATTGAGTATTAAATATCATTCTCCTTTTCAAAATGATCACAAAATTTGGGGGATTTATGTTCAATATGTTCAAACTTGTTTAAATTTGGCATCAAACATTAAAATTTCATTTTAAACATTAAATAAGGGCCACCCAACTAATGTTTCTCCTCACAGAGATTTATGCTATCATAGTTTCCACCAATTTACCACAGTAAATTATTTATTTTTTTCATGCAATAAAACTATGAAAACTAGTATTGGTACTATCGCGCAACCTAGTCTCATAAAAATATGTACTTCTATGCACATTTTTTGATTAGGTTGATATACTGTAGGCGTGTATTGCAGCATTTCAGAATATCCATGGACTGTTAAGAAACAAAATTTTATTCATGTTGGAAATATGCCCTACCACAAATTCAACCCTAAACCTACCCTCTTTGAAAACTCATGGATATCAAGCTGGATATGTTTGATAACGTTCAATGTAATGTTGATAACGTTCAAAAGCATCAGTTTTCAAATATACCAGCATATTAATATTGTTTTGAGGTCATAACATGATATTATAAGTACGAAGTAATTCTGCAGAAATTACGCTTTAATAATCAATAAAGGAATAAAAGGTGTCAGAGTTGTAATGCCTCTAGTGTTCATTTCTTTTGAATATTGCAGTGATATGTGCCTTTTTCCTCACCAAAACATGAACCAAGGTATATTTATGCCATGAGACCAGGTAGTATTATTCACAGCTGTAACTGCTACATCAGGGTTCGAATTACGGGGGAGCTAAGGGGAGCTCGGCTCCCCTGAAAGCCTACTTTGAAACATTTAGGGGGAGCTCTAAAACACTTTCCATTTTTTGTGTCGCATATAGATTTAGATTTTCTGTACATTAAGGTTC
>JAUMHQ010000053.1:24638358-24651382 GCA_032361165.1 Enteromius paludinosus
TATTGTGTCTAGTTCATTTACCCCTTGTGTATAAAACCCCTGTCTTTTGAGTTTGATTTCGTCCGTCAATGAATGTGGCTTTTGGATGTTTTTCCTGAGTTTACTTTTCATATTATTAAAATACTTTGTTTATTGAACCCTCGACTCCTGCGATCTCCTTCAGCAGAGTACCAGCATAACAGCATTTTGTTAACTGTGGTTTCAATGGTACATTGTATGTGACAACCTAACAGGGTTTCACATTCATTTTCATGACTAATGTATATTATTTCTCAGAATCTCTTTATATAATTTGTTCACAGAAAGCAATTTTTAGTCAATTAAATAATTGAGCTACTACATAACATACTTTTGACTAAAGAAATTTCCTTGACTTTTCTATTAAGAAGCCCACTGGAAATTCTTGACAATGCTTCTTCACCAACTGAGCCAAGAAATTTATGCTGGTCAATAGCTTTTTTAATTTCTGTTTAACAATTTATACTCCTTCTCCAGGCCTGGAAATCAAATTTGCCAGTTTTATATGACCATTACAACTCTGTAACATCTTACGGTGCAACATACAAGTCTGTAGTTGTTGATGTAAATTAACAAATTGTTTCAGAGGTCTTAGAATAATCTTGATTCCCTGACAATTCCCTTCATGCCCTATCTAAAAGGCTTTTGGCTACATTTTAACGTACATTCACAGTCTACAAAATAAATTCACCTGTTCACCACATGACAAAAATGGCGAATTCTCCCAGCAGCCTAAATTTAGACTCACTATTCCATAAGGAATCTGTATTTCACTCCTCTTGTGTTCAAGAATGCTCAGAAGTCCTGGTGCGAGCAAGCATTAAGCTGAGTGAGCAGCATATTCTATTCTGAGTGAGTTGCTCACCCCAGCAGGCCTTGTTTTGGCCTGAGGCTAGTCTGCCAGGGCTGACCACTCCTACCACAGGTAGCACTGAGCAGACACCTTCAAGAGCCCACAAATGAGGAGTAAGTAAAAAAAATGGGTTGCTTAGAGTGGCTTAGTGGTGCATAATGTGTCCTCCATGGAGTTGGAAGGATTGAGAAGAATCAAAAATGAATTCAATATACAAGCAGAGCAAAACAGAATAGACACATTTCAAAGAACGCCAAATGTTAATTTCTGAGAAATTAAAGGTCATGCGCATTAACTTAACCTTGTCCAATCAACCTGAAATGACAAAAGCTCCCAATTTCCTATTTTGCTCAATGGATTTAACATTTATCAAATAACACTTACGTAAATGAGGTCATGCAGCAGGATTGAGCAATGTGAAGACATGCTCCGTGTTATAGATTTAAAATTGGCTATTGAAGTCAAAGACATCTCTGACTTTAATTTCTTACTGAATAAATTAGGTATTTCTTGGTGGATGAACTGTTAATTTAGATTTAATTATTAATTAATACATATTAGGGTTGTTACGAAGCGGACGGGACACAGATGGTACTGTAAGTTCAATCACAGTAATGTTTATTTACAATGAGTTCCAAAACGAGATGAGAGAATAACAGGTGAGTTGATAATGATAAGGATAGGACTGGAACACAGTACTGGAAGTTGACTGATGCTAATACTTTTCAGATGACTGGAGATGGAGATGATCACACGGATACACAGATGATGAGACAACGGACACCACACATCACAGACGCTGGAGACACGAGGAGGGAAATCCTTGGGATCTGGAGATACACTGAGGAGATGAGAGCAAACGGAGAGTTCAACAGGTAAGTCACAAGAGATGCTGCGATAGCTTTTAGTCCACTTCTCTGGAACGAGCTCAGACGCTGTGTGCAGAGTGTTGTGTGGTTATATGGAGTGCTTGATGAGGGGTGTTATCTGAGTCAAGTGGTGGTGGTGACAGGTGACTGTGATCATTGTGAGGGTGGAGCCTGGCGTGGATGTAACAAGGGTAGAGTGGGGGAAAACGCCCCCCCTCAAGGACTGTGTTCCTTTTTTTAACTAAAAAGTTATCGAATAGTTTTAGTGAAATAAATTATCAACCAAGCATGAAAAAAATGTCCAGATTTTTCTTGTTATTATATTTTTTACAAAAATTCATTTTGTTCCAAGCCGGACATTTTAGCCCACCTACGGAGCAAATTTTATGAAGGATAAAATGTCCCCCCAGTCAAACGAAGCAATTTGCTTAAAACGTTAACAGAAAAATCAGACTACAGGCAGTTTTAGTTTAAAATAAAACAAACAAACAAAAAAAGTGTAGGCCTATAATTAATCATTTTAAATTACCAAATTATAATAGCCTATTTGTAAAAACTGATGCTACTGTAACTTGAGGTAATATTTAAAGATAAAGTGCAAATATTTTCATTCAACCAATTGGTTTGAATACTTTTGATGGAAAAACAAAGGATTTGATGTTCAGAACTAAATAACTACAATAATTGCCCATTGTCCCGGGTTGACCTACTAGACTATGTTGGAGAGAAAAAAAATGATGTCATTCTGACGTATTATGTCGTTCGCATATAAGATATAACTGTGAAAAAAAAAAAAAAGCTTTAAAACAGTTTTTCTTACTGCTGAAAATTACATAATTTATTGTGAAATTGTGTATCTTGACTTTATCTTGTAGTTATTTTTTAGGAAAAAAAAAAAAACCTAAACCCTAAAACCCAGCTCTACCCTGATTGTTACTTTAATAAATAACAAATTAAACTTAAAAATTCTACAAAAATAATTTTTTGTGAGGCAAGCTACCAAATTGCGAATAATACGTCAAAACGTCAGTTTGGTAAGCGCCTGAGCGGGTATGAAATTCCGTTAAAAGGGCAGATTGCTTTACGGTAGCAACAAATGCACATGTACAAAGATCTACTGTAATTACAGTACGAAGAATTCCGCTCACTTAACTGTAGGGGGCTCCAAAGACGCACAAATGCATATCTGACTAAATCAACATGACCTGATTCACACACCAAAGAGGAATTTTAAAGATTAGATCAGGTGGAATTTTCACTTTTTTTTAGACCATGTTCCAGTGCATGTTTGCCATCCGTGAGATGTTGTTGTTTTTTGCATGTCCTTGTCCATGTGGCCCCCTTTTTCTTCTTCCTTTTTTTAACCATTAAAAAATGTCCTTGTCCATGTGGCCCCCTTTTTTTTCTTCCTTTTTTTTAACCATTAGCAAAAAATATATAATGCCCGGAACTGTGTGTTTGTGTAGTTAGGTTAATGAAGCTAAACACACAAGCTGACTGCTGTCACAAGTGACACATCCGATTTATAAATAGGTGAAAAGGGATGTCACTGGAGACTTAGAGGCTATCACATAACGGCTGTTTTCACTGCCAGCGCCCACAGTTAACCTCTTTCTTTGACACTGGGTGATAATGTCAGCTTAACAGCAAACATTAACCCCTGGATTACAATGTGGACATGAAAACTAAAAGAAAAGGGCTATCAAAGGTACACATTTATATGACAGAATTTATCTGGATATGGTAGACAGAATATGCTTAATGGCTGGTCGTTTTGGCAATTTGAAAAGGGCAGTGATTTGCATTTCATACTCAGAAGTAAGAACCTGGGCTATGGTAGTGGAGATTATTTAATGAAACATCTTGCATGTTCCATTAGTAATAATAGACTACACTTGTTCTAAGTCTGTGCTATTAGACATATCTGTGCAGTCCTTCCATGGTTAATATATTGCTGATGTTTTCAAATTTAATTCAAATTTATTTATTTATCTTAAATCTGTAGTTTGAAAACCACCTGTGTCTAAAAATTAACTAATGCAACCAATTCCAAAAAATGCATGTTTTTAATTATTGGATTGGATCTGACCTCAGATCATGTGGGTTGTTGATGTTCTTTTGTTTTCCTTTAAAACAAAAGTAAGATGCTGTGTTCGAAATCGCTTACTTCCCTACTATATATAGGTAGTAAGCGAAAAACAGCATGCGTGGCGAGTAGTATGTCCGAATTCATAGCATTCGAAATTCAGCAGGCGAGAAGTACCCTGATGACCTACTGCTTCCGCCCGAATTCTGTAGTAGGCATATCATGGACACTTTCCTATCCAATGAGGCTCCGGAAGAGGAGGCGTCATATTCGAAAATTGGTGGAAAGTTGAGACGCGGCTCATTTTAAGTGTGGGAACCTCAGGAAAAAAAACATCGTTTATTGTGATTAAATTACACTTGTTTAACAAAATAAAAAAACCCTTATGACTTATTGGAAGTTTACATTTTCGCGCTGTTGTGACAACGCATGACACGTGACAACATCAATATAGTGGATGTAGTACGTCTGAATTCCATTCATACTATTTAGAACGTACTGTTTTAACGGACGCAGCAATACAGTATGTTACCTCCCCTGTGTCACAGAAACGCCAGGCTCCACCCTCACCCAATCACAACACACACAGTCACCAGAGTAATAGCACAATCACCTGTCACCTACACCTGGATACAATCAGCACATCATTAAGGAACCACATAAAACAACACACCACGCCACAGTCAGTGTTCAGGCTCGTTTCAAGCTAGCGGACTCCTGATAAGACAAAGTTGAAGCTCTTTGACGAATACTTGCCTTTCTACTAACCTTGTGTGATATCCCTGTGTTGCTCCTCAGTTCTGTGTATCCTCTGCAGGCTCCTTGGAATCCCCTGAGTATCCCTTGTGTCTCCAAAGAAGTGGTGTTGTGGTTCGTCTGTGTGTTGTCTCCGTCTTCAGTCTGTGCTCCAGCGATCTCCCTTTCCCAGAGAATGAACTCCATTAACTCTACGACAAGTTCATCCAGATTAATCATTTAACTCCTATACTTACCAGTTTTTGTTGATCCATTCCTTCTGAACTCATCCTGTTGTAAATAAACATATTATTATTCATCTTACCTCCTGTGTGCAGTCTGCTTCGTTTCCAGTGGAAAGTTCTGTTCAGTCTTGTATGTATTACATTTACAGTTCCAGTTCTTCGTTTCCCTGGGAATCGAACCCATAACTTTGGCCTTGCATTATGTTTGCATTACAGAAAAGCATAATTTTAAGCTTGCATCATGACCAACTGACTTATCTTACAAAACAGCTGTTTTTTTCCACTCCCTTTTTTTTTTCTCCATAGCAGACATTTAATAGCTCACTCCAAAATGAGCATGTCTTGGCAAATATGCTGTAGATTAGCAGCAAGGCAATCAATTTATTATGTGATAAACTGTCTGCACACAAAAGCAGTTTACTCCAGGTAATAAGTTATTTCCTCCACTGACTTCTAATCAGATAGAACAGCCTCCAGTCTCCCTGTTAAGATCCCATCATGTTACATGGTTTTGACTAGAGATTTGTCTCCCCTGAGAAAGGTTCTCTGATATAATAAAGCACCATTTACACTCCACCTACAGAAATTACACCATTAACTCAAAACCTGACGTTCTGCACCAGGAAAAATATTCCCATCTCTAAAGGACAATTAGACCTTTACACCCGAATAACACACATTATTTTTAAAGAATAGTTTACTTCTAGTACTTTAATAAAATAGCAAATTTTCGCATATCTGCTTTTAAACCCTCTGGTCCCCTTGCCTACTTTGGTTTCTTTGGAAGTGCATTAGTTTAAATGTGTTTTTGTGGTTGTTAAACACATTGAGAAACCAGTGCGAGTTACTGTTTGTGATAATCAACTGCATGCCATAAAAGTGGCATATAAACATTTAATCGGCAAATTAACCCAGAATTATTTCTTTAAATGTTACAAAGCGCTGTACTGTGCTATATGTTCAATCATTCTTACACACCAGGGTTACTGAAATCTGAGAACCCTATTTTTCCTGTTATTTAC
The DNA here is from genome assembly GCA_032361165.1 of Enteromius paludinosus. Taxonomy (NCBI): domain Eukaryota; kingdom Metazoa; phylum Chordata; class Actinopteri; order Cypriniformes; family Cyprinidae; genus Enteromius; species Enteromius paludinosus. The sequence continues at coordinate 24,644,187 of JAUMHQ010000053.1, forward strand.
TGAGGAATATTTCAGGAATATTTCATTCTGGTTCCCAATAGAACGTATCTACTGATTTTTGGATTATTGCAGAAAATAAGATCTATCTGTTCTATTATAATAATCTACACAACTAAACACAACTTGTATGAATTTTGATGTCTAAATATCCATCAGCAGAGATAACTGGAGGCTATAAACACAAAGATTGCACGACTGTGTCACCATCACTTGCTTTTTTTACATAAAAGTTTGGGTTAGAATGGTTTGCAAGAGTGCTAATGAAATTGTAAAAGCTGAATGAGTAGATGAGTTTATCCCATTTAGACACTTTCTTTTAAGACAACCCTGTTAAAAAAAAAAAAAAAAATCCGGCATACAGTATGTTGGTTATGTTTTGAAACATGGCTAATATATTTTACCAGCTATTTGGAGCCTATTTTTGACAGCACCCATTCACTGCAGTGGAAGTGATGCTACATTTCTCTAGATCTATTTGAATGAAGAAACAAACTCATCAGTTGACATTGGATGACCTGAGAGTGCATATATATATATATTTTTTGGCTATTGACATTACTGCTTTGAAAGAGGGTTTTATTGTGTTTTTTTTTTTTTTTACTTTTGCGTAGTAAAATAAAGTGTGAACATATATTGCACTTAAACAAAAACGTAAAATGGCCATTTATTCTCTACATTTTGGCCTACAAAAATATGTTGTCCCTGCAGCACTCTCTCTCTCTCTCTCTCTCTCTATACAGTATATACACATGCATAATGACCGACCCCATCAACTTTCCATGAACTTCTGTCCTTGTGGCTTGAAATAGTACTTAAAGTGATGACAGTGTATTCCCTTTCTGTTCTTTGGCAAATTCAGTTACTCCCTCTCTACTCCTTTCCCCTCTGAAGACACAATATCTTGCCTCCAAGGACACTCAAGAATATGAATTATGTTTGAGCGAAAGTGTAAATATCCCCTGTTGACAACTTGTTGGTATTGTGTTCGTGTGGAATCTGTTGCGATACACATTGGGGTAGGCCCTTTGCCCAGCAGGCTTTCGGTTGCCTTGTCACTACAGCTGAAACCTTGAGAGGGGAGCAGCTTTTAACACAGGCCTTGGATACCCACTGGGGGAAATGAGATGTTGTGAGAGTTTGTCGATGTGCAGTGGTGAGCCATTACGAGATGTGGCGTTTTGTTGGAGAAAAAGAAAAATCACTAAATAAAATTACTTCTGCTCAATCAGATTATTTTGTCGCTGTGGGATGTACAAGGTAAGTTGGATCAGCGGTTCTCAACTGGTGGGTCATGACCCAAAAAGGGTTACAGATCTGTTCTTATAGGACAGACAAAACAATTCTTAATGCAACAAACCATATAAGGCATAGTTTTTAGGCTTGAAAGCCAAACTGTCAGATTTATTATATGAAATGAGCTTAAACTAAATGAGCAGCAGATTTGTACAGTAGTTCCCAAAATGCTTCACATCAGGCTAAGGAAAGTAAATAAAGTTTATAAACCTTGAGACTAACTACATCCGAGTGTTGATGAATCCACTGGTTCTGTTTACATTAGCACATGCTAGAGTAATAAAATTAAGCTACATTTAAATAAGGGATATTTAAAGATAATATGGTTTGTGCTGACCACATTGTGTTTTGTACAGCACATTTTTGGCTGCCAAGAAAATTCAAAAGACATTTTGAAACCAACGTAGTCCATTTTCCTATTCAGTCTATAATAACTCAGCACATTATTATGCCCTCTATTCATCCTTTACTATTACATCAAGCATTGTCGAGTTGTCACGTGGTGTCAAAATGAGGTTTATGTGAGATCTAAATGATGATTGATGATTTGTTAAGTCTACTTACTTTTTTCCCATCTTAAACTCAGTTAAAATCAGTCTTTAATATTTTTAAACAGCCCTTTTAGATCAATTAAGGTGACCTGTAGATCAGAAATGTAAAATATGTTATAATGACTATGTCATTTGACTGGTAATGGTGTCTATTTATTTCAACCCCTGCTGTGATGGTTTCCACTTGATGGATAATACAGATCCTGGAGGGAAACCAGTTAAGAACCACCGAGTTGATAACGATTAGGACCTTCATTGATAAATTTGCTTTTATGCTCTCCATCAACATTGTAAATGTCAAAATCTGCCTCGATGTATGCAATCACCCTATTTGCTCCGACAGAGTTAGTGTGACCTTGAGCATCTCTAGAGCAGGCCGTTTCTTCATTTTTTTTGCAGTTAAGAGGTTTATTTTGGCTCCAGTAGCTGTGGCTCCTATCGCCTCCCTGTAGTAATTATTCTTCTATTTACATTGTCCTGCAAAGCCGTTAGTTATAATCTTGTCAGACGGCACATGCTATTTACTCAACATTAAGCAATCAAACCTAACCCCAGAGGTAATCAACAGTGAAATCACTAGTCCTCATTGCACCTGCAAGATGGATGAGTGATCAAAAATGTTTGCAAACCGCTTTATAGAGGAAGCTCAAGAGAGAGACAGCCGCAGAGGCAAATGGCGCCTACTCATCCGCTACCACGAGATGGGCTGCTAATACACGGCCCTTATGTCCGCTGGATCATTTAGATTTATGCGTGTCATGGGAGTAGTATTAAAATTTCATGGATGTGTGGATGGAAGGAAGGATAAGTGGATAGAGCAAAGAAATATCCCTGGTGGTGAGATATTGATGTTACAGGGTTTTTAAGAAATCCAATCCCCTCCACTGTGACCATTAATATAGCTTAACATATGCTTGTGAATAGTGCTGGCCTGGTATTACCGATACACAGACATGTATTTGCTTGGTATAGTACAGGGCTGCTTACACGTTTTCAATCTACAACCCAAAAACTTTACAACTTTAAAATAATAATCTGCCAACCATCTGGCAATAAGTGTATTACACTGTTTTTTTTTTTACATTTCCAAAACAAAACATTTTCTTGAAAAGCAACATGACGTAAGACAAGAAGTCTTTTTTTTTTTATGCTTGAAACAAGCTAAATATCTGTCAATGGCATAAAAGAGAAAACTAACTTTAAAGTAAATATAATTTTTTATTATGATGGGTTCATATGAAGATTGTTTTAAGGTCGCTTAAACTAGTTAATAAACTAGCTATTTTAAAATGTGAAAATGATTTCTTTGTAATGTTGAATGGCCAATCATATGAAGTATTGTGTTGTAATGTTTTTAGGCTGTTTTGTCTCTCATTCTGACGGCTCCCTGCAGAGGATCAATTGAGCAAGTCATGTAATGCTAAATGTTTAAAATAACATGCTATTGTGACCTATTTATTTATTTATTTATTTTTTGCATATAGCCAGTAATTGCGTTCCTTTAATTTAAAAAAGTGCATATTTAAATCAGCTGCATGTGAGGTTCCATTTCAGTCAGGATGATACATACAGGTATGTAAAACAGCTCAGCAGGTTTGACAACAGAGCCTATATTTTGTGAAAATTGCATGACGATTTCATAGTTTCAAATGTGTTTCAAAGATTTAAGTGAGACAGGAGGCACTGCAAAGCTCCACCTGTCAAACTCAGAAGAAGAGCAGTCATGAAAAGGCAAAGACAGGTTTCGCAGATTTAGTAGCTTAGAAACTACAGCAAATGAAACAATTACCTCCATTGACTGAACCTCAGAGTGACAGTCAATTTGAAAACAAGTCACTCTATTTCAGCGGAGGAATGAGTCGGAGGGGATGAGTATATTGTGGAGTGGGCAAGCATCCTTTTTTAAGGGGACAATTTAGTCATCTTTGGAGATCCAGAGTAAGTGGTGGAGGCTTTGGTGCTAAGCTTGCATCGGTGCAAGAAGGACCCAGAGGTAGTACACAAGCTTAAAGGAGTAATTCTAGTGCATTTGACAGCAGAAGGAAATAAACATGACAAACAAATCTCTAAACGGCTCCCGATCACTTTGGAAATTTGGAGGAATACGGGAAGCTGCCGTGATGCTGAACATTTCAAACATTTCAACAATGTTTGGATGGATGCCCAAAAGTTTACTTTTGAAACGGATGGAATTTAAAGTTTGAGTGCACATCTACAAAACAAGCAGAACATTTTGTGACAATGTTACTTTGTTTGCCATTTGGGTTTAAAAATATATTTAAGATTGGTCACTTTAATTGTGTGTTGTTTTGTAAATGTGACACTGAAACTAACACTAACACTAACAATGCTGAAAAACTAATTACATTTTGAAGGGTCCTTATGGGTTATGAAAGATTAATAATAGGTAGGTTGACATGCATGCAAGGTCAAAAAACATTTTCATTTTCTTAAAATATGCATTCATTTCTATCTGGTCTAATGGCATAAATGTACCTGGGTGCACTTTTTAGTGAGATACAAAATAAAGGCTTGTCTTTTCACACAAATTTTTGATTAATAAAGCATAATTTTCACACAATTACTTGAAGAATATCATGTTATGAATTCAAAACAATATTAATATGCTCGGATTTTTGAAAAACTGATGCTTTTGAACATTTGCATCACACATATCCAGCTTCATGTCACAGATGATAGGTTTGTTCTGTAGCTCATGAAGTACAGAGATGTACCTGAAAGGCGAGAAGCTCCAGTTTGGTTTCAAAAGACAGTTCAGATCTGTGTAAAGGGAAGTTGAAATACCACGGTTTTATCAAAAAATGTGGGGTTTTTTTTTATACGTTTTACATTTGTTAACACTATCGGGTAGGTTTAGGATTAAAAAATGTGTTTTAGCATCACTCAGTGGACATTTCTCTTTGAAACTGCGGCGAAACGTGCAGTAAGGTACGTAAAAACGGTGTTGCACAAAACGTGCACAGAGGTACATATTTTTATGAGACAAAGATTGACTTATTTGCTAAATGACTTCCAAAGGATTCTTTCAATGATTCATTTTTCCAAACCCTTAGCATGACACAAATTTTGCAATGTAATTTAAATCAGTGTTTAAAAATGAGTTTTTAAAGCTCAAAAGTGCAAATACTGGACAGGCAATATCATAACATTTCATGTTGATGTCATTTCATTTACTTAGAGCTGTATTACACACTGCATGAAAGGTAACTTTCAAAAAATCAAATGAGAGGCATTTTAAAAATATATTTCAACAGAGATCAGTTATTGTGATTGTAATTATACTGCATTTCAGCAATATTGATAAAATATTGTATATGTTCAGTAATTCTAACAGTTGTAGTAGCTTATTATTGCTTTTACATTATTGTTGATAAAAAAAAAAAAAAAGCTCTCTATCAGCATAACCAAAAACAAAAGCCTCTACATTCGATGGTAAGTATATCTGAGAAATGGTAATATGCTGTGAAGGTTGTAATGCACAATGTAATGCACAATTTGAGGAAGGACAATTTTGCGTAGTCTGCACAGGAAATCACTGTAATATCTTACATAATAGTTGCATTGAAAATAATTGCAGTATTCAGCATAATAATGGCAATTTCATGAGCGAAATATAGAATACTTTCAGCCTCAGTTTGAGGTCGAAATGACTGAAAACTTGATAATGCGCAGTCATTTCGAGGCTACCATTACTGAAGCAACAGTGCGATCAATCGCCACAGGATTACTGCGTATTGAACATATATTTGACAGTATCATTATAGACATCTATTGCTTCACATCCTCTATGTGGCTCAATCAATTTCTTGTGCATGAGACCGATTTTCGGCAACTGCTAGATAGGCATCGCATACCCTTCTCTTTTGTTGAGCTAATAGCTTTCATTTTACATTCCTGTTATGTGCTGAAAAATCAAATGTATTATTAATGCGAGAGGATGACATACTATCTATGTGATAATGTGAAAAGTTCCATCAGAGATCATCTTTTGTTGTGCTCTTTGTAGTCTTTCGGCCTTTGCAACAAAACCCTTGCCATTTAAAATTAAAATGTAATCACATTTATTGCTGTACAAACAGTTTGGTACATAACAGCTTGAATTACATATTCAAAAGGGTGAATTATGAATTCAGTTCACTTTATAAAAGAAGAAAGAGCAATTACTGATGCACAATAGACCTCTGTATGAAACTGAAAATGTTCTTAATGGCTAATCTGAGTGTAATCTAAAGCCCGGTGTCATTGTATGTCCAGACAGGTGGGTAGCCTGGAAAGGACATATGGTAGCGCGGCTTTACCATCTGCGCTTCTCATCCGTCCTGAGCTAATGATGGAGGGCATGTATTCTTGGCAGATCTTCTAGAATGATCTGCGGGCAGCGTAGAATAAACTAGTTTCTCTCTCCTCTCTGTGTGTCCTTTGTTGTTGCAAATAACCTGCCATCCATCAATATGATGCATCTTTAAGAGGGGCTGCAGTACCACCCTGCCAAGACAACAGTTGGAAACCTCACAGTTACTCAGTAACAGCCCTTTAACAGAAGACAAATGCTCTCCGTTCTGTGTTTTATCCCAAGGCGCTGCAGAAATCAGTAACAAAGGTTGGCTTGGTAATGTTTGCATTTGCCTTTCAAAAAATTTACTTCACACCGCATTAAGCAGAGAGCACAAAACACAGTATTAATATATATATATATATACTTTTGTAGCAATATAACCATGTTTTTATGAGGACATTTCCTTAGTCTTCATAAATAAGACAGCTTTAAAAACAAACTAAATAATATTTTATTCAAATCTAAAAATGTAGAAAGGTTTGAGTGAGACATAGGTTTGGGGTTAGTGTAGGCTGGGAGGATAGAACATACAGTTTGTGCAGAGTTAAAAACCCATATGCCTATGGAGAGTCCCCTTTTTTAAGCAAGATAATATGAATTAAAAAATTCGTTGTTTTTTTTTCATTATGCTTTTTTCTATTTATTTATTTATTTATTTATTTTTTACATTTATTTGATTTTTTTTCATTATATGATGTTTGCAAACAAATTTCGGGAGGAGTACACACAGGTAATTATCAGCCCACTCCTCTCCCCACTAATCATCTTATCATCTCATCATTCTATCAGAGCAAGAGATACTCCCTATAAATAGCACAAGCCCCTTTTCCTCAGTATCTCTATCCTCAGAGTCTCAGTCGGGGCACGCAGGGTTCAGTCCAGGCAGTAAGCCACAGTCCTCTCCACAGACAGCACACCTGTCACGCCCCTTGGCGTTCCATGTCTGTTGTCCTTTTTCTTTTCCAGTCCCATGTGCTGTTTATTTACCTGTCAGC
>JAUMHQ010000053.1:24676564-24694246 GCA_032361165.1 Enteromius paludinosus
ATATATAATACTAATTACATCTGTAATTAATTTATGTAATTAAATGTAGAACTGTTAACCCATCCCTTACACCTTAAACCCCCCTTGATTAAGTTTGTTAATTCAATTCATTGATAGTCTAGAAATTTTTAAGTGTAATAAAGTGTCAATATTTTTGTTTGGGTTGCAGTGTATTGTTCATTTAGATTCAGACTTAAAGAAATAAATTAACCAAGCAATTTCAGACATGCAGCTTTTCACTAGTGTGAATTAATTGTGGATTATTGTGATCCTTTTTTCAGCTGTTTGCCCTCTAATTCTGACAGCCCCCATTGAGGATCCATTTGTGAGCAAGTGATGTAATGCTACATTTCTCCAAATCTGTTCCAATGAAGAAACACACTCATTTTAATCTTTGAGGGAACTATTGCAAGAGCTTGCCAACATTCAACATTTATCGAACAACAATCTTAAAATAGGGTGATGCAAACATAATTCTTCAATAATCATTTACGCTACAGCTTTGGAAATATACCCTGAAGTAATGAAGCAGAGTAGGTATCGATTTGTGTTTAAGGATTAACCATGGTTTCTGTCCTAGCTCAACACCTGGAGTGTGTTTCCCAAAAGCATGGTTAGCATACTATGGTCGCAAGTTCTGTCGTTACCAGCACAGTTCAATGATTCGTTGTTTCCCGAAAGCATAGTTTAAACGAACATTTGCAGTCAACATCACAAACGTACGTGGTTAGAACTACAGCTTTGGCCTGTGGTTAGATGCATAGTTTCTTGTTAGTAAGATATATTGGCATTAATAAATATGCTCTTGGGCACAAAAAAAAACTAACATGCATTACTATCTTTATCTTAAATTCTATCTAAATATAAAATGTGTTTTTAATTTAGTATTTATGCACATCCATTATAAATGCTGTTCTTGAAAAGTGCGCATGTGTATAAATGGCTATGGGAACCCCAGGAGTATGACATAAGAGGGAACCCGCGATGATTCAAAGATCAAATAAAGCACAATGACAGTGAACAAAAATAATAAATTAGTCAATATGTGTCATGTTCAATACAGCAGCATCTGTATATTTAATCAGTTAAACAGTGTAAATTATTCCTCCACCACATGCGTGTAACCCTATGTTGTTGAACTACTGTGGTTCAAATGATGGAGATGAGACCGTGTTCAGGAAACAGTTGTGTGTAGCTAGTTCGTTTCCAAAACAATAAAGCAATAAAATCAAAATGCATTCTTTCTACCACCTTTCAGTACGGCAAACTAATTTTTTATCTGTATAATATTTATTTTTCTGTTTTCTAGCTTGTTACAACGAAGATGGAGGCTCCATTGGACCAAATTACACCATCTGAAGCCAATCATATCCAATACAAGGTCAACAGCTTTCATCCTGGAAGACCTTGTCGTCTTATTTCAGATTATTATTTTTTTTCATTCTCACCCCTCTTCATTATGGAAAGGCAGTGTGAGGAATGAGGACATGCTGTTGGGGACACCCATTTGTAATGCTGCCCGTGTACAACATTGAAAATCCCATCATAAATGGAGTTGTTTGACCAAAGAAACAGTGTGATGAAATCCCATCATAGATGGTGGACTGCCTGTGTGTTATAATGATGCCCTTCTGCGCACCCATCGAGATCCAGGCAGGCGCTCTTGATTAAATATTGACTTGCAGTACCCTTTGTGCTTCTTTTTATCTTATCAATAATTAATAATAGGTAAAATGGAATGGTTTAAACTCCAGTTTGTATAACAACACATTTGCACAAGATGTGTTTTATTTCCAACAACGTATAACAAATAGCTATGGACTGTTATCTGTTAAGGCGCTGTGCTCCAGATTGTGCAGGACAGAGCGGTTTCTTTCTCATTACAACAAACCTAACAGCTTCTCTGAACACAATGATCTCTCATATTGCTCAGTCACACCGCGAGACCCAAGTGAAGAATATAAGGTAACGCAGCCCTTATTTTAGTCACAACCCTGCAGGTTTGTTTCCACATGGCAAGACGGGGTGTTTAAATCCAGCACAGGCGGGACGTGTCTATTATTCAGTGATCCAGATGGCTATTCATCCTTGGAATGCTTTCAAAGTATGTTCACAAAAACATCGGACTAAAAATAAAGGCTTAAGCTTCAGAGCCAGTTTGCTGGATGATAGATGTTTGTCGGATAGAAGATTGAAAGCTGAAGGACCTTAAAAAGTACTCAGTGGGGTCATTTTCTTGACCTTTTAAATAAAAATATGCTGTAATTTTCAGAACTTAAAATATCATTCCCAGTCAAAAATGTATGAAACTTGTTCAGAAACAACTTTTTTTTTTTTTTTTTTTTAAATAGGCAGATGAACGTATCGTTTACATGTTGATGATGCTTACTGTGTTGAGAAACTTGGCCCAGCCGGTCACGGTGAGGTAATGTAGAGATAGCTGGATGGATATATTAAGAACTGATGATAAGAGTAAAATGTGCTGGGAAAAGCAGCCAAACCTTGAGATTTTCTGGCTGTGTGTGGAGCACCTGGCACTCTGCAGATCCTTCCAAAAGATCTTAATGTTAAAATCGAGGGATTTGATTTGTTTTTGGCAGCATCCAGGATCTTTTCAGCCACATCTTAACATTTTGAATGGCACGTTTCAGGCCAGATTGTTTGCAAACCTGTCACAGGGAAATGCAGAATTTTACAGGACAGTCAGAACTACTTTTTAAATTGCATTTATTAAATGTAATTTTATTTAAATTACCTACATTCATGGGGTTCACAGGTAGATACCATGGAGGGAATTGAGACGGGCAATCCCCTATCTCCTTTCCAACATAGATCTGTGAGTGCCTCGGGTACGGAAGCACCGCTCGCAGTTACTCCCCCCTGGGAACAGCCATCCACGGAGCATTCATCTTCCTCTGAGGAGGTGGATATTGTCAGCAGGGCTAGCCAGTCGCTCCGAGGCGGAGCGGTGTTTGCATTCATGGGGCTCACAGATAGATCTGATGGAAGGGAATGAGACGGGTGATCCCCCATCTCTTTCCCATCCGATTAGATCTAGCGGCATCCGAGTTTGAAGCAACGCTGATAACGGTCACTTCTCCCAGGGAAGAGCAACACACCGTTCATTCTTCTCTGAGGAGCTGGATGTAGTTGGGGTTGACAGCAAGCCGATTGGGCAGTCTTGTGTTTGCTTCTCGCGCTGCCGCCGAGGGGGTTGCACCAGCGGTGTGTTCGGGCCCCTTCTGGCGAGCCAGGGGGGTTGGAACAACCGCTGCTCTTTCCACCAGAGGCCAGTGTCATCGGGAATTTACTACTCTTCTAAGCAAAGGCGCCATCGAGTTTGTTTACAGCCGGTACTTCGTAGTTCCGAAGAAGGATGGAGGGCTGAGTAAACCTGAGGTTTATTTTCGGGGGCGAAGCTTACCAATATCGGGCCCTTCCCTTCAGTCTGGCACTCTCACCCCATACGTTTAAAAAGGTAGTGGATGCGGCCTTAGCCCCGTTGCGGCTTCAGGGTATTCGCTTTCTCAACTAAATAGATGACTGGCTGATTCTAGGCCGGTCTCAGAGCGAGGTATGCAGGAATCGAGATGTCGTCTCGAAACAGTTGGGGTTCAGACTAAACACCAAGAAAAGTGTGATTTCTCCAGTTCAGATAACCACTTAACTGGGCGTAGTTTGGGATTCAGTCACGATGCGGGCACGGTTGTCTCTTGCTCGAGTCGACTCAATTCTCTCAGCAGTCAGGAGAGTGCAGGAAGGCCAGTCACTGATAAGTCAGGTTTTTTAAAAAAAAAACTTAATGAGTGGTCGCCTGGCCCATGGTCTGTGGAACAACCGTCAACAGCATCTCCACATAAATTGTCTAGAGATGTTGGATGTCTTTCAAGCACTGAGGAGCTTCCTCCCAGCCCGGAGGCATCGTCATGTGTTGGTTTGTACCGACAACATGGCGGCAATCTCTTATATCAATCACCAGGGAGGTCTGCGTTCGCGCCCCTTATACAAGCTGGCGGAGGGCAGGCTTCTCTCGTTGAGAGCAATCTACATCCCTGTGCAGCTAAATGTGGGAGCAGACACCCTTTCGAGGAAGGGGTTGAAAGCCGGAGAATGGAGACTGCATCCAAATGTCATGCAGCGAATCTGGACAGTCTTCTATCGAGCAGAGGTGGACCTCTTTTGGGACTCAGGAGAATGCGCAATGTCCCCTCTGGTTCTCTCTAGCTCCTCCGGCTCCCCTGGGACGGGATGCTATGGTACAGGCCTGGCCGAGGCTTCGTCTGTACGACTTTCCCCCAATCGCTCTGCTCCCAGGTGTTCTGGAAAGAGTGCACCAGGATGCGGTCAGCCTACTGCTAGTAGCACCATTCTGGCCGGGCCGAGTTTGGTTTGCGAACATAATTTCCCTCCTCGACGGCTCTCCATGGGAGATTCTGATCAGGAGGGACCTTCTCTCTCAGGCAGGGGGCTCGGTATAGTACCCTCGCCCAGAGTAGTGGAACCTGTGGGTCTGGCCTCTGAGGGGACGCAGCTCATAGCTTCAGCCGAGGTTGTACAGATCATCCTTCAATCCAGAGCTCCCTCTACGAGGAAACTTTACGCTTTGAGGTGGAAGTTCTTCACCTCATGGTGTACTAGCCAGCAGCAGGACCCAGTTAACCTCCCGATTGGCACAGTTTTGGAGTTTCTGCAGGCTAGACTAGCTACTGGGCTATCCCATTCCACCTTGTATGTGGCGGCTATCTCTGCCTTCCACTCCCTTCTGCATGGCCATTCAGTGGGTAGGGACCCTTTGGTAATTCGTTTCCTCCGTGGTGCATTTAGGCTGAGGCCTCTAGCTCTAGCTCAGTCCCCGCTCTTCCCCTGGTCTGGCGAGCCATCCGACATTCCTGCAGTGGATTACTGGTTCCAGGAGAGAGAGAGGGTCTGGGACAAAGCTTATCAACATCTCCAATGGGCAGTGCATAGGCAGAAGACTAATGATGACCAATGTTGATCTGACGCCCCTGCATATCAAGTCGATCAAAAGGTATGGCTCTCAACCAGGGACATTCACCTATGCCTGCCCAGTAGGAAGATAAGTCCAAGCTTTGTTAGTCCCTTCACTGTGGTGGAGCAGATCAATCCAGTTACTAACTGATTACAGCTACCTCCTCAGTACAAAATCAATCCTGCATTCCACTTATCACTCCTGAAACCCTATCATGATCCCCTTCTTGTTCCCACAGAGCCTGGCCGTGAAAAAGAACCCCCTCCTCTTTTAATTGTCGAGGAAGGTGCCATCTACAAGGTCAAGGACATTCTTGATTCCCTGCGTCGTGGTGGTAAGCTTGAGTACCTTATTGTTTGGGAAGGGTATGGCCCAGAGGAAAGGGTCCTGGGTCCCACGAGAAGATGTACTGGATCCCAATGTCTTGGAGGAATACCACACTACTCATCCTAATCACCCAGCACCTCGAGGAAGAGGTCGACCACTACGGCGTCGGAGGGGCCTCTGGTGGGAGCCTTGGAGGAGGGGGTAATGCTCCATCCACGCCAGGCTCCACCCTCACTCCCTCACAGTGCTCACTCTCACCTGAGTACTAACCACATGCACCTCCCACCACCACCTGGATTCACTCACCATGCTAATTACGACCACATATAACCACACACCTCACAACAGGCATTGTCCGAGCTCGTATCTACGAAAGTGGACTCCCTCTGATCTAAAACTTGCCTTGATACTTACCTGTACTCTTACCCGCTCTCTCCTAGTGTACTCCTTGCTCCTATGTTTGTCTCCAGGTCTCCCGGATTCCTCTCCTTCCCTCCTTCGTATCGTGGTGTGTGATAGTGGTCATCTGTTCATCTGTCTCCGTCTCAGTGTGGCATCTTCATTGTCTTTCTGGAACAAAAGGGATTCATCAGTATTCAACAGATTCTCAAGCTAAACTGTCTTATCACTGATAACTCACCTTTCAAAAAATTTTAATTCATTCATTCTGTGAAAATAAACATTATTGTTATACTTACAATCTGGGTCCCTTCCGCTTCATTATAATTGTACTTACATGAAATAAAATCCATTTATTATGTAACTAAGTTATTGAACAGCCTGTAATTACATTTTTTAATCATACTGTAGATGTAACAGGCACCTACTGTTACACATTTGTTACAGACTGAGTCTGTTACACAGCCACTTACATTTACATATACAATCTTGATACACTTTGTTAGGTAGCTTATGCCTGTGTAATATTCTATAATTGTAATTTAATTAGAAAAGTATTAGATGTATTTAAGCTTTGTATTAATGGGTTAAACCAAATTAAGGTGCACTCTGAAAAGGTGTCCAGTATAGATACACATGAAGTTCACTTAAGTATAATGTTAATACACTATTTTCAGTAGCTTGTGTCTGTGTACTTGACTGTATAATTGAATTGTATAAAGTCTGCAACACATATGTGACAATCTTTTTGTTACATAAGTAGCTGTGTAACAGAATTGGTCTGTAAGTACAAACTGCTCCATAACTTAGTAATATGGTAACTACAATGATTACTATTAAGTACCTACTAGGTAACTACTCATTATCATGTATTATATGGACACCTTAAAACTGTATACATAACATAATAAGTTTTAATATACAGCATAATAATTATTTTCTACCATTATCGAAAAACATCAACTACATATGCTATTTGATATTGCAGACAGAGCATGCCAGAAAAAAAAAAAACATGTTTGATAAACGTTTCCCTTTGCCAATTTTACAGTAGCCAAATAAGTTAAATGGAATAATAAGCCAAGCACAGGTTCTGAAAAAATACTGTATTGACATTTTTCTAAAGACATACTGTATGTACATTCCTTAAATAAAAGGACACCTCTTGCCCTTTTACTGAGACTTTGCCCTCCAGTTGAAGCCACGACCAAATCCAGCTGTACAGTATTTCAACCCAGCATCCAGCTGTTTAACCAGAGCTGCATCGTGGTGCCCTAACTCATACTGCAAAAAAAATGTTTGTAGTAGTATTAACGATACTTTAGCATTAAATGTAACTTACTCTCTTCAGGGTACATTCACATGAAGCTTCTAAAAACAAGTGGAAAACGCGAGGTGCATCGCTTCCTCCACCAATTTCAAAATGCGTGGGCGCTCATGCTTCTTTAGCGTCTGCTGTTACTAGGCAACCATGACAGTATTGTCAGTTACTAAATCATTTCCTGCTTTGGATTTTAAACTGCGCGGCTCTATTGAAAATAAAGAGGAATGAGGAAAATGGTGTGCACGGTCTACGAAAGCGGGATGCTCAGCTTTCACGATTTGAAATGGCTCAAATCCACTTTATAAGTTTTAAATAATCAATAAATACCATCCAAGACTGACTTTTCCAAGACCCCCCTGTTCCTCTAAAATAATTTCTCATTGGATCTACACGATTCATGTGGGTCACCTGTTTTGTCTTCAAAGCGGCGAATTTCGCCGAAAAGTGAGGGATTTTCATGCCTGCATATAAAACTTTAATGTTTTTTCATACAAAAGCAAAGTTTGTTTTGACAACTCTAAAATGTTGGCTTGACAGTCTTGAATGAAAGTATATATATATATATGCATATATATACAATATTGTTTGGATACAGGTACAAATTATAAATGCAGACTTTTATGTGAAGGGCAGCCCAATATACCTGCAAATCCATATCAACAGCTTTGTGTTTCGCTACATTATACGTCTTTCAAGCTATTATTACAACATAATCTGAACAGCCGATTCCCTCACGTGCCTTTTTCATCATTTGTGAGGGGTCACTGTGGACTGAGCCGTTTACAAGTACATGACTCATAATTGCATGGTAATCACTAAAAGGTTACGATCCCCCACGGTTGCATAAATTCTTAAAATAGAAAGCGGTTCGTAGGTGCATGCGGACCCTTTTCCACCCTGTCTTTTTGATAATGGAACACTTCGGAAAGGGAAAACTTTCCCCAATGGAAAAATCTCTGTCAGGTATTTGTACATTTTAATACCTTGCGTCAAAAGCACCCTCTCTAGAGAGGCTGCTTGACGTAACAATACATTTTCTCATTATTCAGACTTTCTTTTCGCCTCTGCTTTTGACACCGCAGGTTATTCTTTTTTATCTGGTCAGGACTCTGTGGAGACATGCTGGACTTCTTAATCATGCCACTGACGTTCCCCAAAAGATGCTGGGTTACCAGGTTTCACTTCTGCTGTGAAGGACTGTCAAGTCAGACTGAAAAGACTGGAAAGTTCCTCGATTTGACAGGTGTCAGACAAGGAAAAAGAGTACAGCACGAGGTTAGATGGAATGAATTGCAGCTCTGTGTCCGATTATATGAAAATTTTTCTTGAAGTGCTTATTATGGGTTATGAAAGGTTCATATTTTGGTTCTGGGAATCTCAGACAACATGCTGACATGGTAATGTATAATGACGAGAATTAAACTATTTATTTATCAAATGCAGAGACGGTCTCTGTAATCAAAATGATGATAATCACTAGAAATCAGGTGTCCCCTGACTGTTGGCTAACGGGACATGCGTGTGTCAGGCCGGCTGTAGGGAGGAAGAGGCTAAACGTTTTGGATCTGTTTGAAAGAACGGTATCACATCAACACAATGGAGGCCGTCAAGGCGTTTAACGGCGAGCTGTACTCACTGAATGAATACAAGCCACCGATCTCCAAAGCAAAGATGACCCAGATTACAATAACAAGTACTTTCAGATTTAAAACTTTGCAGGATGTTTTCATTAACTTAGATTTGTGTTACACACTGCATGAAAGATAATTTCCATAATAAAAATCCATAAGCGCACTTCAAGAAGGAAGTGATGAAATGTCCACAAAAATAAAAATATAAAATGTTGTAAAAGTGTCTTATTGGTTCTCATTAAGATAAAAAAGTGATATAGTTTAATGGTGATTTGTCAGAGACATGACTTTTATTCTTAAAGGAATAGCTCACCCCAAAATAAAACATTTCTTAAAATGCATACTCACCCTCAGGCCAGTTGAAGTATCAATGTTTCTTTATGGGAACACATTTGGAGAAATGTAGCATTACTATACATCACTTGCTCACCATCCGATTCTCTGCAGTGAATAGGTGCTGTCAAAATGTCCCCACAGCTGATAGAATCATTACAATAATCCACAAATATAAGCAAAAACATTCCAAAAAATATTGAAACACATTTTTTGGTAATGTGTGAGGACAACAATAGATGGACTTTTTCACAGGAGGTAGCGTTATTATGTATTATGACCTCATATTTTGGACAGAAGTGACTTAGAAGCACCTAACTGATGGATTTGTTTATTGTTTATTAACTTTTTTAATTAGATATTAATTGATAGATTGGTGTGGATTGCTTGTGGATTATTGTGATGTTTTTATCAGCTGTATGGAATCATTCTGACGGCACCCATTCACTGCAGAGCATCCATTGGTGACCAAGTGACGTAATGCAACATTTATCCAAATCAAAAGAAAAAAAAACCCAAACTGTTCTACATCTTTTGGTTATAGGGTGAGTAAACATTGAGCAAATTTTCATTCTAGGTTGAACGATTCCTTTACGTTAGAAAATAAGAAAATAGCAGAATTTTATGTTTGCTGAGTCTCACTCTTCTATTGACACAATTACATCTATTAGCAATGAGTACCAGTGCATGACAACAGACATTCTTTCTATTTCATTGGTGACAAAGCACTATTCCTCTCAATACCCGTTTAGTATTCTGACCCGTTCTGTTATTGTCAGCTCTGCAGTCTATTAGGGAGCGCTGTCCTATGCTACTGTCACTTAGCCTGAGAAAACTTTAAGCATGCCACTGCACAAGCATCTATTTGTCTCTACCTCAAACACTTCCTGTGGAGCAGAATACACAATGTCTCATCTTTTGCAATAGGAACAGGGGCCGTGAAAGATGAATTATTTATTTGCTGACTTGTGCCGCGCCTAGGGAAAGAGACTACAGTCACTGAACGACAGGGGCACAAAAACCTCCTACCTGAAGCGACTCCAGCAACACTACACCTGCTGCCATCTGAACACAGCTACCCTTTACATCTGTGCTCTGCATATATACATTTGCCAATCGTATTGCTCTGTTCACTCTTGGGAGGTTAAAGAAAGTTCTGAGCAGCTGTTTCTGTAATGTTCGCGGCCTTTGAATACAATATAAATATTGAATCGCAAGAGAAAGGCCTCATGCAGTGCTTGTATTCGACACTTTTCATTCGTTTGTTTGTTTGTCGAAAGTTTTTTGGCAAAAGTTAAATTAACTGCTGAATATAAAATCTAAGACAATCAGTAATTCATATATGGAAATGAAAGCAGTTTTGAATGAGTAATTTAACTCTAAGATTGATCATTCCTAGCACATGAAACTTAAAGGGTTAGTTCACCCAAAAAGGAAAATTCTGTCATTAATTACTCACCCCCATGTCGTTTCAAACCCGTAAGACTTTTGTTCATCTTCGGAAAACAAATTAAGATATTTTTGATGATATCAGAGAGCCATCTGTCCCTCCATAGAGAGCAATAAAACTGAAGTGATCCCAGATCCAGAAGCGTTGTAAAAACATTGGTAAAACATTAGTGGCTCAACTTCAGTTACCTCACGTTCAAATACGTTTCACAAAATACAAAGCATGTTTGCCGTGCTGTCTGTGGAGAGGGCTCAGAGCTGGGTGGACTCCCAAGCCCTGGGGTTATTAACCCTTCTGGGCACAAGAAGCCATACGGCTCACTGCCTGGCCCACACTCCGCATGCTGCCCCCAGAGGAAAGATGAACAAATGGCGGAGTAGGGGTGGAGGAGGGATGCTAAGAAAGAGATTCCTAGGGAAGGGGGGCTTGTACTATTTATAGGATGACAGGCGTGATTTATTACCTGTGCGTGTTCCTCCCCGAAATTTGTTTGCAAACATCATTTCATGAGTTTGTGCTTACTGGTAATTAATAAAATACAAAGAGTGTTTGTCGTGCCATCCGGGGAGAGGGCTCAGAGCTAGGCGGACTCCTGAACCTTAGCGTTATTAACCCTACCGGGCACGAGAAGCGAAACGGCTCACCGCCTGGCCCGAACCCCGCATGCTCCCCAAAAAATCAAATTGGAGGACAGCCAAATGAAGTGAACCCCCCAAAAATGTGGTGGTGGGTTAGATAGAGGTGACGCTGCAGAGGCTGATGCTGCGGTGGGCCAAGGGGATGGCTAAGGTTTGGAGAGTTTTTTATTTTTTATTTTGAATGTAATGGATTGGTCTGAGCGGATGTAGCTTTTAAAAGCGCTTGAAGACCAATGGCCGAGGGTTTGTATATGCTGTTGTGACAGGCCTTTCTCTGCTGCAGTTGTAGCTGCTCCAATTCTGAAAGAATGTGAAGAAAAGTTTCCCGTTGGAATGCTGGACTGGAGGAGGACTGATTCCAGGTGTTTTTGAAACCAGAAAAAAACAGAAACGTGACGCTGGCCGGTTGGAGTCGTCAGTGAAAAACGGATCGGCGGGGGACGGAGACTGGGAATTTCTGTAGTGAAGGAAGGCTAGGAGAGTTTGGTAGGGGCGGATGGGGTACTGGAGTTTGAAAATGTAAATTAAATGGCATTTCTTAAACTGGTCCGTTTTGCTTTGTTTGATGAAAAAGGAGATGGTTTCATTGTCTACGATAGATAAATCAGAAGTTATGGGGTGGATGTTTGGGTCAAATTTAGAATTAACCATGAATTCTGAACATCTCAGGAACCTGAAAAAGTCACTGCGGTGGTTGGGATAGACAGGGGAGCCACTGCGGTGGCTGGGATACACGGGGTGACCACTGCGGTGGCTGAGATAGACAGGGTAGCCACTGCGGTGACTGGGGTAAACAATGGCAGCCACAGCGGTGACTGGGATAGAAAGGGTAGCTACTGCGGTAAACAATGGTAATCACCAAGGTGACTGGGATAGACGGGGGAACCACTGCGGTGGCTGGGAAAAACGGTGGAGCCGCTGCGGTGGCTGGGGAAAACGGAGAAGTCAACACCGTGGCCCTTTAAGAGGTGAGCTTGTGAGCGGTACACAGTGGTGGGTGCAATGCTCTGGCTCTAACATTCACTGGGGTGGCAATGTTGTTTTGAAATTGGCTTTTTGCAGAAGCGGCCCACACAGTGACTCTGCATAGATGAGCCTGGGAGTGGTCCATGCTGGCTCGAGTGGGCCTTGGTGGAGATAAAGGCGCAACCTATGCAAAGCCTTCCTGCCGCTATAATATCGCCTGACTGAAAGCAGTCCCATAGGACACAACAACCAACAGCTGGCGGATTTTGGTTTATAATCTCTCCCTTGGTTTGATCTATGCTCGGTATCAGCCGTCTGCCTGCGAGTTTAAAATGAACAATAAAGCAGGCAAAGATTTAGTCGTGCCGGTGACCTGAGATTCAGGCGAGGATTTTGTAAACAAAATTGCTTGCTGTTCCTGAAGGGCACATGGTTCAATTTTTGAAATAATTTTGTGTGTACTCCTACTTTGAATACATTTCCTGGGAGTGGAAGGATTCACTCCCTGACAAATATGACCCAATTTATGCTGACTTTGAAGTGGTGCAGAGGCTGAAAGACATTCAAAGATCAAGTCAGGATTTAAAATCGGGGTCTATTGAGAAGCAATTATGTCTTCATAGCAAAGCTGCATTTTCTGCATCAAATCAATGTTCCAAATCAAAAAGTGTCTTGATGTTGGCTGAAATATTTTCCGTCCACTTAATTACATGCTTCTAATATCATAAGATGCTGAACGTGTAATGTGTAATCTCCCGCAGGACTGCCGCACTTCCAAGAGAGCAAACCACTAGCCAATTAACTCTCCATACATCTTAAATCATTGCCATATGGCAATTTCTCTAAGTCTGCTCCTTATTCTTAAGAGTAAAAAAGACTATTCCCTAAGAGATTGATTATAGAAAATCAGAAGCCATACCTAGTTTTACAAAAAGCCTGCCAAGAACATGCACAGGCTTTTTTCACCACCAAATCAAAAATAACTTTTTTTGTGCATTAGGCTACTTGTATTGTGACATGTTTCAATTAAGAGCTTTTTTTTTCTTTTCAATTTTGTTGTTCCTTATTACTTTTTACTTTTTTAGTTTTTCTGCATTTTTCTAATTCAGCAGTTATTCTGCTATAGTTCCTTTTCTGTATTACTAAAAATGTTTTTTAAATAATTTAGTTTGCACTTTTTTTAAAGATGCACTTTAAAAAAAAAGCTACAATGATTTTTTAAATTGTATTATGATACATTTAAATTATTACTGTTGTGTTGTTGTTTTATTAATATTATTATTTTATTATTATTATTAATATTATTATTATTATTATTATACATTTAAATTATTGTTGTTATTGTTACTTATTTGTATTTTTCATTATTTTATTTATTTATTTATTTTTTTCAATTGCGATCTGGACATATTCTTGGCAGGTTCTCATGAAATTCACCTAAAGACACCCGTGAGATGGTATTATAGCCTCATTGTGGTGTGAATCATCATCACTCATTTAATAAGCTTATACAATATGAAACGTGATAATTAAATATAATTAACCACTTGTAGTCTCAGTGCACACACAAGTGAGGCACAGTTTCTAAAAGTGATATGACGAAATTTATTAACAGAATCCAGTAGGATATTGTGTGATTTGCAGACATATTAATGACCCCAGAGGGGCAATTTAATATTGCACATTCCCTTACCAGAAATCAAACTCAGACCATGTTCATGAGAGCCCATAACCCACACCCTAAGATAGGCCATGTGTGTATTTCATCTATGAATGAGCAACACATCTATTGTTAAAAATAAAGAAATAAATAAATAAACTGACGCACAGGTCATACAAGTCATCTCAAAATGTGACATTGCAGTCTTAATACAATCCTCTGCATTATTTACTCTCTACACATTATGTTGTGAGCATGAAGCTGTTTCCATATTTAGAGGACTATTTGATCGCAATAGAATTGGATAGAGCTTATTTTATTTTCACAACTTATAATTCAGAAATGATGTCCATCTTATCTAAATCACACTTGCCTTGCACATTTTCACATACTTTCATACTGCAATAGTCAGTCTGGCACTTACAAATGTTCCCTGTAGTCTGACTACATACCAGACAAACAAACAGTCTGAGGTGAAGAACATCAGCTTACATAATGCATTCCTTCAGTGGCCTACAAAAGAGCCGCGTTGCATAAGTAAAAAATCCTGATCTGCAGTAATGCAATTGTTTGGTGACAGTAAAACATTACTCTTGAGTACGCTTTGAAGGCTCGTGTTCATCAGCGATCCCTCTCCACGTCTGCAACTGTCCTGTTTCCAAGTGCCGGAAAGGCTACAAGGTGAAAAAAAGTAAACAAATGTATCCATTTAAGGGCACAATTGACATGTGTATAATGCACTTTGAATAATTGGTAAAGCACAGGCTGGAGGAGAAACAACAGGCAAAGGTGATGTGAGGTAAGCTTAAGAAAGTCCCTTGGCTTCCTTGAGTACTTAAGTTCTTTTCTAATGAGTTAAGTTGAAAAGGGAAAAGTGGCAGCCTTGGTCACTGTTCTCCAATTTACAAGATACCACATCTTTAAAATATAGTTGAATATGAAATGTGATCTTGACTTATTCTCAACAGGTTTTGTAAAATGCACAAAATAAAACACACAAAAAAAACAACAACCTTGAAATGGTATTAAAGCCTACAGTATATTGGCTTTATATGTTGTTTTCCTTTTTTTTTTTATTATATTTGTAGTTAGTTTGTAATTTATGTTATCTGGACATATTCTTGGCAGGTTTGTGAAATTGAGTCATCCCTATGAAATTATTGGCACACCTCAGTTTGTATTAGTTTGCATTATGTTATTTTATAATTCATTGCACGATTATTTAATCATTTTAATTATTTTTTTCTGATTATTTGTAATATGCATTATATTTAATGTACAGTTATTGTTATTATTATTGCTCTGGCCTTGACAGGTTGTATGAAAGTCACCAAAAGATGCCCTTTTATTCCCGATAAAATTAATTGTGATTAATCATTTGACAGCACTAATATATACATATATATATATATATATACTGTCACGAATGCCAGCTGTAGTGAATCGCGCTCTCGCTTCCAGAGCGGACAGGCAGGACTCGGAGGCAGGACTGAATGATAAACTTGAATATTTATTAAACAAAGACACAAACAAAGGAAAATGCGACGAGCAAAGCAACAAACTACAATCAGACATGCAACGTTATCGACTCACAGAGATACAAGACATGGGAAGCACTGAAGCACAAGACATGAGAACTAACAACATACAGACAGACAATACAGACATAGCCCCTCCCCTAAGGCGTGGATTCCAGACACGCGGAACAGCTACAACAGTCTCAAAAGTGCTGGTGGAGACAGTGGAGACAAGCAGTGAAGATGCCCACCTGGGCCAACCAGGCCATGAAGATGCTCTCCTGAGCCAACCAGACAGTTTATACACCTTCCAGGGCGGAGCCGAAGGCGGGACGGACCACTTGGGTAGACCAAACAGTCCATGTGCCCTCCAGGGTGGTGCAGACGGCGGAGTAGACCACCTGGGCCTATTAGGCAGCAACGATGCTCTCCTGAGAAGTCCATACAGTTCAGATACCCTCCTAGACCGACTAGACTGACACCGCGCCATTTGTGACCAAACAGTCAGTGATATCGCTCTCCAAGACCAACCAGACACTAACATTACCCTCTGACAGCTGACAGTAAATACGCCCTCCATGACTGACCGAACCATGATTCAGAGACCTCCTTGGGTTGAGCAGCCACCAGTGGGTCCCGAACCGACATCTCCAGAGGTAGTGCAGCCTCTGGCGGACCCAATGGAGTCTCCGGGCCACACAAAGGTTCCGGAGGTTCTGGCCATGGGACCTCACAGTCTTTGTGAAGCTCGGGTGAATTAAGTGACTGGATCACAGACCAGGTCTGGCGGATCCGGCCATGAGGGGTCCAAATTACAGACTGGGACTGGCGGATTCGGCCATGTTGGATCCGGAACACAGATCAGGTCTGGCGGATCCGGCCACTCTGGTTCTGGAGTACAGACAGGGTCTGGCAGATCCGGCCACTCTGGTTCTGGATCACAGACCGGGTCTGGCGGATCCGGCCACCATGAGTCAGGGTCACAGGCCTCAGATATCTCGACAGGCTTAGAAACCGGGACTGACTGGATTTGACATGGCTCCTCGTACCTTGCTACGGGGTTGAGACCCGTTACATGCGGGCTAGGAACTGCGAGGAGCTTCAGCAGCTCGTCAGGCTGCGTAACCGAGACAGACTGGATATTACACGACCCCTCGAATCGTGCTACGGGGCTGGCACCCGTTACTGACTGGTTTGACACTATGAGGGCCTTCTGCAGCTTCTCAGGCAGCGTACTTGGGACAGACTGGATATGACAAGACCCCTTAGAATCTTGCTACAGTAATGGGCTGGTACCCATTACTGAATGGCTAGATCCGGCCACTCTGGTTCTGGATCACAGACCGGGTCTGGCAGATCCGGCCACTCTGGTTCTGGATCACAGACCGGGTCTGGCGGATCCGGCCACCATGAGTCAGGGTCACAGGCCTCAGATATCTCGACAGGCTTAGAAACCGGGACTGACTGGATTTGACATGGCTCCTCGTACCTTGCTACGGGGTTGAGACCCGTTACATGCGGGCTAGGAACTGCGAGGAGCTTCAGCAGCTCGTCAGGCTGCGTAATCGGGACAGACTGGATATGACAAGACCCCTCGAATCGTGCTACGGGGCTGGCACACGTTACTGAATGGCTAGACACCGTGAGGGCCAACTGCAGCTTCTTAGGCTGCAAAACACGAACCGACTGAGGAGACTCCTGGCTGTATTACCGGTACAGACTGGGCATGAAACGGTCTCTTTGGTGGTGATACAGGCACCAACTGGGCTGAACGTGGTTCGCTGGACCGTAAAACGGGGCTGTGACCTATTGTTTGTGGTTTAGAGGCCGTGAGTATTTTTGACGGCTTTGGCAACCCAAATGCCGGGTTGGGAACCGCGAGGGATTTCACCGGTGCTGGCATCCCCGTGGCTGGACCGGCATCTGCTTCTTCAGCCGCCATTTTGAGCGCGAGTGCACCCAACTCCATAATTGTCCTCCCCTCTTCTGGTGAAATGATCGCTGGAGGCGACAAGCACGGTGGTCCGGGCCGTGAAAATGAAACCGAAACCGCGTCCCGCGGCTCAGCAGAGCGGTATGACCTCGGAGGCGGACCGCGTCTGATGGCGAGCCGGTAACCATGTAATGGGATCCGCGGATGCGGATCGAGGTCCGCGAAGACGTGTGTGTTAGCTGTGGTGAACGCCATCCTCTCTGTGGTGAGTCGATCTGTCACGAATGCAGGCTGTAGTGAATCGTGCTCTCGCTTCCAGAGCGGACAGGCAGGACTCGGAGGCAGGGATGAATGATAAACTTGAATATTTATTTAACAAAGAAACAAACAAAGGAAAATGCGACGAGCAAAGCAACAAACTACAAACAGACATGCATCATTATCGACTCACAGAGATACAAGACATGGGACGTGGTATTTATACATGGACTAAATCAAACACGGCTGGCAGAGG
>JAUMHQ010000053.1:24701897-24732478 GCA_032361165.1 Enteromius paludinosus
AAAAATGGAACATCTGTAAACACCAATAATAAGGAAATTGAGATGATGCTTGGCATGTACCTGAAGATGGGCCTAATAGAAATGTCTGGAGTCCGTATTTATTGGGAGACAGACACACGGTACACCCCTGTTTCTGATGTGATGTCCCGGAACAGATTCCAATCTCTGTTGACTTCATTGCACTTTATAAACAATTTAACTGTGTCAGAGATGGAAAAGGACAAACTCTGGAAACTCAGACCATGGCTAAATTAATTTAGGGAAAGATGCCTGCAGATGGTACCTGAAGAACACAACTCTGTGGATGAAATGATGATTTTTCGTTTAAAAAAAAAATCATAGATTTATAGAGTGTTAATTTACTGAATCATATTTAAATCATAAAGTGATAGTTTCAAAATGCATTTATTTAAATGCTTAAAATGAGCATAAATCGGTTTATTGTGAAACCATTAAACAGTATGAATGTGGTTAAAATATTACAAATTAGATTGCGATTGTTAATGTGAAATATATAAACTTGTTTTATGTTTAAAATGTAGTCAGTTTAATAAGCACTGCAGAGATTACAAAGTACAGACTACATAGATACAGACCTTCTGAAAAAATAAAGATGGAAACTTTATATGCAACTCAAATACATACTGTGAATCTCTAATATTTAAATATTTCAGGAGTGTTGGCTTCACATTACCTTCATTGTGGGCATTTTTCACGAGTGACGTTGATGCAAATGAAAATGAGTCTTCATTTTTCTGTTCCTCGTCTTTTATTCTCTCATTCACTGTATCTAATGAGTGGATCTCCATTAACTAGTCTAATTTAGCCAGTAATAAAGCTAGATCTAAGGCAAGTGTACTGCCCAGGGCGGCAGCCATTTCTCTCACTGTCTCATTGACAAACTCATTCCAGCGCACTAAAACATTCTCAGTGAAACCAGTGTCTTTCTTCTTTAGCTTCCTAAGTTTTCAAATATGGAGGAGGAGCATCTATGAATATAAAATGCAAGTTACAACCATATATCGGACCAGTTATCGTTGTTGTTGTTTACACTAACAATATATAATATAATTTCAAATATATGATACAGTGTGCTGAGCTGTGATGTTTAAATATTAATTCCTCTTCCACAGCAGCAAAGCAGCATGAGTTCAGTGCAAAATGAGACAGGAGGGCATCTATTGCAGGATTTCCGGAGTTATGAAATTGCTTTATAAATTAAATTTATCGCCTGAATTTACTGAATTGAAATGACACAACCTTGTCATTCCATTCATCATCTCTTTTTCTCACTCACTATATATTTTTATCCTTTCTTACTCTCTCTTATATTGATATTTCTGCTTGTTTTGCCACTTAAAATGCAAGATGCAAATACTAATACATAAGAATAAGCCCAAGAGTGGCAGAATTAATTTTATTTTTAAAGAAAAATGTATATCTAAAAATATAAAAGTTTCAAAGAGTACAGGAAAATCAGTACAATCAGTCCAGACTTTATATAGATATTATATATATATATAAAAAAAAAAACTTTAACATATTCTGAACCTGCAATCACAATATTTATTCTTTGTAAGACTAATTATGTAAGACATTAAATAATGGATAACTTCAACAACAGTACAGCTGTAACGCTCGGTGTATGCTCGAAGCGTGAGGCGTTGCATTTAACATAAACTTTTAATGAGGCAGACGGACAAAGGCACATACACACAAAAACCTTAAGGATCCACACACAAGACAAAACACAACGGGCTTATATGCACGAGAGGAAACTATAGACAGGTGAGGAGCAGAGGTGGGACGGGTTAATCAATTAAGTATACAAGAACAGGAACAAGACACACAGGAAATCATAAACGAAACAAAGACATAGATCTAGTGACATAGAACACAGACATGGGCGTGACAACAGCGAGATACACTATTGTTCAAAAGAGATTTTTTTCATGCTATTTTTAATTGTCTTTTATGACTACCTATATTTATTACAGTTAAAAAAATTCAATATTACAATTTTAAGCATTATTACTTTAATCTTCAGTGTCACATGATCCCTCAGAAATCATTCTAATATTCTACATTGTTGCTCAAGAAATATTTATGGTTATTACAACACAGTCTCACAATCAATTCATGCGGATTCGTACGAGGTGCCAATTTGTGCTAATCCGTACTAATTCGTACAACCTCACGATTTTGTCTAAAACCCTGTGATGGGTAGGTTTTGGGGCGGGGTTAGGTTTGGGTCATTCGTACAAATTGGCGAAAAGAATTGGCATAGGATTTAGAAGAAATCGTATGTATTCATACAAGTGAGGTCGTACGAATTTGTACGAATTAGCCACCTCTTAAATATGTACGAATTGCTGTGAGATCAGGTTGGTTATTATCGAAAATGAAAATAGTTGGGCTGCTTAATACTTTTTGTGGAAACTGATTTTTTCCAGGTTATTTAATGAATAGAAATGTTAAAATAATTACATTGTTTTAAAACTTTAATCTTCTGTAAAAGTCAATACTTTCACTTTTGATGAATTGAGTCCTTGGTGAACAAAAGTAAGAAATTGTTATTGGTCTATGTACACACAACAAACTCAATTCTGTGTTGTGCAAATTATCAAGAATGGTTGCATGAATAATGCAAAAGAGGGATGCAGAAAATTATGCTATTAAATTATGCATGTTAAAATCCACATTTACAAGAGACAAACATGTGTTTGGCTAACGAATGGTCTAAAATATGTTTCATAATGACAGTAATCACAGATAAAGCTCACGGCAAACAAAACTTTCATGACAGTGGAGAGCAAATGATTTCAGGTTCAACAGTCAATATGATATATTGATTGCTCTGGCTTTCTAATACGATTGCACTTTTATTGCTTCTCACACAGGAAAATTATTCCCCTTCAGAAAGGCAAATGAAAAATCCTGATGCCGAAGATGAAAAGACTCGCGCTGTCCGACTGAGTTTGCAGAGTGAGATATGGCCAAATGAGAAGAGAGTGATCGTATTGACTGTCCTGCTGCTAATATAAACTCGCTCTATAATAAAACTTCAATTGAGCCCGACTTTTCAACACTTTACCGCTCCCAACGCACTTGGGCTTCACAGGATTATGATTGTAGTTAGAAGTATCAGAAAGAAACCTAAGATAGGAAAGTAGGAAAAGAAAGTTTTACGGACAATTAACTTAAAAGGTCTGATTGTACCTGCAGTGTTTCAGTTGAAAACAACATAAATTGGAGCACTTTACATAGGCAAGACTTGTCCAGTACATCATACATATTGCATTCCACAGACAAAGAGACTTTTATCAGGGTAGCGCCATTTGTAATTTTTGACAGGAATGAAAACAAGACAGAGAGTGGATTGTTCAGTTGTTTAATATCATACTGATTGGTTAGCTAAAGAATCGACTTTAAAACTGTACAAAAATATTGAGTTGAGTTGAACTATACAAAAAGGTTTGTTGTGCCATTGTATACACTCTTAAGCCCGATCTCACAGCAATTCATACATATTTTATGAGTTGGCTAATTGGTACAAATTCGAGGTACAAAACCATCACATAATTTATAACATGAATAACATTTTTGCTGAATAGTATGTATTTTACGATTTGCCAATTCATATGAATTCGTACAAATGACCTACACCTAATCCCACCCCTAAACCTACTCATCATGGAGGTTTTATAGTGGCCCAGTAGTGCTCAACACAACGCAATTTGAAAAGCAAACAAGCTCACAACACAACGTAAATTCTCCCGACCACTAGGGGGCAGTTGGTCTGCAGAAACTGTAATTGCACAATTGCACAAGGTACTCGCTGGCGCTGTGAGCTGTGTTTGTAGTAAATACAAACAATACATCACAAACTGAAATGATGGCAGAGGATGGTTTTAATGTCAGAGTTAAAACTAAAAAAACAGGTACAGACTGCCCGTGAATACTCATGACATGCGTGTAATAGATGTTTCCGCAGACCGACTGCTCCCTAGTGTTCGGGAGCATTTCAGTTGTGAGCATATGTTTGCTTTTTTAAATTGTGTTGTGTTAATAATAATAATAATAATAATAGTAATACATTTTATTTAGAAGCACCTTTCATAACACTCAGGGATACTGCACAGGAAAAAGAAACAATAAATAATACAAATGTGAATACAAGCAACCAAACAACACAAAGAAAAAAATTATGTTTACACAATCTCTGCGCGTGAGTGATGTGAATCCTCATATTATGCTGCTTATTGCTTGTAAAAACGTAATACCCTGGAACAAATTTAGTTATTTTAATGGGTCACAGCCACGTATCAATTCAAATTGAATTTAATTATAATTTAATATAATCTTTGTTGGTTAATAGCTAACGACCGTCGGTTGTGAGAAAGTCACAGACGGTTGTCTAGGCCGAGAGCACGCTGAGGCTGCATTTGTGGATGGTCAGTGCTTTCATTGCGCGCAGATGACCATGGCTACGGTGAGGACTCGCCTCTCATTCGTGAGACAGCTCTCCTCGCGTCCTTCCCACGGGAAGTCGTTGGCCGTAGCAAGTTCACAGCTCCCGCGCCGAGGCGTTGGCTGACCTCCAGGTGACCGTTCAAAATGCTCCGTCTAGTGTGACAGCCCTGCGAACTTCTGGCGCACCAAGTGGCCCCGTGGCCCTCCTGAAGGAGACATCTCCCCATAACAGGGCTGAGTGTGTCCTTCGGGGCACCCCGAGAGGGTGAGTCAGATGGTGAAGCTGAAGCCGCATCGGGAGGGTATGCTATGGTGGACAGCAGAAGGGGAATGCTGTCTCCAAACAAAGGGTTGGCTCATTGGGTGGTTGAAGCCAACTCCCTGGCTTACTTGTACCAGGGAGAGCCTTGCCCCTTAGGTTTCAGAACTCACTCAACAAGGAGTGTTGCTTCGTCCTCTCTAGCAGATATCTGTAGGGCTGCGGGCTGGGCGACACCAAACACCTTCAACAGGTTTTACGACCTCGGCACAGAGGCCGTGTCCTCCCACGTCTTCACTGAAAACAACAGGTGAGCGGGAGACCGACCGGTGCCGGCTTGCTGCGCCATTCCCACAGGATCCGTGCGCCTTATCTCAGCGTTTCCCTTAACTAGTCCTCCCAGCCCCGCAGTCGGACCTAGAGCGGAGTAGCTTTAGTGAATAAATAGGTTTTGAGTCTAGATTTAAAGAGAGGGAGATAATCTAAATTACGAATTTCAGGTGGGAGGGAATTCCACAGAATGGGAACAGAGCAACTGAATTCTCTACTCTCCATAGTACTGAGCCGAGCAGAGGGCACAACCAGGCGAATGGAAGCAGATGATCTAAGAGAATGAGAGGAAGAGACAATAGGAAGTAGATCAAGTAGATAAGGATGGGCAAGACTACCTTGAAAGTGAACAAATTGATTTTATATTCAATTCTGTATTTTATGGGAAGCCAGTGAAGTTGCTGCAGGGGTGATGTGATGGAAAGAGTGGGACAAAAAAACTCTTAACTTGAAAGGGTCCCAGTAAGTTTTAGACAAATTGTGCAAAATCATATGAATCAGGTTGTACGAATTTGTAGGAATTACCACAATTATCCACTATGTACAAATTGGTCATGAGATTGTGTTGCCCAGGCGTGTTTTCATCAGTTTCATTTCACTTCAGTATTGTGCCTAACCTCACTTGTCAATTTTATTTAGATATGATACAAATTTTGACAGATAATTCATGGTATCAAATTCATTGTATTACATGACTCGTGACCGCCAATAATACCAACAAAAAAAATAATAATAATAATAATAAAAATATAAAAATAAAATAAAATGTGAATTGAAAAAAAAAAAAAAAAACTAAGATAGATGCAAGATATAAACGTCAGAATTAATAAAGATAAAAAATATGAAAAAAGTCAGGTCTGTGAGGTCAAAGCCGAATTCTAAGGAAAAAGTCAGAATTGCAAGAGATCAGCTAAAAAATTTTTAGAGTAGATGAAGAATGTCTAGGTTTTTAACGTAACCCACATTCCCTGAAGGAGGGAATGGAGACGTTACATATGGGAACTCCCCAAAGAGACCAATTGCCTTTAAGCTTTATACAAAAGGCCAATGAATATTGGCGTGCATTTGATTGCGCTCAAGTGCACCTCATCACTGCATGCGTATAAGAGGGGACGAGCAGAATGCATATGCAGGTTTTCGCTGAAGAGCCGAGTCGGCGTCAGCGTGACCTCAGAGTCGTGGCAGGAGAAAGTGTAACGTCTCCGTTCCCTTCTTCAGGGAACGTGGGTTACGTTCGTAACGTTTCCCATATAAGGGGAAAGGCTTTAACCACCCAATAAGCCAACCTCAGTTTGGAGACAGCATTCCATTTCCTTTTCTGGGTAACAACTCAGTTTGGAGACAACATTCCTTTTCTGGGTAACAACTCTAGGCATTTTTATGTTATATGCCAAAGCAGCTGGACGCCTGGCTGCTTGCCCGTTGTAAACGGCACCTCGGCCCATGGACGAGGCATCCGTGTCCTTGACTACAACCTGCCTGGCCACGGCCAATAGGTGGCTACACTGCCGGAAATGCCAGTCCGGAGTGTGCCATGGTCCTGCCCATCTGCGGTCTCATATGAATCAGCCCAGCGGCATGTTTGTATGCGGCCGTGCTGTCATATGCCTGCTGTCTTGTGCCTGATGTATTTAGGCAATTCAGCGTGGCATGTGCGCTCACTGGCGAGGCGGGCAGAGCGATCAAGTCCAGCTCCATACCGAGAAAGAGAGATCCTCTCCTCTCCTTTTCTTTTTCGGGGAGAGTTTACTCTTTACTCGGTCACCTGAAGACCCTTAAGGCTGAAGTGCCAAAGCACTATGTCCCTGCGCATCTTTGTACAACAAATCCCGCTAGTCAGCCAGTCGCCGATATAGCTGTTAGGATGCGGGTGTCCCTCTGCCGCTTCAGCGGGGAGAGAACAACCTTTGAGAGGCACAGGCCAGAGGGAGTTGTACTGATATGCTCGATCCTCGAACTAAACCAGCTTTAAAAAAAGGGGTCTGCGTCGAGGCAGACTTTTGACCGGCTGCTTTACTCGGAAGGGACCGGTTCAATGCTCGAGGTTCAGGATGGGTCTTAACCCACCGCTCTTTCTGGGCACGATGAAGTGAGGGCTGTAAAACCCTGACTACAACACGGCTGGAGGGACAGGCTCGATTGTGTCCTTCGCTAGTAGGACAGCAACCTCCGCATGGCAGCATTGCTGTTTGAACGGCAGAGTGTAGCAAATGCAGTGGGGTGGGCACCTGGCGAACTGTCCATATGAACTGCTGCGAGGGGCTGAGAAGTGCTATGCGGGCTTCCCGCCAGAGTTGCCGGGGCAGCAGTGGGGAAGCCTGGAGGGGGACAGGGGCAGGGACTGTGAGTCTGGCCGCATTGAGCAGCACTTACCTGCCTCCATGGATCCCGCGCTGGCGAAGCAGTGCCTTGGGTCTGCATCTGAGGAGACAAAAAAACATTTGGGTCAGATGGCAACCTCTGGGCACTGGGCCTGGAGGTGATGAGATTTTTGTTAAGACTTGCTCTTTCCGTATACACAGAAGCTCCCAGCCCTCCTCTGGGAGTGGGGACGGAGATGCCATCGACGTCGACCAAAGAGTAGTCCCCGTCACCTCCGGGCTGCCTGTGTCATCTACAAACTCTATTCCAGGCACGTGAGAAAGCGCTAGTGACCGTCCAAAGAGGCGAAGAAACTTCCACACCCAGAAGGGGAAAAATTTGCTCTGGCACACCAGCCTTTAAATAGGCTACCAGCGCGCAGGATTTGCTGACAGCCACCCAGAGAAACGCTGTCAGGAACTCTTTAAAGGTAGGACGCTTCCTCTACCTTTCTCCCGAACTTGCTGAGGGGGTCTCCTAGATAGCCCAGAGCAGTGAAGGCTTTGAAGCAAAAATCTGCATGTGCATTCCCTCTAATACTCATGCAGTGATGAGGTGCTCCTGAGCGCAATCAAATGCATGCCAATATTCAATGGCCTTTTGTATAAAGCTCAAAGGAAATTGGTCTCTCTGGCGAGTTCCCATATGTAATGTCGAAGTGATTTGACTGAAAGAGTAACTCATAATTCTGTAACAAAAAAAGTCAGAATTGTGTGATATAAACACAGAATTCAGATTGTTTTCTTGCAATTAAGTTTGTATGTCACAATTGTATTTACGTCTTCGAATTGTGAGAAAAGTAAGAATTGTAAACTATAAACTCAGGACTGCAAGATTAAAAAGCATCTGAAGGAGGGAACGGAGGAAACGGAGACGTTACATATGGGAACTCGCATGAGAGACCAATCACCTTCGAGTATTAGGAAAAGGCCAATGAATATTGGCGTGCTCTTGCAGGATATAGTGCACTTGCAGGATTTCGCTGAGTAGCCGAGTACAAAAGCCGAGTACCCAGGGCCGTGGAAAGGGGATGTAACTATTCCATTCCCTCCTTCAGGGAACGTGGGTTACGTTCGTAACCTTAGACATTCCCCTTCAGTGGAGTCATTCCGACGTTACATATGGAAACAGACCCATGGAAAAGACCAAGACCCTGAGGCCACGTTACGCAGAGACCCCCATGCCGACAGGCAAGTGTGTCTGCAGGAGAGTCTGCACGTAACCCTCCAAACGCCCTGGGGGCCAAAATAGGGAGCCCCTAGGGGTGCAAGATGTACTGTAGCATGGGTTGGGGGGGCGGAGACATGTAGTACATACACAGTTTCTTACATGTGAAATTGAATAATACACTATATCAATAAGATTATGGATATAAGTGAAGTGAAGGCCCGCGGGGTTCGCCAATCAGAGAGCATGAACTCGCAGGAACTCTTTTGTGAGAGTGAAATGATAACAAATAATGAAGCTCCCAAAATAACATTTCCCAAATGGAATTAGCTGATCTTGTAATGTAGTTAGTTAGCTTATTTTTTTTATTTAGTTCATATGTTGAGTAAAGCAGTAACATAGATTTTTCCTTATGTTACAAAAATAAGAACTTAAATGTTTAAAACAAGGAGTGAAGATGATATCAAGCATCGGTTAGACACTACATCACCTACCAGATCATTCACTTCATTACGAAGCATCCCTGGTGGAAAGGGACAAAGGTTTTAACCTAAAAAGGTATTATTACAAGACTGTGCTATAGATACCTATAGAAATGTTTGACTTCTTGCAGCAGCTCCTCTGCGACTCACACCAATGTCCATTTGACACACTTCAGAAACCTCTGTATGAAAACCGTGGGGAATCTGAGGACATCACAGAACAATGCATATGGAATAGAGAAAATAAGTGCTTTTGAAATGGAATATAAACATTTTCATTCCTATTGATAAATCATTGTTTCCCAAGTGCTTCACTGTGATCTAATACAGAACAGTTCACACAGATCACAGAAAGGTCGACACTCGCAAAAAAAAGGATATTCCTCTGCATTGCTTAGCATACGTATATTTTATTCATTTTCAATGTTATTTTATTATCTATATAGCCTGTAGATCAATAATATTTTGAATTAGCTTTTAGTTTATCTTTTTAGTTTAATTTTGCACTGTAAAAAATCAATGTATATTTTCCTTTTCAGGAACTCAAACTTCATCTGAATGCTATGGGAATGCCTCAAACGGGACCGCGCTCTGTAAGGGCGAGACGTCATAGGCGGGTAACGTCAGAGACCTAGAAGCTTAAAAGCACGTGTAGAAAAGCCAACGCCAGCCTCATTCATTCAGCAAACGCTCTCTATGTGTCTGGTCAGTGGTTGTCTCTGTAAACATATTTAAAGTAAAATGAGTGAAGTGCGTGAGTCCCTGTGGTCGTTACCTCACGCCACAGGACTCGCAAAAACTTTGTGTGGTGAGAGAGAGATGAGCTGAGTCCCAGGTGCTCCAGCTTGGTGGTGAGTGTGGAGAGAATTATGGTATTAAATGCTCAACTGTAGTCGATGAAGAGCATTTTAACATATATCCCCCTTCTAGTGTCCAGGTGAGTGAGTTATGTGTGGAGGAGGTGAGAGATGGAGGTGAGACAATCGAGATGTTCACCCTGGTATTCTGGCCAGTAGTTCTTCTTGGCCTTCCTCCACCAACATAATTGCATCATTTGTCTAGTCCAGGAAGTGTGTTTCTATGATATGCAGAGACAACAGGGTGTCTAGAATGCACAGTTACAATGATGAATATGCTCTGTTAAATACAGTATTCATATGAAACACATCACTCTTATTCACACCTTCAAATGATTGCATGTTACTATTACTCTGCTTAATAAAGTGGGTTTTCAGCTAATATAGACTGTTCCTAGTATTATTTCTGAGCTAATCAGCATTCAAAATTTGTCAGGTATATAAAAAAAGGTTTTAAATAAATCTTCTGTAACGTTTAGTGGTGCGGCGAACAGACACTCAGGAACAGGAGTGCACAATCAATGTCTTTTAATGACAAAACGCTGTAGATTTCAGTAGCACGCACAATATAACATAATAAACAAGAATCACAGACAAATGAGAACTCAAAAAGACAGGTATTTAAACACTGAGAACTGATGAATAAAGGGAGGACAGCTGGGGAGACACAGGTGGAAAATAATTAACTAATAAGACAGGAAAAACCATATAAGGGTTAAACACGTGGGAACAACCAAAATAAACATAAGAAGACTAAAAGTAGACAGACATGTTACATCATCTTTTAATCTTTCAAAAATTTTTAAGTGTTTTCTCTACAAACAAAAATTATTAGATTAGCACAAAATCAAAACTTTCTCAACAGTGTCATTGTAGTATAAAATACTATTAGAGTTATAGTTAGTATTCTCAATTAAACTGTATTATTATTTTTTGCCTGTTTCACTTTACAATTTAAAAGTTTGTTTTGTTATTTTATTAGTTTCAGTTGTATTTATTAATTTTTAATTCATTTATTAATACACATTTATTAGTTTAGTTTAGTTTTTACATTAATAATGTAATTTAGATTTTTTTTTTGTGTCATTCAACATTTTGATGTTTTGTTGTTTATTTAATATATCAACATTTGTATTATTTTGTTATTCATTACAGTTTGTTTTGTTAAAATTAAGACTAAACAAAACAATATTAAAATATGGGCAAATAATACTAAGTAAAATAAATAAATATAATAAATAAAAATAGGTATAATAAATGTTCATACGTTTTTCATATTTTATTTCTTTTAACATTCATTTTATTTCAAGTATTTTATTATTATTATTATTATTATTATTAATTCACTTAAATAATTAATTTATTGTGATTTTAATTTTAGTGAGTGATTTCTTTTTATATGAAAAATGTTCTTAGAATATTCCATTATAACTTGATCTGAATTTTTATTTTTGAAAGATCTTGCCAGAATACTTGTCTATTTCCCCAATCCAATCAGTTCCTGGTGCATAAAAAAAGAAACTAAAACCTTATTTCTTACCCAGCTAGGAAAATCTCTCACATTCCGAATTTGCTTCTAAAATCATTATCTTCTCTCAAAAAATCAAGAACACTTGGCGACCCCCAGGTTAGGGAACACAGCGCCATCCTCACCCTCCTGTAAACATTTCCTGATCCAATTTGTTGTTTCCGTTATTGATAGAAGCTGTGCAATACTTTAATTCTGCCCCCATTTTAGCGTATTAGCGCCTCTAAGCACAGCAGCTCATTAATCAGCGTGTGCAGATGCTCCTAGCAGCCCGCAGTACTACTCTTCTTACATAGCCAAGTCAATGGATCTCTCTGTAGGAGGCCGAGAGAGCAAGTGCGAGCTGTGAGGTCTCACTGTGAGAGAGAAGAGAAGGGGCATTGAAAATGAACTGGAGTGAGGAGCTAGCAGAATGATAAGAGGGCAAGGGCCTTCACATCGCCAAAGGAGACCGAGAGGGAACTCAGCTGCCCTGCACAGAAAGCTGAAGTCAGGAGAGAACTGACAGTCCAGCACAGTTCAGCTCAGGGCACAGAGAAAGAGAGAGAAGGAAGAAGACAGAGAAAGAGAGAGAAAGGGTGATCCCTGCTCTTGATGCCATCTGGCCTATCTCACTGATCCAGAACGTAATACTGACAGCTGGAGGAGAAATGAGAAGAAACAAGGGATGAGCAGAGAGGTGAAGAGAGAAGAGAATCAGGAAGCATTTAGATTTCGTCAGACGTTTAAGCTCCTTTTCTTTAGATGGTTGAGGACGTGAGGAATGTCCTTCATTCAGCCAGTGTTTGGACAAGGCTTTTACTTAAAAGATGAAGTGGCTCTTTTTACACTGTGAAAATAGTGTTGTGTCATATTCCATAAATTAACCGTTTAACAAGAAATGATGCATTCTAAATCCATATGGCTTTGTTTTGTGAAAGACAAAATTAGAAGTTGCATGTAATTGTTGTATTATATTATTTAGACATTACAATAAAAAGTAATAATTGTATATATATATATATCCAACATATATATATATATATATCCAACACAGTGTTGGGTAAATGTAATAATATTACTTTTCAGTAACTAGTAGTGTAAGGCATTACTTGTCTGAAAATAGTAATATTATTAAAATTTTCCCGAGCTAGTTACTTGCGTTACATTTGCCAGTGGCACTTTCATCACAAACAAGGCACACAGCACATAGAACAGAAGGGAAGGGGAGGGGGCATGAAGGGAACAGTGATTGGTCTGGGTTTGGCACGAGGTATTATTTACCATCACCGATTGGTCAACACCTGGCAGCAGAGCGGCACGGTAGAGATGGGAAGTTCGGATCATTTAACCAACTCAGACCTTTGAGTCTCGTTCAGCAAAATGAAATAATCTTTTTTCGAGTCATCTCGTGCATTTCGTTCCTTTTAGCAATATATAAAATTAAACGTTACCTGTTTCCTCTCTAACACATCTTACACAAACGTTGATCACACTGCAAACAAGACCAAATTATAATGCTTTTACAAACATAAAAGACTAATTCATTGTTTACTTGGGACTTTAATCTATGATCCGCTCACCTCGCCTCTTATCTGACAAGTTTCTGGTTTCCCGAGTTGTTCGTTCATCACGTGTCAGCCCCGAAACGTTAACCTATGCAGCCTGCTCAGTACCCAAAACAGGTGAATCAATAATTCCAAAACAAAAACTATAGGATGTTGCGCTGATGCGCATGCGTGACTGAACGAATCATTCCCACAAGACGACTCGTTCTTCCTGAGTCACAGTGAACAGACCTCATAGTGAACAGACAAAGACTCATAAGAACGACATTCCAAAGAGAATCTTGAGGTTCCCTCTTAAACATGAGTTGTAAAACTTATCAACTGCCAGGGTATCAGAACAAAACATGAACAGAACAAATTTAATTTTAGGAACGAGTGTTCGATATTTTAGTTCAGACAAAAGTTATGAACTTTATAAAGTCTATACCAATTTTCCTTTCACAAACCTTGGGTTAATGTATTAAATTATGCACGACAAGGAACCACTCACGGCGAAGACCCGCCCTGCATCATTGAACTGATTGGAATACCCCCCTCGTGGGAAGGAACAAATTCCACAGGTTAAAACATGCAACCCAGGAGCTTTAAACTGTGCATGTGCGGAAAGATGTGAGAAAACGTTTTGGTGTTATGTATATAACCCTTGTTCCTTGAAGGAATGAGACCCTGCGTCAAAACGCTATGGAATTACATTTTGAAACTGCTGTGCAAACTGTCCAATAGAAGGGCTAGACGTCATAGGGGGGTGAAGTCATAGACCAGGAAGCATAAGAGCACGTGCGGAGAAATGCACGCCAGGCATGAAGCAAGCACCCAAAGGGACGCAGGGGGTGGCAAGAGACGTAGTGTCTCGTTCCTTCAAGCAACTACGGATATAAACATAACCCAGAGACGTTCCTTTTGGTTCCTTTCCTATGGAAACGAGATACCCACGCCCCCACGCCCCCAGACCCCCAAGTCCTCCGGTGTGGAAAC
This sequence comes from Enteromius paludinosus, assembly GCA_032361165.1. Taxonomy (NCBI): domain Eukaryota; kingdom Metazoa; phylum Chordata; class Actinopteri; order Cypriniformes; family Cyprinidae; genus Enteromius; species Enteromius paludinosus. The sequence goes on from JAUMHQ010000053.1 coordinate 24,715,877, forward strand.
AGCACACCTAAGGCAAGAGGACAACCGAGCCTGGGGTAGCCGGGAGGTCAAAGAACTTAACAAAGGTCAAAGGGGAATACCAATCCGCTGCTTTGCAGATGTCCAGAACCGGGGCACCTGCTAGGAAGGACTTTGAGGCCGCCACACCTCTAGTCGAATGAGATCTGACATGGAGATAGCTTCCACAATCCACCTGCTCAGGTTGTGCCTGGATGCAGGCAAACCACGACGAGGAGGACTAAAGCACACCAGCATTTAGTCTGATTTCCTCCAAAGAGGACACAAACAATGCAGCCGTTCCTGGTCTGCCTCCATAAAAGGAGGGAATCAAGTACCACCGCCAAGTGCCAAGTTGGCACTTGGGACCTTACCGGAGGCCTCAGCCTTAGTGCACCATGGAGGAAACGCACCACAAATGGATCTCAAGTGGAGTGAGTTAGTCCTGTGGATAACCTGGCCTGCAAGAACTCCAGAACTGTACCAATCGAGCAGTTGACTGGGTCCCACTGGTGGCTGGGTCCCACATTGTGCACTCTCCTGAGTTGCAAACAAGTCCACCTCCGCCTTGTAGAAGACTGTTCAAATTCGCTGCACGACATCCAGATAAAGTCTTCATTCCCCGGGTCTCGACAGGAAATCTGCCCCCGTGTTTACGTGTTTCCGGAACATAGACCGCTCTCAACGAGAGGACTCTGGTGCGCCAGCTTGTACAAGGGGCGCGAACGCAGACCCCCCTGGTGGTTGATATAAGCAACCTTCGCCATGTTGTTTGTGCGGATCAACACGTGACAGCCTCTTAGGTCTGGCAGAAAGTGTCTCATTGCCTGAAACACAGCCAACATTTCCAGGCGGTTTATATGCCAGGAAAGATGCTGCCCGGTCCACAGACCGCGGGCTGGGCGACCACTCATGATCACCCCCCAACCAGTAAGGGACGCATCGGTCGTCAGAATGACACGGTGACATGGAGCTTCCAATGTTGGGCCCAGCTCTAGGAACAGCTTTAGGCTTTGATCATACGTAGGGGATTTCTCCTAGGGGAAAATCCCTTGACTCTGAGCCACCACTGCGAGGGTCTCATGCACAACAGGCCGAATGGAATCACACTCAAAGCCGCTGCCATAAGACCCAACAGTCTCTGAATAAACTTCACTGTTAGTGAATGGCCCTCTCGCACCCTCCTGACCATCTTGAATATCGAGTCGACCCGAGCGGGAGACAACCGTGCCCTGAAAAGGAAATCCATTCATTATTTATTTATGTGTATTACTTAATTTTATGATTCCTGGACAAAATCAGTTGCCTGTGATCGAAGATAGTGTGAGCTGCTGCTGGGAAATATTGCCAAATTCTTACTAAATTATTTCTAAAGTTTCAGATTCTGCAATCTTACTATTTGTACAGTATACTACTATTATATACTATACTATTACTATCATTAAGTTGGCTCAGTTGTTCGGTTAGCTCTTTTGGCACCAAATTTATCTGTTTATTTTTGATACATTTGTGTTTTTTTAAATATATACAGCAATTTATTTCAGTTGGATGAATTTGTCCCTTTTTTCAGATTTACCAATTGTTATAATTCATATTTGTGCTGATTATTTATGAACAATAAGTCAAATTAAACTGAGAATAGAATTGGGTGGGCCAGAGGGGCTGCTGTGCAAATATTTTGTGGCTCCTCCCCTATAGCAGATCAAATCTCAGTCCAAACTTTTACTTAAAAAAAAAACAGTTTACAGAAGGTCTACCTACCTATAGTGTTCCTGGATTTCTGAAATGTAGGCTACTATATTTCTAAATATCCTATTGCTACACTTAATGGCAAAATTGCACTGGTCTGTTGGACTTGGTTGAAAAATATTTAGTTGCTTAAGCTTATGTTTTCAGTCATTATTCAATGGTATACTAAAAATCCATATGAATAAACTTACCTCTCACTGTTCTCAGGTCAAATATTTATATGCAATTAAAACGCGATTAATTTCGATTAATTAATTACAAATGTTTTATTTTTTAATCAAGTCCCGGCCCTAATACATATATATATATATATGACGATACGCGTATTCGTATTCAACCGTTCGGTAAGAGGCTTCCGGTTCGGTACGCATTACAGACTAATACTTTCATATTTGGAAAAGAAAAATAAAAGAGAATAAACTGTGTAAAATACAATGTTTTCAGTGCTACGCTCAACAAGGCAGCACAAACGACAGGACAGGCAACGTGCTGGCTGCCCCTCTCACACCCAAACAGACGAAAACAATACAATGCTGTAATGCTATAAGAAAAAAAAAAAAAAAAGATTAATACATTTACCTGGGTCTTCAGTGTATGATTAGCTCACCTCACCTCTTATCTGAAAAGTCTTTTCGGGTCGTTTGATCAAAACATGATGTGACAACCCCAAAAGCCGGAGAGAATGAATTAGGTAATCTATAGGGTCTTTCGGGTCGTTCGGGTTTTTTTTTTTTTGGTTTTTTTTTTATTGTAATTTTATGTAAATACATTTATTCAGTGAGGACAATTAAAAAAATATACAGATTAAATATTTAAAAACTAAATGCTGTACCTTTGAACTTTCTATTTTAACATTTTCTTACATGCAACAACATAATTTAACAACACAACAACAGAGACCCCAATGTTCTTCTCAGCTGTCTTCACTATTAGCTGTAGGGTCTTGTGGTCTGATATAGCAAAATTCCCAAACCAAACAGTGATGCAGCTTCTCAGGATGCTCTTAATAGTTCCTCTGTAAAAGGTGGTGAGGATTGGTGGTGGAAGCTGGGCCTTCCTCAGCCTTCTCATGAAAAAAGACGTTGGGCTTTCTTGTGCAGAGAGCTGGTGTTTAGGGACCAGGTGAGGTTCTCCTCCAAGTGGACTCCCAGGAATTTAGTGCTCTTGACGATCTCCACAGAAGAGCCGTCAATGCTGACAGGTGAGTGATCGCTCCATGTCCTCCTGAAGTCAACAACCATCTCTTTTGTCTTGTCAACGTTCAGAGACAGGTTGCTGTCTTTACACCAATCCGTTGGCCTCTGCACTTCCTCTCTGTACGCTGACTCGTTGGTCTTGCTGATGATCAGCAAACTTGATGATATGATTGGAGCTGTGTGTCGCAGCACAATCATGAGTCAGCAGCGTGAACAGCAGGGGACAGAGCACACAGCCCTGGGGGGCCCAGTGCTCAGTATGGTGGTGCTGGAGGTATAGTTCCCCATCCAGACTGCCTGAGGTCTTTCGGTCAGAAAGTCCAGGATCCAGTTATAGAGGCAGGTGTTCAGGCCCAATAGGCTCAGTTTCCCGGTCAGGTGTTGGGGGATGATTGTATTTAATGCTGAAATTAAATCTATGTACAGCATTCTGACAGAAATGTCTTTCTTCTCAAGGTGTGTCAGTGCCAGTTGGAGTGTTGTGGAAATGGCGTCATCTGTCGAACGGTTGGAACGATACGCAAACTCCAGTGGGTCTTGATGTGTCTCATGACGAGCCGCTCGAGGTACTTCATGATGAAAGGTGTGTGCAACAGGGTGGTAGTCGTTGAGACAGGACACAGAAGACTTCGGCTGCTCAGAAAGAAAATAAGATATTAAAAAATAAGATTACTAAAGCAAATTATCCTGCCTTCTTCCTGTGACCATGTGTCAGAACAGGACAGCCTGCCTTTAAATGGTGCTTCATAGTGACTTGCACACCTTATTGGACTGGTCTTTGAGACTTTTCACATATTTAATTGGTTTGCAACGATATACTGTATAATAAAAAATAAAAAATAAAACATTTACTGAACATGGGGCAAATGAAAATGTTTACGTTGCCTGAGGGTATGCAGTAAAGGGATAAAAAACAAATTTGTATTAGTCATATTAATCTGGAACTAAAAATATCATCAGCACACACAACACCTTAACATGGCAATGTGAGAGCTGTCAGAGCAACGCGAGAGCTGATTCAGATTCAGATGGACATAAATATGGCAAGCATCTAATATTAGTCTATTTAAAATGTGACAACAGTTTGACTGATAACGTGACACACACCTGTTCAGACAACACACGATTGCAAATATCAGTCATTTTCAATCTGGATGGACACAAATAACAGAAAAACAACAGAAAAGGTGAGGAGAGTATCTTACAACTGAACTGAAAAATTATTTGGGACAAAGGTCCAATTATCATTGGTGGCCTTTTGAGCCGAGTAAATTACTTACCACACCTGAGGTGGTTGGAGTCGCATTTTATGATCGATTTTAAACACATTTGACGTGTAACCTTTAATAATGCTGTTGTGTATTCTGTATTAGTTCATGCTAATTGGATTTTTGGCATTTGTAGCTGCTAAATGGTTCACTTACAGGGACCTCAGCAAGCCTTCTCATGCTGATGGTAATTTAATAGTTTCTGCCTGCTGAAATTCACCTCATGAACCGCAATTGTGTCATGTTGAGCCAGCAATCCTCTGGTTCCAAATCTCTCTCGCTCGCATTTAAAGGGACACAACACCAGCTGTCTGAAAAATATAGCAGTGCAAATAGCTTTTTTAATTCATAGAGTCACTGAGAGGGTTTAATTCATCACTGTTCAGCTAGCAGGCTAAAAGAAGCATGTTTTTGTCACAAAAAAATAAGAAACTTTTTTATACAGTTCAAACTTTTTTCCAATTCTAAATATACATTTACATTTTACTTCTTTTTTTTGTAGGTATAAACTGAGAATTCCACCTAATAAATAAAGAAAAGGCTAAATCGCCAGATGTATATTGCAAGATATGCTCTCAAACTTGGGATTCTATGAAGAAAAGTTCATATTGTGAGATAATGGGGGTTGGGCGAGATAAACGATCACAAATATCTTTTTTCATTATTATTTATTCCATTATGGACACAAAGAAGAAGAAAAAACTATATCAACATATACAGTGCCCTCCAGTAATATTGGCACCTCTGGTAAACCTGAGCAAAGGTAGTGGTGTTTATAGGTGTTTATCCTTTTGATCTTTTATTGAAAAAAATTCACACAATTTTAACCAACCATTGAAGTAAAACAACTGAAAATAGGGAGAAATTCTTGTGATAAAATAAATATTTTTCTCCAATACTTAGGCACCCCTAGAATTTTATTAGTAAAATATGTCTAAAATATATTCCCATTCATATTCACAATTTGTATCACTACAGGGTGATTATGAACATATAATTATCCAGCCATGGTTTCTTGTTTCACAGAAATATATATAGGAGGGAAAACAAAGCCCAAATTACCATAATCAACAACACATTGAGAATAAACTAATAATATAATGGGTGCAGCAAAATATAATTGAGCTTCACCAATAAGTGAAGTGGCTGTGAGAAAAGAGCTAGAGCATTGAAAATTACCTTTTCCACCATAAATAATTAAGAATTTTCCAATCAACATTAAATGTTACGAAGCTGCCTGGAAGAGAACATGTGTCTCTATCCACCTAATACACGACAAGGAGTAGAGTTTGAGTGGCTAAAGACTCTTCAAGGATCACAGTTCGAGAATTGCAGAAGATTTTTGAGTCTCAGGGTCAGAAAACAAAAAAAAAAAGTAAAACACCCCCTACATCAGCACATGTTGTTTGGGAGGGTTTATGAAAAATTCTCCTCGCTCATCCAGCATGTTCAGTTGTCAGACAGGACTGGAACTACAAATTGGACTCGCTTCTATGATCAGATGAAACTAAAGAATGAGCTTTTTAGCAGCAATCACTCAAGATGGGTTTGGTGAACACAAGGATAAAAAGTACTTCATTTTTGCAAAGAAGTATACTGCTGTGTTTTTGATGTTGTGGGTCCATATTTCTGCTGTACGTCCTGGACATCTTGTTTAGACACATGGCATCATGCATTTTATCGAATACCAAAAGATAACAAATCTAAAACTGACTGGCTCTTTTGGAAATCTTATAATGCCGAGTTCAGACTGCACGATCTTTTCACACTGCATGACTATCTGGGGTAGCATTCAGTCGCAGATGTGTTCACACTGCATGATAGATTGGCGAAAGGGGGTTTCACACTGCATGACTTTACAACAGGAAGAATCGCCGACAACTTTGTCTCACTGCCAAATCCACGCGAGAAGTGACACGGCAAACAACGCAAGGTCACGTTGTTCTACTTCAATGATAGGTTAGAATTTAGGGAATTTTTAAATGAAAGATGAAAAGGATAAACAACGCAGATTTATTTTCACAGTCACCTTTGCTCAGATTTACCAAGGGGGCCAATATTAGTGGAGGACACTGTAAAAAAGACAATGAAAAAAAGAAAATGAAAAAAAAGCATTAAAATATAAAATGTTAAAAATATTGTGAAACTCAAAATTGAAATCGCTAGATATAAACTATTTTAATATAAATTAATTATTGTGAGGGGAAAAAAATTCCAATTCCCTTTTTTATTTATTTATTTAATTTATTGGCAGAAACAAAACCAAAACATTTTGAAAAAAATTAGAATTTAAAGTTGTTTGTACAATCATTGTAAACTAGTCTGAAGTTTAAAATATAACATGCTAAATTACAGAAAATAGCCCTCTCAGCATCTGTCTGTTGTTATTTAGTTCATTTGAGTGACTCAAAATCTACTCTGGCAAATGAAACATCCCCTCCAGTCTTAGTTTTTAAATCTGAAGACTAATTAAGATAGTAAATATCAGGGGTCTGATTATGCATCAGGTACACCTAGAGCGCTTGCGGCTCCATCTTCATGATGGAATCCAGGTCTGACAGCATGAAAGCATATAGAACTGCTTATTTCTGCAACGTACATCAGCGAGAGCAGCTCAGTGCTGAATACTTATGATTGCCAATTGTAGTCATTCAGAAACGATATACAATCGTTTACACTACACTTCTCAAAAGGAGATGCGAAATGTGAGATGTTTGAAGCGCCTATTACGATTGAAAGCCACTTATTGTTGCTAAACGTACTGCATGAGCTGCTGAATGCATTTACACACAAAAGAATAGAGTGGCTCAGAATGTAGCGCAACAGTAACTGACCACTTTTCCACATTGTTGCTTTCGGATCCATTTTTTCACATTCGTTTTTTCCAAAGAAACAAGTATTACAAAAAAAATATAAAATAAAAATAAAAAACTACTATATAAAAGGCTACAGAAAATGTTTGATATGTTATATATGTTGTATTTTATTCATAGTACTGTAAATTGATTAATCGCAAATAACAAATATGTGTGTACAATGTGTATATTTTATAAACACAAACACATGCATGCAGATATTTAAGATGTTATATTATATTAAAATATTAAATATGTTTTTTATATAGTTCAAATAAAACAATTTAAATACTGTATATGAATGTATATACACATACATAGAGAATATATACTGTATGTGTTTAATAAACACACATATTATATAAACAAAAACATTTATTTGTATGCAATTATATATATATATATAAAGCTTTCTAAATTGTTCTTACATATTCTGTGCATCAAAGAAAAAAAGTGTCAGTTAAAAAAAGAAAGTAATGATAATAATAACTATAACAGTGCTATTTCTTAGCAGTAAATTAGCATGTTAGAATGATTTCTGAAGGGTCATGTTACGCTAAAGACTGGAGTAATGATGCTGAAAATTAAGGAACAAATATATTTATTTTAAATATATTATTGATTGATTAATTAAGATTTATTCTACATTGACACTACCACAAAACCAATCATAAACAATGCTGAGGTCCTATTATAAGCTCTGAAATGGATTACTAAATGGATGTATTCTCTGTGCAATGTGAAAGTTTACTTTTTCTTGACTGAAACAACATTTGATTGAGGTGTCAAGCTTTTATTCCAGTGCTTGAGGCGAGCGCTTTGAGTGCAAAGCAGATCAGAAATTCCTTTTCCAAGGGGACCCACAAGAAAAGCGGTGGGCCATGGGAGGGTGTGGAGGGTCACAAACAGAGAGGGGCATTTCTCACACTGAGCCACAAATACCTCAGATATGGTTAAAGATGATAGCATCAATCACCCCCTAAAGGTGCTCTGAAAAACGCAGGCCTTTCCTCTTATTTGAGGGTGGTATCTGCTAACCAACCTATATTCTTATCCCAACAAGAGGGTTTAGAAAACTGGGCACAGATCAAATCACAGCAGACAAAAGTAAAAAATAGGTTGCATGCAGGATCATGCAACTAGCAGTGAACCAATGCAATATGCTTTTCAAGAGTGGTTTGATTGACTTTCAAAGTCGGCTTAATTTTTCTGCTGTGTTCTTATTTTATTGTATCTGTTATGCACTATGTTAAGTAAAGAGATGGATAAATGGATGTGGTTTTCGTAACAATTTAAAAGACATTTACTATTTATTACCACATTCAACAGTTGTACTAATATCATATGTCAGGTAAAAATAAAATAAAATAACATTTCTTCAAATACTTAATCCTGCATAAATTAGACTAAATAAAACAAATACTTTTTCTGATTATATATTACATAACCAGAATGTAGCAGTGATATTATAAATATTATCTCAAAGAATTGTACTAAAATTATTGTTAACTTAAAAACTCGAATATAATGTTTATGAATGCAAATAAAAAGCATTACTAAATCTTTAACAAGCCAAAATACAAAAAACGCACAATACTATAACAAACACTGAAAAGTAGCAAATTTGGGGTGAATGTCACTTTGGGAAAATCTGCAGCAATAGGCTTTATTTTCTTTATGAAAATAGACTTTATTAAAGTCTCACTTTCTTTTGATTTTGGGGTGAAAGCACCTTAGCAAAGCACCTTAGCAGAGTCCAAGTCCACTAATAAGCACACTCAGAAAACTTCAAAGGCACGCAGATTCACCATTCTGTGCCTGCTGGGGCAAAATTAGCTCAGTACTCATGTTGGGAGTAAAATAATTGTTGCATACGTGTGGAAATGATCTTTTTATTAATGCCGTTTTTATATGGAAGAGCTCTGAGAGACTGTTGACAGTGACTGGAGTTGCGACCTCCAGCTGTTTCAATTTACTTTTCTTTTTACAGTTTTAATTATCTTCTTTTTTCTTCTTGATCGTAAACATGCAGAACCAATTGAAGTTATTGGTGCATATAGTTGTCCTGATATTCATAATGACAGTTTTCTCAAGGGAGAAAAAGACATAAGTTATATGAATTCTAGGCAGTTAAATATGCCAGTAGTTTGTATTTGTCTCAAATACATGCACAGAATAATGTATAATACAATATATACTACACACCCTTTTATTTTGATGTCAGATAAATATATATATATATATATATATATATTTTTTTTTTTTTTTTTTTTTTTTTTTTTTTTTGAAAACTGTCCACAGTTAACTGCAAACACCCAAAAAATTGTGTATACCAATTAATGTAAGGTATCTATAAATTCATCAAAATAATTTTACAAACAAATTCAATTATTAACAAATAAAACAGAAAGAAGTGAAGCTTTTTCTCAGGCGACATCTTTTGCATGTGTTATAACCCAAAACAACTCACACCAGGTCTGCAAAGTTAACATTCCAGTTGTGATCTCCAAGGTGCCTCCTTCTTCCTGCTTTTCAGATGTGCAGGTTCTCGTGTGCCTTTGACAATGTTACAGGAGCGAGATCAGCCCAAGCATGCATTAATTCCTACATTAAACACAGGCCCAGTCACACAGCTCTCATGCTGTTTGAAGCTCCCTCTTAGCTAGACCACAGTTCTGTGCTGCCCTTTTCTCCCATGATTCCCTGCTGCTTCGGTTCAAGCCTAGCCTGCCATCATCTGTCACTCAAACCGAGTCCAATATGAAGCAGCCTTGTAACTCTCAGGGGACAAGAGCAAATGGTAAGGCAGGAAGTTAAATAATGCACAATAAGTAGCAGTCAGAGCCAAAACTCTCCAGCGACATCAACACGAGGAAGCAGGCGTTTGTCTCTGAGTGGTGAGTTCTGTATGTGTGTGTCTTTATAATAAATATACACAATACGAACACCTATATTAAACTTGTATTTTGGATGTTGTAGGTTGTTTTGATCAGTGCTCGGCACTACAGTATATTATATTAATAAAATAATAACTGATCTGAAGGACTGAAAAAATCATGGAATAACAAACAAATTTGCTCTGACACGTAACTGAAGTCCAACCAACCAACACCCCCCGCCGTGCCCCTGTGAAGCACTTCAACTTCCTGACTCCACAAAAGTGGTATTTCCGCATCTAAATCGTCCTTTCAAAATGTGAACAAGTCAGACGGGTGTATAATTTAGCCATCAGGGCCAGCCCTGTGTCTTCTGTCCCCTCGGGAGCTTCTGGGGTGATAACCACCTCTGCCTCTGAGCAATTTACAGCCATCAGCTCCAGGAAGCACAACATTAGCCAGAAAATGATCTCCAATGGCTAGCCAATTCACAGCAACCAAATTGAAGATGCACCTCGCTGCTGCCCCGTCTATGAATCAGCAATAACCCTGCCGCTGTGCTTAAATAACAGAACAGCGCTTTTGGAGATTACTTAAGACTTGTTGAATTACATCAGTTGTTTGTTTTGAAAAGAGGGGCTGAAATGGGAGAGAGAGTGCAATTGAAACATCAAGCGCTTGCTCGATTAGAGGTCTGTTCCAGATCAGAGGTCAAATGAAAATATCAAATTACATCCCCAAATCCACATGTTATCAGCGGAGTGGCACAAATGAGTTTACAAGCCGACTTTGAAGAGCTCTGCGAAGACCTTTTTGTCTGGGATGCTGGTTCTTGTGAGATAGAATCTCCTGACAACTTTCTTTTAAAAAGAAGAAGTTTTTTTTTTTTTTGCCGTGGCACTTTATCCTTGATCAAAAAGATGGGCAAAGAGAGATGAAAACAGAAATGGTTTAATGATCCAAATCATCTCTGTCGTGGACTGAATGCTTTTTTCAGACGAAAGCGCAAATATTTGAGCTCTTTGTTTGCCAATAAGACTTCATTAGACTCAGTGTTAGCTCTTTTATGTGAGCGCAAAGGCTGATTCTGAGTTGCAGTAGTTGTTGCAGTTCGTTTCTGTAAAGGGAATCAGATGACTTAACGGGTGTGACTCCTGAAGCACTGATTTACGCTTCTGCTGTAGCTGTATCTTTCACATGACAGAACCATGGAAATAAAATCAAACCTGCCGCAATACATCTAAAGGTGGCAAAAAGTAAAGATTAATGAATTATTAGGCTTGGAATATTTTAGTAAAAAGGATTATTTACTTACTCTTATTTGCAATTATTATTTGGGAAACACAATTATATGATTTAAACTCATATTAAATGCTGAATGTTAAAAATAAAACATGAAATCATGTGTATAAAATATAATATGTTATAATTTTGCATGCGGTTTAAATGCATTTGTGCTATATTTCAGCTTTCTTCTGCAGTGGAAATATTGATTTTGTATGTACTGATTTCATATGATTGGTAACAGCCCTATATTATCTTGTTAATAAGTTAAATTATTAATAAAATTTAAGAATTTGCTATGAAAGGTTAAGCATGCATTTAATACGGTAAGGGGAAAATGGTCTTCACAAATAGCTCAAATGACTTTGAAACATTTGTGTGCAGTATTGAGTCATATAAAGTGTAATTTCCCAACAAGAAAATTGTGGCTATTGAAAATGCGTAGGGGCCAGTATATATATATATATATATATATATATATATATATAATTTTAAATGCATTTTTTGCTGATGTAAATACTGATAGAGAATTGGATGTTGGTGGGGTACAAAAGTTCTTCAGGTTTTATAAAGTTTTACTTGTTTCAAAGAACTAGGAGAACAAGAGAGATAGAAAAAAAGAAAAAAAAACACAGAAGAAGCCCTGGTCTAAACATGGTTAGATGGTTAGACTTGTGTTTCCTGCACCTCTCTCTATGTCCTTTTATATTCTCTCTTTCCCAGAACCTACTATGGAATAATAACCATAACAGAAAATGGTGAAGCGAATCAATCAGAATAACTTTAGAATGCCAGAGGGCTTTTGGGAATATCAATGCACGGCGGGATAGAAGCAGAAGTCAATACAGTGACCTCAGCTGTCATTAATGGTGGGTCTGGTCAATCAGACATGGGGAAGCATCCTAAAGACGAGCTATATATAATTAATGACAAAGACTGTATAAAGTCGCTCTCTCACGCCATTCACTGGTTAGCCACTACTGCTAAATACTCCTGAAATAACAATGGTTTTGTGGATTATCCATTTGCTTGTGAGACTAAAAGTTAAGATTTAACAAATAACTAACAATAATGTTGGGGGCACTCGTGGCCTAATGGATAGGAATAGGGAGTTGGACTTGTAACTCAAAGGTCGTGGGTTCGAGTCCTAGGTCCGGCATAGATTGTGGGTGGGGGGAGTGAATAACCAGTGCTCTCTCCACCTTCAATACCACGACTGAGGTGAGACACTTGAGCAAGGCACCGTTCCCCCAACTGCTCACTTCTCACTGCTGTGTGTGTGCACTTGGATGGGTTAAATGCAGAGCACAAAATCCTAGTATGGGAAACCATACCTGGCCATATGTGATGTCCTTTCCTTTCCTAAAACATTTTTTGGCACAATTAATTGTTTGCACTATTACATGACATTCTCAATTTTATTTTCATTTGTTGCTTAAAAACATACTTATTTTGATGAGTTGGCTAACATCCACATGTAAAGTACTTGATTTTAGTTTTAACAGTAGTGTAAATACATTTTAAATATACTAAATTTAAAATTCATTTGTAATTATACTCATATTTAAATACATGACTCACAAGTTACAATACAACTATATTGTAGGTTATTATTGTAACATGTGTGAATGTCATTTCTCCCCATGTGCTCTTTGTGTTCACCCCATGACCTAGTTTTGTTAATTAGTTATTCCTGTCAGGTGTGTTCAGTTCATTTACTGTGATTGTCTGCCCTTTATAAGTTGGTTCCTGTCTTTCAGTTGTTGTCTGTGATCGTCATTGTATAGCTGTGCTATTTCGAGTTTCAGTGGTTTTTTATTATTAAAAATATGTTTAATTGCTACAAGGACTCTCTTCGTACTTTTCCTGGACACCAGCGTGACAATTATATATACAGTATATATATATATATATATATATATATAGTTGAAGGGGGCCTTCCATTGTCCCGACAGAATGACGGAAAGGTCCCAAGAAGGCATGAGATGCGGTCTGGTTGGATTCAACCTTTGCAACTAACAGAACTTACTCCTGATCCTCCCTGATTTTGCACAGAGTCTGTGCAAAGAGGCTTACCGGGGGAAAGGCATATTTGATGGGGCCCTGGGGAGAGAATATGTCAAAATTTTGAATGGAAGCCTATGCAGGGACCAGTTCAAAACTGCCAGATCAAGAATAGGCCGCAACCCTCCGCTTTTCTTTGGTATGACGAAATAGGGGCTGTAGAACCCTGCCATCATCTCGGTTGGATGGACAGGTTCGATCGAGTCCTTCACCAAAAGAACCACAGTCTCTCGCAGGACAGAGGCATCCATCTCTGATGTAGATGTTCCCCATAGAGCAAGTTCCCTCATCTCTAAGCCTGCCCTAGGGCCGCTTCACGGTCTTCTGATGTGGCTCTACGCCCCTGCTGAAGTGTTACCACCTTTGGAGCTGCCGGGGACAGAGCAGGTGTTGAAGCCGCTGCCGGGGGACGTCATCGGTAAAGGGCAGACGGGGGAGTTGGGGCAGGATGTGCTTGATTGCCTCTGTCTGCTTCTGTACTGCCGAGAACTGCTGAGCAAAATTCTCGTAGGCATTGCCAAAGAGGCCAACCTGGGAGATGGGTGCATTGAGAAAGCAAACTTTATCTGCGTCACTCATCTGGACCAGGTTCAGCGAGAGATGTCGCTCCTGGACCAGGAGGCATCGCCGCGGGATGATCAGGCACTGTCAACTGGAAACTTAACGAGGCGCCACTTTGATGAATCCAGAGCCGGTGGGTGATTCTGGATTGTAACCATCAGATCCACCATGCTGGTAGCCGTGTAGCTGAGGAGTCACTCTGACTCACCAAGCTAGAGGGGGAAGCAGACGAGGTCAGCCTTCTAACAAAAGAAAGACAAGATATCAGCGACGCCATGAACACTCACAATGAGGACATGATCAATCCATGAACACTGTCTGCTTAAGACCCAAACACGTGAGGCAACGATCATGGCCATCATCAGATATTTGCTCTTTTGTGATAGCAGGGACTGGCCAGGATTTAATAATTTTTAAACCTACAGAAAGATAAATGAGAAAATCTTCCTGATGATTGTGAGTGTGAATACAGAATAAGTGGAGCATTTGATGTGCACTGTAACCTCCACAAATGTGTTTCTGTCCTCTGGTTGTTCACACTTCACTTTAACTGCCCAACTAGAAACTTCTATTTTGTCTCTTTGCGCTTACTCAACGCATTGGAGAGCCTATAACTCAGGGAAGACATCATTCATCTTTTTTCAGTGCACTACAATTTCTCTTGGACCATCAGCCTTCAAAGCAAAGGAACACATCCACACATTATTCCTGTGTCTGGCCAGAGAGGAACCTGTTGTGAGTGTGAGTCAGCCATGATTGAAGAGCTCCCTGTAGAAAAGGCAATTCCACTATGCTGCTGAAACATATTAATTCATCTTTTCTTTTAGTCATATGGAGAATTGTAAGCCTAAAAACATTACTTCAAGTGTCATGTGGATTTTAAAGAAGAAGAGTTTTTGTTGTCGTTGTTATTGTTGTTGTTTATCCTTATTTATTTATTTAAAGAATAACACAAAAATATTAGCAATTTAATTGGGTAACAAATAAATATTGGTTTATATTTCATAAAAAAAAGGATTGCAAATTTCTTATAATCCCTTTCTCATTAATATCATGAAAAATAATGCATTAAATTAAGTACACATGAATATATTAATTTATTAATTGTCATAAACATAAATCATGATTTCAACCAGTGTTTTTCTAGTATATACAGTATATTGTCACGATTGAGACACGTGGAAACGTATGGATCCATATGCAAACATTTATTGACTCACACACACACACAGAGGAAAGTCACTGGCAAAGTCATCCAATCAGTACATCATAGGCTGAGAAGAGAGAATAATCAGAGTTCGTGGCAAAGGGTCAGGCGATGAGGCAAACAGAGTCCATAGGGGCGAGGCAAGAGTGAGAGTCCGAGAGCAGGCTTAGGTCCAGATCCAGGGAGGCAGAGAAACACAGAAAAACACCAGGAACAAAGGGGCGGCTTGAACGCGCCCTTCGTGACCACTCTGACACTGACATTGCCCTCTGAAACTGAACCGACAGTGAATACGCCCTCCATGACAGACCGAACCACGATTCAGAGACCTCCTTGGGTTGAGCAGCCATCAGTGGGACCTCTAATGACTCTACGGCCGGAACCGACATCTCCAGAGGAAGTGCAGCCTCTGGCGGACTCGATGGAGTCTCCAGGCCACACACAGGTTCCAGAGGTTCTGGCCATGGGGCCTCACAGTCTTCGTGAAGCTCAGGTGAATTAGGTGATTGGGGACCTGGATCACAGACCAGGTCTGGCGGATACGGCCACCATAAGTTTGGGTCACAGACCTCTGATAGCTCGACAGGCTGAGAAAACGGGACTGACTGGACTTGACACGGCTCCTCGTACTGTGAAACGGGAGTAGGACCCATTATTTGTGGGCTAGGAACCGCGAGGACCTTCAGCAGCTCATCAGGCTGCGTAACTGAGACAGGCTGGAAATGATACGAACCCTAGTATCGTGCTATGGGGCTGGAACCCATTACTGACTGGCTAGACACCATGAGGGCCTTCTGCAGCTTCTCAGGCTGAGTAACCGGGACAGACTGGACATGACACGACCCCTCGTATCGTGCTACGGGGCTGGAACCCATTTGTAAATGGTTGAAAACCGGGAGGGCCTTCAACAGCTCATCAGGCTGTGTGACTGGGACCGACTGAACATCATACAGCACTCCTGGCTGTATAACTAGGACTGACAGAGCTTGAAACAGCCTCTGTGGCTGTAAAACCGGGACCAACAGTGCTTTATATGGCTTGCCACACTGGGAAATGGGCTTCAAACCCTTCCTTTGCGGTTTGGGAACCGCGGGGGTTTTAGATGGACCTGGCAACCGCACCGGCGAATTATGGACCGCGCGGGTTTCATGCGGCGCTGGCGACCTCTTTGCCGGAATGGCGTTCGCTGCTTTGTCTGCCATTTTGAACGCTAGCTCGAATATATTAGCATTAAACATTAGACTTTCATATCTTTTAGATTCATTACACACAACTGAAGTAGTTCCAAGCCTTTTATTGTTTTAATATTGATGATCTTGGCATACAGCTCATGAAAACCCAAAATTCCTATCTCAAAAAATTTTACCTAAATATCTGAATCAACTAATTAACTCTAAACACCTGCAAAAGATTCCTGGGGCATTTAAAAACTCCCAGCCTGGTTCATTACTCAAAACTGCAATCATGAGTAAGACTGCCGACCTGACTGCTGTCCAGAAGGCCATCATTGACACCCTCAAGCAAGAGGGTAAGACACAGAAAGAA
>JAUMHQ010000053.1:24754383-24765433 GCA_032361165.1 Enteromius paludinosus
GCTGACAGGTAAATAAACAGCACATGGGACTGGAAAAGAAAAGGACAACAGACATGGAACGCCTGGGGGCGTGACAGCAGCCAAGAGCGTCTTTTGTTGTTATAGTCAATAAAACATAAAAAGTTGACTCTTGCATTGGCATTTGAAGTTAACAGCGAAAGAAAATGTCGAATTACAACGATGTTTGTGACTGCACAACATTATATGGGGAGGGAACCACTATGGTGTTTACAACAATTTACTCCAGCAAACTGTTTATCTATCGGCAGCTTCTCCATTTTTTCTTGTTGTTATGGAAACAACAGATCTCGCTACTCGCTTGGTCATTGGTCAACTGTCCAAAGGATGCTTGACGTAAGCCGTTTTTTAAAAAAAAGTTTAACCTTTTTCAACTCGAAAAGGCGCTTTGAGCTGCAGAAAAAGACACTGGCGGTGTAGTTTTAAAAAGCGCTGAGGACTTTTTTAAACACAGTTTACTCCATAGGATTCTAATGTAAATATGTAAGATGCCAAGTGTGAACATAGCCTAAAGAACCTTCTTTTGCCACAAAGAACCTTTTGTAAAACAGAAATGCTCTTCCAAGACATGGTTTATAGAGATAGATAAAAAATTTAATTTACTCACTATCATAAAACATCTATAACTTCTGCAGTGTTAAATGGAAGTTAGAAACTAAAGCCATCTAAAAAACACAAAGCCAATTTTCCATTTTTGAGTGAACTGTTCCATTAAAAGCAAACTTGAGATGCTGTAAATGAGCTTTTGTGGGTATATGCTTCAGAGACTCTGTGACTACAGTATCGATTACACAGCCGCACCAAGTACTTTGTGGTTTCTCCACATGGCAGTTCATTGTTGTGGTGTAACACTCGCTGGAGCAGTTAGCCCTGCTCAGACTCACTGAGCTCCGAGACACCTCTCCAGCTTGTTTTTCAGCTACAACTGCTGTCCCACGTCAGTCTTCCTCACTCTCCCTCCCTCTTTCTCTTTCATTAACTGCTGCTGTCAGTGGGGAAGACCACTTTTGTACGCCATCTAATTCCTGCGGCTGCTGCGGCACAGGGCTGGCAGGAGTTTCTCCAGCGCAGCACATAATCAGGTCTCCTCCTTAAACTCGGCAGGATTCAAACCAATTTGTCTCACACAGCTGGAAATCATTGTTTCGATCTGCTCAACGGGGAACGAGTCAACCATGGTTGAAATTTTCAGTTTGTGCCAATGCCACTTTTGTGATTGGAGTCCTCGGTTTGGCCAGATGTCCAATCATTGTCAAGCGAGCATGTCATGACATGTACAGAGCACAACTAGCATGGTTTGCGTTCGCTGCTGTAAACAGCATGACGTAAGGTTGATTTGGTTTATAATTGTACAATTCTCAATATCCCACAGACGATTAATTGAGAAACCAGCACTGACATCTGTAGGAATTTCAAGATCATGATTAATGAAATTTGTTTTTATAATCCAAAATATCAGTTTAACGTGAAAGGGGCTTGTCATATTCAAGTGCGTTAATGTCAGAAAGAATAAAGGTTACACTTTCTTTAGACAGTCTATCTTTAAGTATCTTTGTAGAATGTAGCATCCCATTGATTAACAATTACATAAACTTTCCTACCTGGTCACATGGCATAAATATACCTTCGTGCAATTTTTAGCGAGACACGAAATACATACCAACAAGACCATATCACTGCAGTTTCCAAAAAACACTAGATGCAGTAAAACTCTGTCCCCTTTTTTTCCTTTTCATACAAATTTAGGTCAACTCAATATATAGTTTAAATGAAATTGATACATTTTATGTTTGTTGAACTGAAAAAATTGATTAATAGGAAGACATCCTTCTGCATACAAAAAAAAAAGATACGTTTGAATAACTTAACTTTAGGTTTTAGCCTACTGTTTATGCATAACCTAAGATGGTTTTGATACATTCATGGCATGCTAAAAGTATTTTCATTATTATTGTTATTTAAACAACTTTGTTCATGTTAGCATGTTAGCCTGTTTGTCCCCAAGCACATGCTCTACACTTTACCACAATGGTAAACCTCAAAAGCACTAACATAGCAGAAGGTTTCTTTAAATACAAACATAAAGGAGCATTAAACATTAACAAGTCCTCCAATTTTATCATCTTTATAATAAATGCCTAATATAACATTTTATTTCAAAATTTACTATCATTATCCAGCAATGTGTAAAACATGATGGGAATGGGAAATCCACTTCCTAGTTACACAAGTAAAATAATTTATGTTCTTTCAAAATGGAAATATTGAGTTGAAACAGAACTGTTTCAAGTATTACTACCCAGCATTGCAAAGTTAGCTGTAGTAAACGGAGCTTTACCAACTGTCTTTGGCTTTATTGGGACTGGACTTGTTCAGCCATATTGCATGCTGCAGATTCATAGTATTATTAGTGAGCCGTCTTTGGCTATAAGTCTAAGAAATGGCAACACGGCAGTTTTAACTTGGATTACTGAAACATTCTGTCTTTTGAAAAAGTTCCCTTTGATTTGTTTAAATAAATCGAGTAGTTTTGTATAACTGGCATGTTTTGCCAAGTCAACCCTCCTACTCCTCCTCCTGTTCATCAGAAGAAAACTTTGTTGAATGTGAAGCCAGTTCAAATGTTTAGCTGTTAGGCTAGAAAAACCCAAACCTGCCCTACAGTTATTTCATTTATTCATTTTTTGTCATAGCTTGAGGTGCCTGCTAAATGTTATTTTCTGATCCCATTTATCTCTTTCCACTACTGACACTTCTACAAGTAAGCATCCTCAAATAAATATATAATAAGTTAAATGGTTTTAACATCAACCACAAAGGAATTCTGCTTTAAAGATTAGTTAGACTAATAAATCAACTTTTAGATTACAGACTAGTAAACCAAAAAGTGAAATAACACCAATTAATCATTCAAAATATTTATCTTGATATCAGTAGATATATTATATTCAGTATATTAGTACTTTAGTGCTGAGTTAGCACTAAAATGAATATTTTTTCATTGCGATAAAAGAAAGAAAAAAAAGATTTGCATACAGAAAATTGAGTGCCATGTCTGGTGGGTTGATTTTTTAAACTGTGTGATATTTGTAAGATTTTAATAAGAAGGAGATGATGGTGGCTGAAAATGAAGGAATGTAATAAGATGGCCAGACCAAGCGGATCAGAATCAAATGTCTTCAACGCGTGACATGATGAAGGAACATGGCATCTCTCCTTCCAGATTTGCAGAAGCAGCTCTTAAATCCCCACTAGAATGAATCTGGCAAAAGAAAGATTATGAGTGGGGAGTAAAGCAATCAATGTGAAGAAAAAAAAAACTTTAAGGGAACTTAAGTGAACATTGCGATAAGCTCCTTACACTGCTTTGGTTAAAAGCTTAAAAGCTTTTGGGACAGAAGTACTTCTGAAATTAAGCATGAAGAATACGCAATAAAAAATATCTGATTATTGGGCTTTTTTTTTTTTTTTTTTTTTTTTTTAGTGATTAATTTAGGTTTATGGACAAAAAAAAAGTACATTCCATTAAGTAAAGCAGATGTTCCAAGAATTGTAATTATAAAATATTTAAATCCAAACAGCTGGGTTATAAACTTATTTACTTTTGTGCTAGTATGAGCAGAATCTTAAATTATGACTAAATTATTCCTGAGGAATTTATTCACAGTCCTCTTGGCACAACATGCTTATGGCCCGCTACATACAATTTGTACCTCTGTAGGCAGTTTTTGCCGTGTGTTATTCACTCAACCCAGTCTCACGGCAGTTCGTGATTTAGTCATGTAATTTAATTTAATCTATTTATTCGTGGCAGGGACACGTTTATTTCATTATTTTCGTAAGTCCAGCATGTTTTTTAAACTAATGCATTTCAATTGGATGCATCTTAGTTTAAAAAACATGCTGGACGTACGAAAATAACTAAATAAACGTTTCCCTGCCATGAATAAATAGCGTGAGACTGGGTAGATTCACTGGGGAATTCACTAAAAACTAATTGCTTGCGCTGTTTGTATTGTTTGGTTCCTGTTCACAAAAGAAATAATGCAAATCATTTAAAGCAATAGTTCAGCTAAAAATGTATGATAAATATGATATAAATATATATAAATATGATAAAAGTTTCCTCACCCTCAGAGGATCTAACATGAAGATGACAGCTGATAAAACATCACAATAATCCACAATTAACTTGTTATGAAGTTAGTTGAAACACCATAACTGTGATGTTTTTATCAGCTGTTTGGAGTCTCATTCTGACGGCACTCATTCACTGCAGAGGATCTGTAAGTGAGTAAGTGATGTAATGATCAATTTCTCCACATCTTCCCCAGCAATTAAATAATATTCAATGGTAATAGTGTGACATTAATTGTGCCTGAGTTAGGTGCAATCTATAGTGAATCTAATTTGAATAGGAAGTAGTCAAGTATGCACTGAACTAAAAATTAACTCATATTGCTGTTTCAATGCATTTATCGCCTGGTTTAACTAGAAATACTGTTTAGTGAATCTGCTCATGAGTGACAGTGTAATGCATTCAACATTAAAGAAGGCAGTGCTAAAGTATGCTTATGTTGTTTTGAACAACAGCAAGAGGGGTGCATGTACTCATTTTAATTCAGACACAATTACTGTATGAATTAGTTCTGCTACATGTATCATAATCAACCAACTGTCAGTGTAATTGTGCTGATGCACTTGGTTTTGATATCATTAATTTGCCATCTGTTGAACAGAAAACAAGAACAGCGATATATGAACATGGTACACAAAATATACTTACCATTATGGAATGACTTTCGATGAGTAATCAATAGTCAGAGAATGAGCTAGGCTATCAGTTGCATGCTGATCATTGGATGGGAATTACATTGCTTGGCTGTAAAAACTAATTCTTCTACATTGAGAAGAAAACAAAATGAAATGCAGTTCTGCAGTGCCTTTTCACATCTAAAACTTTTTTTATTAAATAAATAGGCTTGTGTTGGCATTTAAAGTAGCATTTATTCAAAAAGGTATGGCAGACTTTTACAAAGTTTACCATTTTTTTCTTCTTGGAAGAAAGTCAGTCAAACACAAATAAAATGCAAAATAGTTATTATTTTATAGAACAAAATGAAGAATAATGTTCGAATTAAGACATGAAGTGAAAACTGTGCATTAATGGTTTTATAAACTGTCTAATAGAAGATCAGACCAGCACATAAATTCAATAGAATATTGAAATAGAAAGTGGTGTGCAGACACAATCTGAGCAACTCACAATTAAGAAACAACATTCATGCGACAATGTTGACATTTAGCTCCCTATTGGACCCGTGAACTGGTAGAAAACATTTAGCGCAGACACTCTTGTCTATGACAAATCCCCATCTCTTTAATGAGATGCATTAGCAGCATATTGGGCTTATCAGTGTGACCTAGAAAGATGAAATGGAGGAGTTAGAGAGTTGGGAGCTTGCTCTCCCATAATCCCTTGAGAGGAAAACATCCTTCTCTCTGTGGCCTTTATCCTCTGGAATGAAATTACTGGGGGAAATTTCCAGAATCCCACACCGCAATCTCTACTTAAACAATGCTGCGTTTTCAAGGCTCTGGATTCTTTAAGACGCGAGCGGAATATATAGGAGTAAAACAAATTACACAAAAGTGCATAAGAAAGGCTGATGGACCAATTTCACGCTTTAAAGAGTGTGCCAAATGATAATGGGGCGCTGGTAAAACATTTATAATATAATGAAATATTAGCAATTTATATGGTGCTTGCATACAAAATATATTTAGTTAGACATTGCCTTATACTGAACGGCCGTCAATGAAGAAAGATCATTTTTATACTAGCAGGGGCTGACAAGGCCATGTTAAGCAGTCAAACCATCATCTGTCTCACTTGCAGTAGTCGTAAAAATAAATGTAAATTAATCATTAACACATTTTTTTATGTCATGCATCTAATCAATTAATATATACAGCTACACATATAAAGATATTATAATAATTGAATCAGTTGAAGGCATTTATTAAAATAATACAAATATCTGTGATGTATAAAATAAACTATATCAAAATTATGTTTTTTATTCAAATGAATAATTAAAATAATGTTAAAACTAATAAATTAAAGTAGACATATGTATAAATAACCAATATAATGCACATCATTTTATGTATACAGAAATTTTTATTCAACAAACTAAACTTTTAATGATAAGCCTTGATCCATGCAGTCTGAAATCCATCAACATTGTACAGAGCAAATTTTAAGTGCACTCTGAGGCACATAAACGTTTTCAAAATGAATAATGATGGCAATTAAAAATTACAGTCAGCTGCTACATATTTTCAGTGACCCTTTTAACAGAACATATTATACAAGTAACTGTAACCTAATTAAACAAAGGAAGTGAATGAAGGCGTATATTTATCCTATCCTGCTCACAGCTCTCGCTCATTTACTGTATTTACATGAGGACGAGTTGGGCTCTGTCCACCTCCAGATAACCAGAAACAAGTGAGGGAGATGCAGAACATCAATTCTTCAAATGAAACCCATGCAACTCCTTGAAACTGATGACTCATCATGAGCAAAAAGGGCCTGGTTTGGCAAGAAGTAAGTTTTGTTAGCCATCATTCTGCCACCTACATTTCTGTAGCAGTTTCTCCCTGAAGTTCACTGATAATGTTAGTCATGCACCAAAAACTTCTGAATTTAACTATAAACACCATTAATATGATCATTTTGCTACTGAATTTTCAATTTTAGGTGAACTAACACTTTAAGACATGCTTTTTAGGCATTAAATAATGGCACAAACACTAGTAATTTGAAGAGCACATGAGCAAATCCATATTTAATAACTGACAGTACTATTTTAACACCAAAAGATGGTTTGCACTGACACATTTGTAAATCTGGTGATATATTAAAATATTTAAAAATATTTAAAAATAGAAATTAAAAAAATATTTAAATATTTAAAAATAGTTATTTTTCACAAATTTAATTACTCTTTTAAACTTTAAATATACTAGTGCATTTTTTTGTATAAACTGAATAGTACATATCAGAGCTATTTATTATAGAGTTTATTCAAGAAAAAGTGCTCAGGGTTAGTGATTTGAACAAATCCATAATCCTAAGTCTGAGCGGTGCTAACAGCGATGCTTGACTTAGTAAGCGCAACTAATTATTACACAAATCTCCAGATATTACAGGAACAGTCTTTCACTTAAGCTGTGATCTAGTTTGGTGTCAGGACGTCTCTGGAGTATAAGCTATTAACAGAAGACAGATTTACACTTTTTTTTTCCATATTCGATGCAGCAAGTAATTACTACCCTCTAAAGGTGTGAGAGCACAAATGCCATACCGCAGGAAAACTGGCATCTCTCTTGCACACATTTAGTCTCATGAGAATGAATTTAAGATGAAAAACCATCTCAGTTTGTAATGATGTGAGAATGGAGTGATAGTTCTCTCTCTCTAGAGAAGGACACTTGAAAAAAGGCTTCCTGTCCAACACCTCTCTCATCCTCAGTTTATTTTTACTCTGTATACAAAGACAACAAGAGCAGCAACTGCTGCCTAATGATGCAACGTGAACTCATTAGCATATGTAGGAATGTGCACATAAAGTGTGGTCCTAACACATTTTGTTTATAAAAAAGTTATAAATAAAACATCATCTATTTAGGCATGTATTTTTAAATCAATAAATATATTTTTGTAAAATGTTACACTTATTTAATGCTATTTAAACATTGGTCAGCTTCATTAGCTTGCTATTTTGTTCTGTGTGATTTCTTAGACTTCTTAAAACACACATTAATCCATAAACGATTATGGATTATGATAATGACTGCAACAGCAAACATGTTTCTCACTTGTATATTTTCTACTTGTTTTTGAAAACACTAGTGCACTATGTATTCAAATTATTATTTCATTCATTGGTTTTCCATTTGGACTGAGAATTCACATTGGCAATTCAAAGCCTGCACACCGTTTTCAATGCAACTGAACCATTTCAATCAAGCTATTTCATATAAAAAATGACACTAAATGAACATTTCAAATGGACAGCTCTGATGACAGCATTGCACGTTCAGTAATAATACAGTGTTAACTCATTCACTGTTATATCTGACAGGTTAAACCTACTGCAGTTTAAACCATTAAATTTAATTTCCACTATAACGACAGGAGATTCATCCACCTCTCTCCCATCTCACCTTGCTGTGAAGGCACCTAATGCATCATGTATGAGAGCAAAGAACGCTGGCATATGCATAACCCCAGCAGGAGAGACTAGCTAAAGGCGAGGTTATCTTGAGTCAAGTGAAATATAAAGTTTCACCTCTTTCAACAATATTAAGGTTATGATAATGTGTAGATTTATGTTGGTTCCCAAGCACGACGGGTGCCAGCTGAAGCGGCCTGAAGTTAAAGCAAGGAGAATAAACATGAGCCCAAAGGAAAGCAGCATCTTGCGTTTTGTTTTGTTCGGAGCCCGTTTTCATTGGCTGCCAAAAGATGCTGTGTGTTTTGACTGTGTGACTGAAAATGAGCTGTAATCATCATGCTAATGTGTTAAGCACAAAGAGGAAATGAATAATGTCTTTCCTCGCACTCTCCCCAGGCTTTCAATTGGATGATGACCAAAGTCGGAACACCAAGAACAAAATAAGAGAGAGAGGTGCCAAACGAGATCGTACTCATTCATAACGTTCATTTACAGTGTGCCAGAACAAAGCGGAAAGCAGAGGCATTTGTCTTTGTTTATGTGTGCATTGGGGGTATTGTATGACATGTTCACATGTTTTGCCATGTCTCTATGCATTATATATTTGGAGCTGTGCGCCGATATGATTTCTTGAAGAGGACAATAAGGCTAAATAAGAGATAATGTGCCATCAGCAAGTCATTATCGCAAAATAAACCCGACAGGGAGATGAGGACCCTGCAGTGAAGAAAACCATCACCCTTAAAAGGTTTATTTTGCAATAATGACCATCTGACTGCACATTATCCCACTTATTACACAGCTACTTAGCATATAAATAAATAAATGGGCATTAAATATTGATTTGAGTTGAAATTACTCTATTATGTGAGAATAAAGAGACTTTGAAGTGAAAGCAGATTACAAATGAACACAGCTATGTGAGAAATCAGTTGGCAGAGACGGTGATCATATATAATTTTATTAAATTATGTTCCTTGCAGCTGACCTATCAGAATCAAATATTCCAAAGAGCCATGTAATATAGGTACAAAAATATAATTTAAAAAAATTATTGATCTGACTGCATATAATGCCTTTTGACTACAGTTTATTTAATGTTATTTTTCTATTTTATCCAGAGAGGCAAGTTTGACCAATCAGAATCCTGAATTCCATAGATCTCAACACTCAGTCTCAAGACCAACAAATGCATGACCAATCTGTACGTATTTTATGAGGTATGCCCTCACTTATGATTTGTCTAAAACACCAGTGACGGGTAGGTTTAGGGGCAGAGTTAGGTGTGATCATTTGGCCAAATTTATACAAATTGGCAATTCGTAAAATACATACAATTTAGCAAAACAATTATGAATTTGTATGAGTGAGGTTGTAAGAATTAGCCACCTGGTAAAATATGTAAAATAATAATAAATATATTTGTGTATATGTTTTATATTTAAATAAATAAATTCAGATTCTGGAACATTATCACTTTTGCATATTGTTTTCTTAAAGAAATGTTATTGGCACATTCACAAATACATAAAACTGCTTAATGCAGACAGACCTGACAAATGTGTGAATATACTGTATGTATATGATATACGTAAAAGCCCCATCCTGGAAATTTCCCATCATGCATTATGTCATCATGTATTTGTCACCTGATTAATAAAGTAATCCACTTCCAGAACATTGCTACAGGACACTTGCGATGTGATATGGGAGGCCGGTTAGTGTGCGCAGGTTAAGTATCCATTTAGGGCAGCTGAGGTTGATATCAGAGATGAGGGAGGAGTGAAGGGAAAAGGTGAATTACAGCCTGCAGCAGTACATAAGCGTAATGAAAGACTAAAGACTACAGCATAGGTTAAATAGATGGGTTAGAATAAAAATGACACAAGCTCTCATCTTTGATTATAATCATAATACAGATGAGATTACCCTCAAGAGCTTCAACATAATGAGATCTTATTAATTGAAATCTTACTGAAACTTCATGGACAACACAAAACAGACTTTGTCCTTCTAAAAATAACTAGTTATAAAATAAATTAGAAAATAATTAGTCACCTGATATAAGATTTAAGACATTACAGGACCGATTGGGGCTAGATGCAACCTGGTCTCATTAAAATGTAAACGTCTGTGCACTTTTTGTGCAAAATCGTAGTTTCAAAGAGAAATGTCCCCTGAGTGACGCTAAAACACGAGTTCCCTTTCAGTCGGTCACTCCGAGTGACGCCGGTGACTGACGAATAGGAATCTCGCTTCGAGATGACAAATCTACTCTGCGTGTATAGAAACACGCCTGATTAATATCCAACTGCACCTAATTGCAGCACAAGTATACTGTAAGTAGGTCAGTGAATTAACCGTTCATTAGCTTTTCGCTTTGGAGCCAAGCTACATGCAACAGTTCCTGGGCATTCTTTCTACTCACCTGACGGAGAAGGCTGGTGTCACTGTGCTTCAGGGGCGGTGGTTCCAGTCGAGTGGTGGTCACATTAGTGCTGCACTATCTGCTTTTGTGTACCGGGCGTCCATCTCCCCTGTGCGCTTTATCTAAAATAGCAAAGCCTAAAGAGACAGGCTTACGGGTGGTACGTCTTTTTAAAGACGTGTCCTTTTAAGGATGTCATAACACTAAATAAAATAAAAATAAAATAAAATAAAATCATTTAAAGGTGCCATAGAATGCATTGAGAGAATATGTTCAATTGTTCTGATATGTACATAGAAGGTATGTAGCTTAGGTAAGGAGAAAAAATGCCCAGAAATGGTTTTACAGGTCCATTTAC